>CAJQUW010011432.1:0-72003 GCA_907163375.1 Prostheceraeus crozeri
AGACCTCGACGGCACAATCACGACACTGGGCGGACCAGACGCGGGGGGGGGGGACTCAGCGATGGCGGCCATCTTGCGCTATCTGGTGTTCGCCGTTTTCTTACTACTTTCGGGGTGTCTTTCAGTTTAATAATTTTCATAGCTTTTGTCCTGTTATCTTCGATGTCAATCGAGTTATAGATGACCCGGTGTTGTAGAATGCAAATAGAATTTGCTCTCCCTACATTTGAGTTACTAACTGGACATTGAAGAATGAATGCTGTTTCCATTACAAAGAAATCGAGGGATGTGGCTAATAGAGGAGACTTTCTTTTGAGTAGACAGGCATTATGGATTGCCTTAGAGGTGACTTAGAGGTATGAATTTACCTATTAGGAATACTACTGTGTAGAAGTCACATTCAGTTTTCCGACCGGAACACATTCCTGGGAAACTGAACATCATAAAGCTGGATTAGTGGAAAAGAAAAATGTAGCAAGAATATTGACTTAATTATCGAAATTAAAAAGTGACTATAAATGGATGACAAACAAAAAGCACTCTAACAGGATATAGATCGATTCCTTATGATAATGCAAATATAGTTATGCCTGCATTTTACTTCCGTTTTTGTTGCAGTACTAGATTTTGTTTATATCAACAAAACAAGAGGACTCACACTGCCAGCCGATTCGAGCACCGCATATTAATGTCACCTAATGAGTTCTCACGGGTAGCTTAATAAAAATCATTATAATTCCGAAAAATTAAAAAAAAATTTCACCATAAATACTATCCGACTGTGGATGTTGATAAACTGACACTAGATGTGAATGAACCTATTTGGACTTCCATTGCAAAAGCAGTATCGCTTTACAACTTTTGTATAAAGAAGATACCATCCTAAATCGGCGATTCTAAGGTATACACATGAAACCCAGATGATTTTGTAATCCACTTTAGATACTGTGTGCTTCTGAAACTACTGACCTGAAACTTGAGTTCAAATTCGACAACAATTCTTGTCTGATGGAGGGAAGACACTTGTCTGTTGAAGAGGATACGAAAATCGGTCAACACTATCATCAAAGTGAAGCGAACTGATCGAATGCTCAAGCATCGAGGGATAAGGACTTCCTCGTGCCGTGTTTGTTGATGGAGGAATTTCTATCCCTTCAACATTGAAATTGTCCACAAACATGCATTCCTTTGCAATCATGAATTCACTGGAAACTTCCTACGAATTCTTCGTATTCAATTAGGAAGGTCAACATTGATATTTCTCACTTGCCACATCAACAATGTGTGAAAAAAGGTGGATAACTTTCATAGAAGCGTGACCTCAGTTAATTTGTAGAAAGTGTTTTCAGTTACAACATGAGAACATTCCTTGTAATATAATGTATTCCGCATGATCCACTTCCGTGAACCAAGGAACCTTATTATATCCTGCTGAATATTATATGATTCAATAGTCATTTATGGCTTTACTAAAGAACTTTACAGCTATTGTACAGCAAAGAGCCTTGATACTCATCTTAGAAATCAGGTGATTAAAATGGAAAATTTCGAAGTTAAATTCACTGTTCCAAAAATCTGAACGGCAGCACGACCATAAAACTATTATCTGAATATAAAGTCAAAAAAAATAATCTTCAATAAAATACAATGATCAGAGCTATCACTTCACAGATCTAAAAATCAGGATATGCAATCAAAGAATTAATGCAATCAGTGATCGTGCCAGATCCTTAGATCTATGGGTCCCCATATTTGTGAGAGTAAAGATCGTTTATAAATAGCTCTTCGTCGTCTTGAATGCCTTTTTTGAAACTGCTCGAGAGCCCTTTCGCTCTGGTCAAATAGCAGTGTTTACTAAAGAATTCAACATCCCTCTCACAATTGATAATGGACCATATCACAGCGAATTTCATCACTATCTTGACAGTATTATTTCATCATTCTGATTGACTAGATGTCGGTAGAAGTCTTGGGTTATTGCAATCATCTTCCAAAACTAATGACAGGCGCTGTGGCCTTGGGGTAGAGTGTTCGCTCTGCGTCCGGTAAACCTCGGTTCAAATCCTGGTCGGTCAAAAAGAAGACTTTTAAAACACTTCGCTCGGATGGCCTGTCTGGGCATAGTGTCGAAAACAAAAATTTTAGTCATGTGATAGTTACGATTAAAAAAATGATGTAACAGGAGTTTTAAATGTTACAGCGAAATTCGTATTTAGCATTTATACGAATCAAAAATCCACTCTCAACTTAGTCTAAAAACGAGAAGGAATATCTATACTTTCAGAAGTAGAGGTTCAACCAGCTGTCAATGAATTGCACATGCTCTGACTTCGATGGCATCTTTGATTGAGCATGTTTGTATGCACCAAAGAGCCTTGACAGCACCAAAAAGCATACATGCAGATGTTAGGTGGTTGCTTTCTCTGCTACTAGCAAGTTAACAACGACTTTAAAGTGCATAAAAATTTCAGGAAATTTCGCCATGGCGTGATCTCACACAGGATACCTCCCCACCAGAAATTTCTGCGACCGCCCGTACGTGCCTAATGTGCTTCTGAGTATAAACATGGTTAATTTATTTTTGCTTTATTTTTAATATCCTTTTATCAAGTACATGTACAATTGAGTCGTGAGCTTGACTTGCAGCAAAATACAGACTTTGTTGAGAGCTAACGATATCGCATCGCCAATCCCTATAAAGAGTCCAACTCACTTTCTGGGGAATTACATATTCCCCCAAGGCCCCTCGCATCCCATAATTTTCTTTTATGACATCAGCAACGACCGACAATAATTCCATATTGTGCTGCTTGTAAACAGTTGAAATTGTCTTCAAAAAATTATTGATGAAAGGGCTAAATCAAAGCTGAGGAGATGGATAACTCCTCTAACAAAGGTCAGACGTTTGACCTGCAAGGCCCATATTGCCGTTAGACGGTCACGTCTGGGCGGGCTGACAAATCGGTCAACTTTCATTTTATCAATGTTGACAACAAAAGAATTGTGAATCATTTTGACTGACAATTGGATGGTGTCAACTTTATTGTCGACATGATGAGAGAATTTGGGGTCATCTTGACGCCCTGATATCCTTATCTTCCAACCGCCGACAGTCTGAACCTCATGTCAACTCGTCCAGGCAGTTCAGTCTGTCTTGACATCATCATCGTGAATACAACTCAATGATTCATCATTCTGAACCTCTGGTTGTGTCATTCTTTTGACCGGATAATAAAAAATCAACTTGACTGATCATCAAAGAGAAATCAACGCGAATTCCCGCAAAACAATACGCAGTTCAGGAACTGTGTGATGTTTCAATATCATAAATAAAATTCCTTTGATATAATACTTCCGAGCTGCATCACATTCATTCCAAGATATAGATGATTCTGGCTGTTAAAAAATCAATGCAATTTACCACCAATTGCATTTCATGTCCGGTATCATCACCGAGCGTAAGTCATATCCTCCAAAGCTCATTACACTACGAGCAAAGAATTGTGAGCGATTTTCGACGGATTTATTAAGTAGACACCACAATAGAAGCATTCTCGAATGACATGACTATTTACCAATCCTTTACACCTAATCATTTGATGACTCTTTAGATAATAAACATACAATTTAAAGTTAAATAAAGAAATAAGCCTGCATGACGCATAAGTATGTCTCATTGATCAACCGGAAGGCGCTGAGCGAAGATTAACTTTTGACCTTTTAGTGCCATTTTTCGGTATTCAGAAAGAATAATAGATAAGAATTTTTGTACTCGGCAGCACTAAGGGCAAGTGCATCTAATTGCCCCGTAGTCAAGTTTTATTGAATTTGACGTATTTCGTTTGTGCCAAGTGTCTAGCAAGAATGCAGAGTATATATATTTTAATAGCCGAAGGTTTGACCCAACCGAGGTTTGAACTCAGGTCTCTGCAGCTCTCTAAAGCTTCTGAGCCCGATTACTATTGTCATGCCGAAAGATGCTTTCTTCGTCGACCTGTATTCCAGAATAGATGTACTGGTGATTCTCTAATGCACGAGAATACCAAAGGATAATTCATTTGCTCGTTGTGATGACCCAAGAAATGCGAGTATTATGTTCCACATGATATGTGATGTGTGACCAGCTACGAGTCTCAGTTTGACGAATTTCATTTCAGAACCAAGTAGACTGCTAATAAAAACTAAATTTGCTTATGCTATACACCGTAAAACCTGTTATAGACAGCCACCCTGACGAAGTGCCCGAATAATAGACCGCCACTTCCTGTATTTCGTCAGTAGGGCCTAGAAGTAGTGAGTACCAAGACATGTATTTGCTTGAGTAAGACGTCCGACATGTGATGTGCTTTTTTTAAATTACATGTGCATATTCGCAGCATACCCACCCCACGAATGCTTCCATGCCTCATAAATGAGCTATGTGCGATGTTAAATCATACTCAGATACGGGATAAGAATTTGTTCTGTTGAATTCGCCGTCTTCCTTTTTCTGTTGTGCGCATTCACTGATGATGCAATTGTCATCAGTAATGCATACTGGATATATATGCAGTATCAGTGTTTTTTAAGTGTTCCACGGGTCACATTCTGCACCGTGGAATTTTTGACTTGCACCGTGGATTTTGAACGTTCATCCGTTACATGTAGTGTCTCTTGACTGAATAGCACATGTAATTAACTTCAAGACTTGAAGTCACCTTGCACATGTACATGCATAATCGCGCGTAATTCACTGCTAAATGCTAAATGTTTTACTGCATTCACGACTTCTGTTTTTGCTTGTAAATCCTGAGTGCGTTAGGCGTACACTAATGAAAGTCGATCTTGAGACGATTTGTGTGTGACCTGTGGGAATGATCAGTTGACCCGTAGCAAAAACCTTAAAATAAACCCTGGTAGTATACTATCTTGTTAAGAATTGAGCCCTTATTACTAGCATGCGGGTGAACAAGGCCAAACATTTATTCGCTTTTCTGGCGCCCATTTGTTACCATTACTTCGCATGGTAACCACGATAAAGATGCGACTGGCATGCCCATGGTCAATACACGCATCGTCAGGAATGATTTTTTTTGTTTGAAACTAAATGTTTGTCGTCAATAATACTCGCAAATCAATTTATTGAATATCGATATCAGTACAGTATGTATTTGGCATCATAGTAAGGTTCAATCATATATGAAAGATGATAAGTTATATTAGAAGCCAAAAAATTCTTCAAAAATTCAATTTTTCAATAATTTTGCAGATTCTAATAATCGTCCGTTTTGATCTTTCATTCGCAGTTGATTTTTAGAAAGTAGATGATCAGCAAAAACATTCAACGTGACAATCGCAGATGCCTTTTTGGTCTTGCACAACTAACACTGAGCAAGTAAGTGTTGAAGTAATTACAACTTTTAGTCATCTAATCCAAGTTGAGTTCAATATGCGCACAGCCGGGTTTGTTACAATTTAAGAAAGGTCACGGTTCTCTCTTCAGAACGACGGAATGTACACAGAAAATGGGATAATTTGGGGAAGGAAACTGTCTTCTAAAAATGCTCATCATTGATGTTTTAATGCACGTACGGTCTTTTATGCTGCCGCAATTTCATTTAAATGGAAATCCTAAGTGCTTCAACGACCGCTATTTGATTACGATCTGCATAATGATTGAGCCAGCTGCAAACTAGAAAGTGCAAGTTGAGCAAGCTGCAAAATAATCACGTTGCTAAGTTGAAGAGGTGACAAAAATAATTAAACATTACATAATGATACAGGCTGCGACATAAAATGCACATAATTGAATCAATAAACCCTGTAAGAAACGACTGAGAAACTACAAATTACTGTTTTCAAATGTAAGTGAACCATGTCGATGATGCTTTTCAGGAAACTTAGCTGTATAACTGTCAATTGCTCACTGGCATCTGTGGCGGCTCGTTACTCTAGGCTCAGGGGGCACTAAAGACCCATTATTTTTTTGTCGCAATATTACATAGACCAAAACACAAAACATAACACACTTTCGTGTCAAATTTTCGCCAAAGGCTGATGGGCACGCTATGTCGTTGGTCAAGTTTGGTGGGTCGTTGGTTGGACCGGTTAATGTTGGTGGCCACAGTGAATCGTTGGTCGAGTGGGTCAAGTTTGGTGGGCACGGATGGTCGTTGGTCAAGTTGGTCACGTTTTGACAGAAAGTAGGTTACATATCCCTTGAGTCGACTTGGTCGAGGGTCACGTTTCATTTGCAAATTTCCAATTCTATAATAAGATGCTGAGCTCATAACTTAGCGACGGCTTCCGTCTTCAGTTACATTTCTTCAGTCAAAAGAAGAGAAATCTTCTGATCGCGAATCTGTTCACCATAATAATAGAATGCAGTTCAACCTTTTCTTTTGTCAGATCACTGAGCCAAATAACAGATATAGAGCCGTCCGCTGAAGGGACATTTTATTGTCTACGGAAGGCAGGATCTAACATTGCAACACATTCGCTGTTTTTTTATATAATTTTTCATGTAGCCTACTCATTACGCTAATTAATAAGCATGCGCTTCCAAGCAGCAGTTTTTTAACTTTCTACATTTCTTACAGCAACACTAATATTTCAGGCAACTGTCAATACCATATTTGAGATAAGAGACGCAAATTGCTTCTCATGGAAATGTTCTCACTAAAAGTTGATTGTTGCAGTAGAAATGCAAACAGTAAACAACATTTTTCATCGATCTACAACTTGACCTCGTGCGTCTGCCTCACTTCCACATTCCGGTGACTAACAACATGAAATGCGAGCCCTCGAGTTCAGCAAGAAAGACAGGGAACGATTTTAAGCAAACATTAGCATTTTTGGATTTTCTGAAGTGGATAAGAGACAGCGAAACTCGTCGATCCATCCTTGTGCATTTGGAAAGGAATCCTGAAGTTAATGATATTCAAATTTGTTTGGCATTCCGGACACAGGAAAGACATTTCGTTTTCAGAACCGTTGTCGCCGATTGATTAACTATTCCTATTAATTCTTATCGTAAATTTTAATGATCATATTTCCTCCAGTTTAATTTGCTTATTACTCTAGTCAAATAAATTTGTCAGTAGACAACCGTCTGATAAACGCAATTAGCATATTAACTTTATTTTTTCGGGTATTCCTCAAATGCTATTTCTAATACAATGCTGATATATCATCAAAATTAATACTCCAGTAATAACTACGAGTATCAAATGCCGCTTTTTGAGAAAGCACTATGTGAATAGGACAATTGGTATTGAATGGTATCCCCCAGTTCCAGTCCCAAGTCCATCCACCAATGTCAAATATACTCTTTTCCATTGGTCAATGACAAATCGAATCAAGACACGACACGGTCAAAAAAATTCGAAGGATGCAGGAAACGGAAGATGCCAAAGTTAAACAATTACCCTAGTGGAGAATCCTGTAAATAATTAATTAATTACACAAAGTTACAAAAAAAATTAATTAATTACATTAATTTGAAACACAGGTTTTCAATACCAAAGTCGGGAGTTACAAATCTATAAGTATGTCAAAACATGTGGTGAAACAAATTTAGGCTTATTTCTGTAGGAGCAGCTCTGCAGTTCAGTCCGCGCAAATTTGAATGAAAATTTCAAGGTGTTTTCCAGGGCAAAATTCATTTTCCAGGTTTTCAAAGGAAATTTACCAAAAATCA
Organism: Prostheceraeus crozeri; assembly: GCA_907163375.1. Classification (NCBI taxonomy): domain Eukaryota; kingdom Metazoa; phylum Platyhelminthes; order Polycladida; family Euryleptidae; genus Prostheceraeus; species Prostheceraeus crozeri. The sequence goes on from CAJQUW010011432.1 coordinate 7,679, forward strand.
GGGGTCAAATTTGAACGAAAATGTTCAGACTTTCTGCAAGGAAATTTTACTCAAATACACGCGTCAAATTTAAAAGAAAAATTCTGGGAAAAATCTACCCTCAGTTCTGTGCTAAGGAGCTTGCATACCATAAAATTAATATTATTGACGAAAAAATTTGAAAGTTGACGTGAAATTGGCTGAACTTTTAAGGCGCAGGTGATTCCAAATATAAAATACCAATATATGCATCAGACGGCTACATTATATTTCTAGAAAAAAATTAAAAGTTCGACAACTGTTCATAGTTAACCATACCACGCAGTTCGGTCTCATTCATGTTGTATACGTTATGATAGGAGACTCCAGTCACTGTATTGTTCTAAAAACAAAAAAATTGTATGAGAATGAAGGCTATATTTGTAACAAATAAGTAGAGATATGAAAAATAAAATCTGGAAAAATAGAAAACACTTCAACCATAGAGTAAGTATGACTGCAACAACCTGCAATTAGTGTTTTATTAAATCTCATAATTTCCAGGAGGTTTCCAGGATTTCCAAGTTTCCCAGGGTAAAATTTCATTTTCCATGAGTTTCCTATGTTTTCCAGGTTAAAAATTCATTTTCCAGGTGTTTTCCAGGATTTCCAGGGTAAAATTCATTTTCCAGGTGTTTTCCAGGTTTTCAAGGTTTTCCAGGGAGTGCGGACACCCTGTTCTGAGTGCCCTGCGCACCCATGTCGCAGTTCTTCAAAAGCAAATACAGAGAAAATATGCTGTGAGGTCAGCATAGAATTTACTAATATAGTCGCTAGCTGCTCGGAAACCATAGTTTGGAATTAGAATCTGTCAACGCAAGTTTATTTTTCTGACCAACACAATCTACGTGCTTTCAAAGAGCATGCTAACAGGTTTCTATTAAAATAATTCAATAAACTTCAAAATCCATTACTTCCTTTTATTAGTCAAAATGTGAATAATCTGAAGAGACCTAGAAAAGGAATGAGATGCTTTTGGTCTCTTCTGATGCAAGCAGTGTCTAAAACACGATTTCCGTTAATTGTTTTTAAAAATAGTGCCTCTAATCTAAAAGAAATTTGATAGATTTGAAAAGATTTGATGAGTCAGTCAAAATGTGAAAATTGAAAAATAGATGTCAACATATACAATATACATGTAGATTAGCATAACATTTCAATGACACGAAATCTCACGAATATCTAATAATCTCTTCTGGCATAGAATATCACCGGATGATGGAAAGAATTCGTTTGCAATGTTGCGCAATCTATTTAACCGTTCTGAGAACTTCCAACCCACTCAAATGGGAAAGCAATTTGGAAAAGCTTATCAAAAAACTGTCAGGGAAAACGACAGGTTAAAGAGGCTCATAATTTTCACTGACTGTTTATAAATTGATATTTGGATTAATCTTGTAAATGAAAAATCGCCTCTGACTTTCCACGGAGATTTCTTGGAAAAATAGAGATGAACATAATGAGAATAGAAATCATGACAATTAATAATAATAATAGTGATATATTTGTCTAATTGAAAATTAGTGCAATAGAACATGTATGAACACAGAAACAGAGAGGCAAATATTGGACCCAAAGTGGGTAAACAAGTAGGACGAAGTAACAATCAACAGACGAGAAATTATACTCGAGACTGGTTTGCATGATTACTGGCATGAAGTTCACCATATGTTCGACTGTTGAAAGTAAGAACTCACATAACCCTTGAATTAATTCCAAGTGTTTGCATTTCGCTCAGCAGGATATAGAGAGCTCCAGTGTTTCACTATACTCGCCGTGAAGAAACTGCTGCGGAATTTGTGCTTGCTAATGGGCATCAGTAGCGTCCGTGAATCACATTTATGTGCTCGAGTTGACAGAATGAAGAAGTCGCTCACTCGCAGATCTACAGCTCCACTGAACATTTTGTACAGAAAGATGAGATTGTAACGAAGCCGACTTGCAGTTAAACTTAATATATTAAGATTCTTCAATTTAGAGCGATAATCTAATCCAGTCAATTGGAGAAAGTAGAGAGTAAATCTTTTTGAAATTTTTCAATACGGTCTATTAGAGAGTCACTGCTTATGTTCCACACGACATTTCCAATTCAAGTAAATGGATGTAGAGCAAGAGTATAAGCATATCAAATAGAAAATATGCATATCGTCATATAAAAAATTACATAAAAACACATTATAGAAAGTTCCTATATTACAAAAGATAGAAGAGATTCACCTGAGGATCTATTAATTAAATCAGATTCTTGTCTGATTAAAAGGGATTCCATTGACCTTCATTATGCGTTGTTATTTCAGTCACAAGTATGATCCGCTTTATCGATGATTTTGGATTGTTGTTGTGGATGTTCTCTAACATGTACACAGTCCATTCCTACATCACAGTTCCAAATTTTTATAAGCATTGCATGAATGTTTCACTTGCTCTATCAAAGGCATTTGAAACGTTGGGCAACTCCAAAGCTTTTTATTCCGTGGAAAGCCAGAAGCGATTTTTTTTCATCTATAATCGAAATTCCCGAAATAGCCACAAGATCGCTTACGCGACTGTATAAAAATGGATTACTCCTGATTTTTTGTTTTATTGAATTTGCAACTCTCCACAATTCATTTGTGGAGTAAAAATGTTTAAAAAATAAACGTCGTGAAATAATGATTATCTAAAAAACGTTTTTGAAAAATCCAATTTTAGATGAATAAAAAACATACAATGTACCTTCTACAAAATCCCATACTGATAAATTTACATGTAAGTGCTGTGAAAAATGTATCAATGTGTAAAATGATCAGAAGAGTTATAGCAGCTACGTCCAGGCGACCTCGCAGAATCGATTTCACAATCCAATGTCTCTGGCTTTCACGAGGTCAAAACGATATTTCTATGCGCATTACTCCTGGCATCACCATGAAAAATGGCTTGCAGATAGGGAATCGAACCCAGTCCTCGAACTGCTAGCGCAGCCTGAAGAACACCAAGTTCAGCGAAGCGCACTATCCTGCCTCAAGGTCGCCTGGAAGTAGTTTGTTGTAAAAAGCAAACCAGGAAGATGACGTTATGTTGCGCGCTGAAGACTTCGCTTGCTCCAGACACGGTCGTGGTGTGCTTCGCTGGTGTTGGTGATCTTCACGCTGCGTTAGCAGTTCAGGGACTGGGTTCGATTCCCAGCCGGTAAATGTTGATGCCAGGAGGAAGGTGCATAGATATATCATTCCGACCTCGTGAATGCCAGAGACATTGAATTGTGATATCAGAAGAGTGGTTGCGCAGAAATTGAAGAAAGAGAAAAAGCATTAAAATGATCTGGACTCATGCAAGTTCTTCAGCCTTTGACTAAGATTAAAATGCCAATGATTAAATGCCAGTCTTGATTCCTTGCAGAATGGCCATTCTTTTGAATACCGTTTTCTTTATTTGAGGTCACTATGTCACTAATGAAATTCGATGTCATCATTGAAATCACTTTTTCATCAACCAGGTATCAGAATAGGGTAACGAAGGCCCCGTCGAAAATTCGTATTTCAAGGGGTTTCCAAACAGAAAAAAATAAGTACATTAGCACACTTATTCAGGCCCCCGCGGAATTATTATTATTGATACTGAGAATTAGTGTGTACATACACTGTGGTTTCATTGTTGGTCTACTTCCTACGCCCTATTAAGTGTCTAATAAATATCTATTACAAAAGTCAATTATTTTAGACAATCGTGTGAAAAGTAAAAAAATGATAGTAATATTTCACCATTATGATAAGGAACGAAAACTTGATGACTTTTATATACATTGGTAAACGTAAACAGCAAAACGGTCGAATTAGTGTAAATGGTGGCTCATAATAACTTTGTGGCTGCATCAGAAATATATGATCGCCATTATGATCGTGAAAAGTACAATCATTATTCTGAGATCAAAAAATGCAATTGATTGAATGAGCAAAACTATTAATTAAATTGAATGACTAACTATTGAATTAAAACCAGTGACTAAACAATAGATTTGAATCAAATCTGGAGATTCACAAGATCTTTTGCAATGTCAATCTTGTCTTATCATTTTTCAAATAACTTTTTATCGAGGCATCGCTATCGACAAAATGCGCATGCGTGACCTTGCTTAAATTTATCTTATAACTCAAGAATTTCAAAGCATATTTGCCGGTTCACTGTGTGCATTTTACGTGATAAAACTACGTTACCGCACTGTGTATGCTAAGAATTGTTTCACCTCTTGTTGTTGCTGATGAAAAATCAGCTGCGAAGGTCACATGACAGCCCTCATCAAGGAAATAAACGCTTGGGAGTTCATCCACCTTTCAGCCTGCATGAAAATAAGAATTTTATTTGCGTTTAATCCTCTTTGGTACATTTCATTCTATCTCAATGAACTGAAAACAAAGTCATCAAGAAGCACTTTCAGAAAAATTAGCAACATTCTCTACATTCCTTGATTGCTGTACGCAAGATCTTCATGACGGCGGTTTCCCAAACACTCTAAGTTATAAAACTTCGTAACTGGTGTGTCCTGAATCCAATCTTTAGCGATTACCAGGGATTTTACGACTTTTGTAGACAAGGGCAACCAAACAGTCCATCAATTCTACTTTCAAATATTCAAGTATCAACGTCCCTGCTCGTCGCAATTTGACCCGAGACAATCATTCTTGATTTCCTCCGAAGTTTTGAATGCATGTTTTTTGCGATGCTTTGAATTTTAGGAGCAACATGAGTGTCTATCAGTCAATCTTCCACATCTAGTTTCCAATATTCATGTGGTCTCCGTGGCACAGCTTGGCCTAGCGATCTTTCGGTCCAGAAGTAGAGCTCCGAAAGCGTCATTGGAGGTCGGCAGGAGGGAGGGCATCCGGACTTAATGTACCACAAACACCCCACTATGTCAGCAAGGTCCAAGGACCCGCTAGTAGTGACGTTCATTTTATTCATTCAAATACGCTATATTTGTAGGCCTATAAGATGGAAAACTAGAAATAATACAGAAGCGTCAGATCTTGCTCAGATCTGCTACGAGATGACCAGGATCTTGCTTTGTGACTTCCAGGCCTGTGATTAGCCTATGAAAAAAAATTGAGGATTTTATGTGAAAAATTTGAGGAATGGAAACGGAGCCTAATATGATAATTGTAAGAAAGACTACAAATTTTAGCACGGATTTTGGGCCAAACTTCAAATCATGAAAGTCACAACGAAGAAGGTAACTCAAGGGTTGACCACACCCCACTTTTTGAAGTTGTGTATACTGCAAAGGAATACTGACTTGGTCATAATCACTTCCCGCGTTGTTACGAAATTAATTTGTTGCCTCAAGTATTATCTGCTTAGAATGTGTCGAACAGAGGATGTCAGATCAAGCTGCTCATATCCCTCTGCTTCACGCTATCGTCTCCAATTCAATGATGCTTGCCAGATTTGTATACTGTAATTTTTTTAATGTAGGATATATCCTCAACCACATGCATCTGGGACTTTGCAACGATTAATTTTTACGGACTTTAAACAAATTTGGGAGGAGAGTAACCCATAAGTATAGAAAGCTTAAAATCGTTGACGGAATGCTTGTGACTCAAGAAAAGTCAGTAATTAATTATGAAGGATACGCCACATTACACACTAATTTATTAATATTACTTTATGCTACATAAGTTTTGGTGGGTTTTGCTTACTTGTTAGCGTTTGATCATATCGTTCCGATCTACATTCAAATGAACATGAATTCTCTCATACAACACAAAACAAGTGTCGGGAACAGGCTTGCCGGTTGAGTTGTTGGTCTCATGCAGGCAAAGAGTGAAAGATGATCACCTCTATTCGCATGAAGTTGCGCTGAGATATTGACGTCCACATCTTGCAGTAGACCCAGGTTGAAAATCTACCAACCCAGTACTATGTGGTTCAATGTCTTAATTGATCTAAGTTCACATACAACGATAAGCAATGTGTGCACTAATTTCACACCAACCTGTGTTCAGCAAATTATGAAAACGATCTATAAGTGAATAATTCATCCAGGATAAATGTCGGTCGGCAGACCCTGGAAAATGTAGCTGCAAAAAAGCTCATGAGATAGCAGAGCTTCATACGCTTCCAACCCCCGCACGCTAATGACCAGGAGGCATGTAGACACTAAATTTAGGGACCATCCGCTTTACCCCGTCGGATGTGTTCATGTTCAGCGGAAATAAAATGGAAGAGAGTGAGTGAAACAAACGCTTCAGTTGATAAGAGCACTGAAATCCAAGTGGGCTGGGCTACCTATATGTTATCATATAATGGATATGGAAGATCGATATCCTTAAGTTCTTTAAGAAGTACAGGCATGCATTTTGCAGCCATATAGTCGCAGAAACATATAAAGAAGGTTGTGAAAAAGGTCAAGATAATTAATGAAAATAATTGAATGTGCATTTTATTGTTGGAATTCTAAGCAATATTATGAAGTTAGAACTAAAAAAATTGCAGTGTTCAAATATACATGTACAATTTTTGTAGGTTGATCGCGATGTTTCACTCATTAAATACGCGAAAGCATTTAATGAGTGAGTTCGACAGACAATAACTTCGGACAACTTCTCTGCTTAGCAAAATAAGTCCAGACGAACCGGAACATCTGCAGCCTTGTAGCTTGCAGAAATGAAAACGACATTCAACGTAATAAAGTGCGTCAATGTAACAAAATTAAAAAAACAAGCTAACGACTGGTTAATTTTTGATGTGCTAAATATGACATGGCTAAAAGAAAATCATTATATTCGAAAATGTCTAGAAATTTTAAAAAAAGTTACTAGAAGGACAAGCAACGGTTCTCCTCTCATGTGGAATGAATTGATGAGTAAGTCGCTCTTTTCAAAATACTGTTTATCACTTATATATTGAAAAGATTCTATTTAACAGTCTGCCCATTCAGATGATAAAAGGACAGGTCTGTTTCCAATCAAAATATCAGATCTAGCTAGCACAGCGGGATTACGCTATCTAAAATCTACCAGGTGTGTGAGAGAAAAGTCATTAAGTTATAAATCATGAGAGAAGAAAAAGAAAAGAAATATATCATGAGTGATTCATGATTAGCAGCATGGATGTAGGGTGCATGTTACAGGATTCTATCTTAGCTTCTTGTTTGGAAGTTTGCATATCATCGCCATCAAAAAGCAATACATTATCCGACATTTAGTCTGTAGTGTGTAGTATTTGAGGAATTTCTCATAGTTAAGCTATATTTGAGGAATTTTTGAGGATTTGAGGAGTAATAAACAAATTTGAGGAATTTGAGGAGTAATCACAGGCCTGGACTTCTAAACAGCTCTCTGACTGGTCATATTTCATGCGACTGACAAATTCAATCTGAAAGGTATTATCCTTAAAAATCTCGAACATTGTGCTGTACTATATTCTAAAATCAAAGTTAATGTAGCGTTTTCAACACAATCTGTGTATGGGAAGTAGAACTGTGCTCCGCGAAAATATAGAATGTCTTTGATTTTTAATTCTTCAATTGCTTCACAGATTTTTTGATCACTAGCAGCTTTTTACTTTATTACTACACTTTTTAGTTTTTTATTCAAAACATAGTGTTGTCACAAGAATGTAAGCTTTTACGATTTCTGATCATGAGTATTGTTTGTCCTTCTTCTCTTCAGCATCGTATGTCTTCGTCGATTAATAGAAATTCTGCATTTCAGTGGAGACTCCATTCCTTATACATACATCGTGCTGATAAGGTTGCAAAGACATCAGGTAGGGAGTCAAGCGGTTAACCGGTTAATTAAATTTAACCGGTTAAAAAATAATTAATCGGTTAACCGACGCTTTCCCAACTTTTCTGCTACATTGCAACTACATTGCTTTAGTTTTCATTTTCCAATTTTGATAATATCTCATTGCTGATGTAAGCTATTGCCAAATAATAATTTCCTAGAAATGGAGTGAGGCGTTTCGTTAACCTTCACCATCTTGCTTGATTCTACGACTTTGGAAGAGTTCGTTATGACGTGTTAGTGTTTCAGTCAGAATAGAATTTCCCCTTCTACGCTTGGCTACGATAGACTGTCTGTGCCAGTTCCATAGAAATAGATTGTAAGTTTCGCACCCGTGGGACACGTGCCACACGCATTAGTGGATTTAGATTTTATAATTTATTATTTTGAATAATTAACATGGAATTAGGCACATTCCGTGAAATTGATTTTAGGTTCAAGTTAGCCAGACGGAATAAACTCAAATATGCACGAGGGTATACTAAAACATAACAGTATTCTTGAAAATAAAATATTAAGGAAGTAGACCTACAAGCAATCAGTAGAAAATGTTTATGTCCATAAAGTAAGCGAGCTTACTCAACTGGTATAACAGGCAAACATGCATATACTCATACACTATACTCAGTGCGACTATATAAGCCTTGTATAGTCACATGGAATTGAAAAACATCTATTACTAGTATTACATCGGTTAACCGGTTAATTTCTCGTCGGTTAACCGGTTAATTCATAATTAACCGCTTGACTCCCTAACATCAGGTAAATGTTATCAAGTCACTTCTTATAATCTGTATGTGCTACTATTATCCTTCTGATGGGTGATGTTTGTGAGAATATGGTAAACTGTGGATGAAATGGATAATATCTTGTGCTTGCTGCTATCAGGATGCTTGCTGAATGTGTAGAAGGAAATCAGAAGGTGTTTAGCTTAATAGACAAAGTAATAGTACACGAGCATGACAACAAATAATCTGAAGACATTCCATGTCGAACTTTATGGCTATATTATCAGCGACACTTTGAACTTTTCAGGGCACGATAAAAGAAAACGAAGAAAATATCATTTTTACCGAAAGCTACTTCCCATTGCATTTACATGTGCTTTCTTTGATCCAGTCTGACTGGAAGAACTAATTAGAACTCGGTAGACGCACAGATGCGCACTAGCCATGAAGTGTACATTATTCTATGAACATCTCATTTTCGGCCTGGTTCCCTGCAGAAACTTGTTGTGGTGGCCCGATTATTAGAGCTAAAAACCCTTGTGAGAGCAGAAGTACTTCACCAGGCCACATGGCTCGAATTATGGACATGGACCTTCTACACTTCCGAAACAAAGCGCGACCCCTTAACTAGTATAACAATCCTGCCACATAAAAAGGCTACTTTGTTTTCTTGATATTAGGAGAGAGTGATCAATAAACTTGGTTCGAAAAAAATCTCATTCTCTTATGGACAAACTGCAGACATGATCAAATATATGGCAAGCAATGTAAATGAATCAGAACACAATTCTAAAATTTAAAAAGAACGTTTGGATACGTATTTCAGTACACGCATAGATAAACTATTAAATTAGAAAAAAAGTGAGATGAATGTAAAAAATAATAAGATGAAGGCAAATAGCTGCTATTGCCTTCTCTTAATTATACTATGGAGATCAAAATCTTGAATAAGTCTCATGTTTATCTTAACGTTCGCATCAAGAGAAAAAACAGCTGGTTTGTTTTGCTTTTATCTTTAAAGTTGCTACGGTCGTAAATAGTGCCTCAAAAATAGAATTTATAGAAAGATGATCCAAATTGCTTCGATTGTGATCCATGTCACTTCATTTTCATACGAAAACAATCAATAAAAGCAGATTGAACGGAACAGAAACAGTTAATTCAACAATGAAGTTTATCACAAAGACTTCTAACAGAATATATTTATAGAGCATGAAATCATTTTATCGCTCATAGCTCTAACGACAGACAAAATCTGTTCATATTAATGGGACGGTTTAAGTGCACCAAACAGTTTCAAATATAGCAAGTGTCACATTGCGTGCATACATCCTTTGATGATTTGCATCTCATGTTTCAATCTTCTTATCTCAACTACAAAGAGGAAACTTGAGTCTGATGGTCAATTTCATCGCAAATTTCCTCATTGTGGTTGAATTGAATATCTCATTCCGCGACGCAACATTAGAGTTGTTTCTGTGGTGTCGACTGATAACATTATGTCATATTCATCAATGATGTAAATATTAATTTAATCTTCACTTGACACTGATGAAACACTAACATGACTTTCAATGCGGCAATGCAAACACTTGCGATTGTGAAATCCTGTTCTGTGGGCTAATTGACTGACTCTCAAGACTCAATCAACAAATCATCGACATTGCCTCACACTGTCTGACCAGATCTTGTCATGCCGACGTCGCGGGTGTTCTGAATGCAAGAAACATCCCAAAGCTTTGAACAATCTCAGGAGCTTCTCGGCGACATCCGATCACAGCTGTGTCTAATTGCGGTTCGGGATCTCTACTTCATACCTTTTGCAATGTTTCCGTTTGGTGCTATGCTTTACTGGAACTTATCTGTGCAAAAATTGATCTTAATCTCATCATGAGAATCATTTCATTATACGTGATAATCCGGAAATTATTTTAATAAATTTATATTATATAGCATGTTTATAAATGATGTTTATAACATGTGATAAATGTCGCATATTTGAAAAAATTACAGTCTCAAAAATAAAAATCGTCAGACAATCAAAATGTAAATCAAGCAAAGCAATCAAGTGAAAAAATGACCTTTAACAATGCACTGATAGTTACACAAAGCCACTCTTTGCAAGTCTGCAATACTTGGAAGGAAAGATATTTGTCTTAAGACGAGATCGTACTTTGGTACACGAAATTTGCCAGAAACAGGAAGCACATCTGGTTTGTAATGATGGAGCGGATGTTCAGGATCACTATGTAGCTGCGAGAATAGTTAAATGCCAGAAGAGTTCGACGGTAATTTAGAGGCAGAAAATTGTCACATGAACAACTTGAGGCACCACAATCCACATATATACTTCTATGCGAACGTCTTTATATCATATCAAACAAATCACTGTCTTTTTGACGAACAGAAATCAATAACGGAGCACAATACTCAATACATATATACATACAACCAATACAAATGTGCTCGTTCACCTTAAGGACTGTGTAGGTGCTGTCAGATATCTGATGCTTATGAACGGTCTTTCGATGGTGCGAAGTATCCCCAGTCTGACCTACTTAACATTTGTTACAAGGACAACACCGTAATTCATAAATTGAGTTGAGGATAAGCAATTGAAATAGTGCTAAAGTGTAAAAGCTCCTTTTTGGGTCGCCGGACTATTTAGGAAAGCGACCAAAATTTTACAGGAGCTACGTTGACGACTGTTTTGCCTTATTTGATTCGGATAAAAATGATACTAACGATTTTCTAGCGTTGATTAGTTCATTGGATCCGAACATCCAGCTCACGATGGAGAGGGGTGATGGCGGCTGCATTACTTTCTCGGACACGGAGCTGAGACTGAGGACGCATGACATTGAAGTGATGTGTCACCAAATGGATATCGTCCAGTCGGCCGTTGTCGATTTCTTTTACTTTTCTTCTTCTTGTTATGAATACTCAAAAATACACTATTTATTGATTTTCTATCGATTTTTTCAAGTGCTTCATTTCACTCAATTCCGCTACTGAATCGCTTTCTTACATAATTATGATTTGCATGGTTCGGAACGAAACTGTCCCTGCAAAGTGACTCTATTAACGATTAGTGACTAACGTTTTAACAATAACCCTTTCACCTACAAGAATTCACCATTTAGGAGGCGCCTCAGCATTTATGCTACTACTCAAAAGAAATTGTCTGAAAAGGTGAATCATTTGAATGTGATTACTCAAACTATTTGCTCACTGATATTCACATGCCTAACACTATATTGATCTAATACTCGATAAATGTGACTTTTCGAAGTACTTCTATTTTGTTGAAAGTTTTTTACTCTGCTCAATTGAATAATTTAGATCGATTATGAAATATAACTACTTTTTGAAATTAGATGAAATGTGGCTGCTAGAATATTTAAATTGAGTTGGCCAAGTTTGGTGTCATTAAGATCGCAATTTTGCAAGCATTGAGAATATTTTGGTCTTATCATGATCTGATAACTGCATGACTTTTTTCAAACTCAAATTTGTTCATTTGCGATTGCATCATCACTTCCTCTGAGTTTGCAATTCGCATCTTAGAGCATGGTCGTAAATTTCCTTCCACGATTCACTTCCCTAACATTGCAGCCCTATAGAGTGGAGCATCTCTCCCTTATTATCTCTGTGTGTCACTTAAAAGAGACTAACACCGGCCTCTACATGTCTACCTCAGCTTATGCTCCTATCCAGTAAAAGGTTGCAGCCATACGCTCTCTCTTCCACCGTGCCCGTAAAACATACTCAAATGATGATAATTATCAAGTCACTACTGAAAAAATCAGTGCTATTTTCATCATAAATGGTTAAGAGATGAAGACAATACACCGCATACGACAGCAAGTAGACAGAAACATAGAGCATCTCAAGTCAACCACTGAGAATGAAAACGCGAAAACGAAAATTCTGCACTGATCTGTTCCCGACATTGACACTAATTTCCTTGTATAACAGCGTCAGGTGATTAAAATAAATAATGAGCTGCCCTCTAATGCTGGTATTTGCCCTGTATATGTAATATCAAAAAGCCTAAAATCTGTATGGCCCAAAATCGAATGTCTGATGTTTATATTCATGTGATGGTTGAAAAATGCGATACACTGACGCTACTAAACGTCATTTAGCCATCCGTGCCAGTGAACATCCAAAAGGTTGTCCATGTCCTACTGAAATCTCTATGCATATTCACACGCCGTAACAAGAAAATTTCGCTGTCATTGGTCAGTCAAAGTATCCCGTGATTTTGGAATAGATTTTAATCAAAACATTCTCTATTGTTTCTAATGAATAAAACAAATCAGTACCTCTACGAGGGTCATGTCAAAAGTCCGTGCCGATGATGTGTAAAGTAAAACTAACTATTAGAACAACGTATTCTATATTAAAATCCTTCAAAATAGTCTCCTGCCGACTCAATTACACGATTCCAACGATCTGGTAACTGTTGAATGCCCCCAGTAGGCTTTGTAATGACCACATCTCGTATACAGCGGTCGGCAGACGCAACAACCGCTTTCAGAGACTCGAAACGAATTCCTCTCATGGGACACTTGAAGGCAGGAAAGAGATGGAAGTCACAGGGGCTGAGGTTGGGAGAGTAGGGAGGATGTGGCAAGGTTTCCCAGCCATAACCATCAATTACCTCTTGAACAGCTTGAGCTGAATGTGATGACGCATTGTCATGCAAAATGATGACGTCATCCAGTCGTTGAGGTCTCTTCTTCCTGATGGCAGCTCGAAGGTGGTTCTGGAGAAATCGTCGATAATAAGCGCCGTTCACAGTCTGTTTTGGAGGCACTGAATGCACCAACAAAATGCCTTCCATATCGTAGGCAACAATTAACATAACCTTAATCTTCGAAGGACCTTGGCGAAACTTCTTCGGCCCTGGTGTTGGGGAATCTTCACGCCTCCACTCTGCAGACTGACTCTTCAGTTCCGGCTCGTAGCATCTCGCCCATGTTTCATCGAGTGTGATGATACGACGAAGAAAGTCTTCACCTTCGCGCCGATATCGAAGTCGAAGTTGACGAGAAATTCGTAATCGACGATCCATTTGCTCTTGTGTGAGGCAATAAGGGACCCAACGAGCACAAATTTTGCGCATCTTGAGTTCTTCAGTGAGAATTCGGTGGATGGACTTCTCAGAAACATCCAATTCTGAGGATAACTCCTCGCAAGTCCAACGACGATCATTAGACATCTTCTCTTCCACAGCCTTCACCATTTCCGGAACCACTGCAGTAGGCGGTCTTCCAGAACGAGAAAAATCTGCCGTTGATCTCTCACCAGTCTTGAATCGGGACACTCATTTTCTCACTGTTCTTTCTTTGAAGGCATCTTCTCCACATGCTTCTGAGAGCTGCGCTGTGATTTCCTGTACGCTGACATTTCTCGAGAACTGAATTTTGATGAACGATCGTTGCTCCTCAGCAGTGAACTCCATTATTGTGATTGTTCATCGTTTCAGTGAATGATGTTCTGTCATTGTAAAGTTTAAAAATTTGAATTTCAACGTAGCCGACCGGCAATAGGTAGCCACGTATCTTAATCGATCTCTCATTCAAAAACAAAAGCTATGAACGCGCTGAATTTTTGTATGTGAGCTAGATATCTATGTAAGATTGACAGGGTGAAATATGAACTCGATCACTTCAATGATACCGGAGCTTTAAAATTTCGGCACGGACTTTTGACATGACCCTCGTATGCCTGAACCTTGAACTTTGCCGCCGGACTGATTTTATTGATTTTACCTTGAGCTGTAATTGCAAACTGCTATTATAAACCGCTGAATAGTGTTGCAAAATTGTCGTCCGCTTAAGATGAAATAAAATTTTCCGAAACATATCCGGTTGGCAAGCTATTTGCGCTTTTTCCCAAATTTGAAGACGCTTGGGCAATTATGCAACATATTATATATATAGATACAATAAATATAAATATATTGAATCCTTTATTTATGTTGAATACAAGTGAAAGGATTTCTTTCATAACAATGATCCTGTCCCTTTTGGCGTTGGATAAAATATTTCTTATCAATATTGTCGTGACCGCCGCACTTTGGGGTACGTCGGTGCCATTACGAGACATTTCAATAGATGAGACATGATTCTATGAATGAATTCTGTGAGACATTGATCTGGGATTTTACAAAAATTTCCCTGAGAGACATGTGTATTGCAGTGTAAACCAAGAAGCACAAGTCTAGATTTAAAGGAACAGATATTTTGTAAAGGACAGCTGTATTTCTCAATACTGAACAATCTGATGTCACAGTTGGCATAGGCTACCTACGTGCACAAGCAAGTCAAATGTTTCAGCCTTTTCAGTTTGATTGATACCTTGATCATCTGTCATGAATTTGCTATAATCAGTCTATGAAAGAAAATTATAGTATTAGGTTTTTGCTTCACATGACCTTTAACGAATAGCATGATGTTATTTATTGCAATGCGCTGGGTGCTATCACTGTAAAAACAAACCTCAACAAACAAAAACACATGGTAGACAATTAGACATCACCAACTTTATGAATGAATTACCCTTAATCTACCACTTGGTCACACCACACGTACACAACAGCCGCAACTAAGCTACTAAACTTCAGATGTAGATGTTTCATGCTTTTTAATGAGATATACTCGACTACTAACTACAATAATTCAACAGCAAGTAGCAGTAACGGCAAGCGAACTGTATCCGATCCTGAATCATGGTTGAAGAATAAGCAACGGTTACAACTTGGGTTGGTGGGACCCGGTCATGTCCGCAAGCTTGCTCGTGCCCGCAGTTCAGTTATTTCTTCTGAACTTAGTATGTCAAGTTTCTACCGAATATTGTTTTTTTTTCACAGAAACATGGAAGCTGACAATGGCAATGCAGGATGTTCTCACATCTGACATCGCGAAACAATACAAGCTGCACTATCGGGATATTCGTTGTCGGCATTGTCCCGCAATGACAGTGCGAAACATTAGTTGACGTTAAACGTTTCACGTCACACACGCCTTTTGTGTCAAACCCATTCAAACCAGAGAATATCAAAATCCATAGAGGAAGTCAAAATCCTTCTTGTTATATTTAATGGTTGAGGAAGAGCCAAGGTTTTAACGATGTAATTTAATTTAGGTAAAATTAATTTCGGTTGCTATTCGGCAACCATCATCAGATAAAAGGAATTAAGCATAGATCCAAAAGTCATGAATTCAAATTTCACATTAACATAGGAAATAAGGGAGTAGATAAGAAATCTATCAAAATGTATAAAACTATGTTAACAAACTTCAGTAGGGAAAAGGAGGAATAGAGATATGCGACAGATAGTATTGGGCTACATCTTACCAATAGCAATAGTAATTGATCTGACTAGAAATATTACTATAAAAATACAAAATACATGAAAGCATACAAATGTAGAATAATCTATGCAATATAGTAATATTTCCTATGTTAATGTGAAATTTGAATTCATGACTTTTGGATCTATGCTTAATTCCTTTTATCTGATGATGGTTGCCGAATAGCAACCGAAATTAATTATACCTAAATTTAATTATATCGCTAAAACCTTGGCTCTTCCTCAACCTATAAATGTAACAATAAATGACCGGCCAAGACATCTTCAACCAAAATTCTTCTGTCGTGATGACTAGCCTATAACACGCTTTACCGGCATCACGCTGCACAAAGTTGCTAGGTGAATAATACCATCGTTAACAGCAAGATAATAAAGCCTATTTGTAGAATATTTAGCCTTCAGAAATAGTGACTAAAGAATACGATGTGACTAAATTCGATAGTGACTATATTCAACTGTATAAAAAAGCTTAGCCTACATTAAACCTACGTCAAGTATGCCGCCAAGTATCCCTCTTTGCATATCCACTGATCGAGTATGAATTCGCAGATTAAGCCATTATTGCCATGCCCGTGCCCCGCAGCGGTCACCACCCCAGGTTATAACCGCACAGCACCAGTATTGTTTCGGCCTATATTGGCTAAAACTACATATTATAAATTAGCATAGATGCTGTGAAATTTTGTTCAAGCATAATGACCCTGTGAGCTAAAAAGTTCTAATTCGACCTATCAGCATACTGTGATGGACTGTTGCGTCTCTGATCTTCTAAATGAGGTTTCTCTACATCAAAGCAATGGAAAATCTGCTTCGTGAGTTTCCGAAATTCAATATAACTTGGCTAAGTTCGCAAAATTGTAAAATGTTGTTCAAATTTCTCAACTGGTTAAGCTGTATAAAATTGGCACTCAGATGAAGCGATGACTCTGAATTCCGACATCCTGTGGTAAAGGTCAACTCGCTGGCAGACGGGTAGACTGATTGCTGGACAATATGAGATCAGATTCCCCGTCAGATCACACAATCGTCATATTATTGACAAAATAGACATTCGTTAGAGAGGAATCAGAATTCTAGACTGCTTTTGACCTTACGAATAATTTCAAGT
This sequence comes from Prostheceraeus crozeri, assembly GCA_907163375.1. Classification (NCBI taxonomy): domain Eukaryota; kingdom Metazoa; phylum Platyhelminthes; order Polycladida; family Euryleptidae; genus Prostheceraeus; species Prostheceraeus crozeri. The sequence continues at coordinate 24,683 of CAJQUW010011432.1, forward strand.
CGCAGACTTGGGAACATAAAAAAATCGAAACTCAGCATTATTTTCAAGGAATCTTGATGACAATAGATGCCGATGCAATTGATGAGAGAGTTAATAAAAATCGAATTTCGTAGGAAACGTAATATTTTGGTGTAATGAGGTTCCTTCTCAAATGATGGTCAAAAGGGCTATATTTCCTCGGTGGGATAGTGTTACTGCTTTTTTCGTAATACACACAGGCTACTTGTCACTTTGCAATGTGTCCGCGACGGATAGACCGAATTTTGAAGGTTTTTCAAAGTCACATTTCATCAAATTTCAAAGTTCTTTAAGTATGTTCCTCTTAAATGTCCGAGGTTCTTAAGTGTCCTGTATTTCGAGACATAAATCATGTTAGCTCAAGTTAGCTTCCCATAGGTCCTGAATTTTGGGTTTGTGGCAATTTACAGTGAAATTCCAGCTTTCAAAATCCTAAATTTTTTAAAAGAAATCTTGAGAAAATCATCAAACAGATAGTAAATGCAGATTTTTGCAAGTAATAAAATATATCTCTAAACAAAATCCAACTCTCTTGAATTCAATCATGAACGGAATCACGCCATATTTTGGTGATTGTGAAACTGCTCAGCACTCCCATGTCACAACATTCTTAACGATTCAGAATTGGGTAACAGTAAAAGTCAACCTTAGGATTTCATTTCCACCGAGTTTGTGCATAGTCCATAATTCTTTGAATGTGAAATTAATGAATTTGGTCTCCGCAGCACAGCTTGGCCTAGTGATCTTTCGGTACAGTGGTCGAGTCCCGACAGTACGTGTCATTGGAAGTCGGCAGGAAGGGCATACCGACTAAAAAGGTCACAACGCTCCAGTTAAGTCTGACTATGTCAGCACCGTCCAAGACCCCAGCACGGGGAACAAGTGACGCTAAACTGTCATCATATTTGAAGATGAAAGCAGGATTATGATGCTATATCTCAACAAAAACACAATAGCAAATCTGAACCATGATTAAAATGGATTGCACACATTCAGAAGCAGATTACTACAATGTTAATACTTCATCAGCATGTGAAATCAAATCAATTCAATGAAAATATCCTGATTATGAAGCATCGTGAAATAATTTGGAGCTGTGATCATTGTTTATTGATTATAAATTGGCTTTTTGCCATTGCTTCGGCCGTTCTTTGCTCGTTATTACCGGCAATAAGCCATTAACTTGGAAATAATCAAATTCTCACTGCTCAAAATTATTTACAAATGGGCACCAACAAACTTAGAAGTAGATTGTTTTTCTGAAGTTGAATAGAATAGAAATTGACTCAAGGTGGCGGCACATCTGAGAGAACTAAGTTGGCGCATGAAGCACCGATGAAAAGCTTAGAATTGCACATGTGACTTATTTTAACCCAATGATTTAGCCGTTGACAAGGTCATCCAGGTAAAAATGCGCGCGATTTTTGTGCCACTATCATGCATTGTATGAAGCTTTACTTCCATTCTAGAAGTTTCATTGTCATCAGTTTATATGTCAGCAAAGAATGCATCGTGAAATAACTTTTGTCCATCATTCAAATTTTGATACTCAAATTCAAAGGTTTTTTAATGGTTTTCAATGTTCTCTCAAATTTAAGATTATCTAAGATTTTTGAAGGTCGCTCAGACACCTTGCTCTCACTACTCACGATTGTTTGCTAATGCGAGCTCTATTCGAGTTTAACAATGTTTTATTACATAATCATAAATGTAGACCGTTTCATGACGGAAAGTCTGTGAACGACTTTTCTGAAGCAATTTGCAAGCTGTTCTTTCCCGCAATTGACAACTAATCAAAAAAATGATGATTGTATTGACCAATAACTTAAAAATAAGAGAGATCCTGAACTCTAATGACTCTTTAAAAGTACAAGGTACTTGCATAGAATAAATAACACGATTTCTCGATTTCGTTGCATAAAGCGATATGACCATCTTTTGCATTGGCAAGTGTCATCACTTTTGAAAAAAACAATTCGGTATGACGCTTTTGAATGGTGCGACGTCTGCATTATGCTTTATGACAATTTTAGCACTAGTGAAATTAATACAGTCTAAATAGCTATCCTGAACAAATTTTATCCATCCGACATTGTCGAGGTTGAAGTTTTAGTTACCCTTGTTCCTGACACAGTCACTGCAACTTGTTTGGAAATGTCTACTTCGCTAATACCCACGGGATACAAACTGCTTACGTTGGGGGCGGGAGGGGGGGGTGATAGGAAACTTTACACAAAAGCCCCGTAGCGACACCATGTGTTTCACTGACGAATCCTTCTTTTGACACAATAATTGATTAATACTAAACACAGATGCATGAATTGATGGTAAATAAGTGAGAAAGAACGGGTCAGTTACAGACAATTCCTAGCATGCTCATTTTGTTCAGGATTCACATCTACACATTATTCTACTATACATATATTCAAATATGCGAAATATGATAATAGTGAATTGATTGTGAAACACATACTCTTGTTAAGTAAATTTCACGCGGGATATAAAAGGAGGGTGTGTCTGTACTTTTTGAGCGCTCGTTTTATAAGGTGTTTAATTACAAAATATCTTCTCTGCACTGTGTGAACTTATGAATATCTAGTGAGCACATGACTTTTACTTGGAGAAGCACTGTACATTTAAATGCATTCAACATCCATTTACAAGGCATGTAAATTTCATCTTCATTTTTTATCATCAATATCAATTTTCATTTTCTCTCAAGTTTCACAAAATATTACTCGATTTGTTGAAAAACACAAAAGATGCATTAGCGATCGACCAAACAAGGAGAAGACACGACAAGTATTCGTACTTACACAGATAAAGGAAGAATACTTCGAATTCAGTGAAATTGTTTGAAACTAGTCGATTCCATTCTATAAGGGCCTCCCCGCACTAGGCGACCAGGTCACAGCAGCCTGAAGACTGAGTGACCACGGTAGGGAAACCAGATGACTCCATATTGAACATCTCAACCAGCTCATTCCGGCACTTTGTCTTCAATACTTTGACATTACAATCATCACATATGATGTCCCATATTGCTAGGTGATCTTCTATTTCCAATATAAATAACTTACGTCGATGACATCATTCGCTATCTTTTCGCTTTTATCATATCCTCTCTCTTGTAGATGTTTTGTAAAACAGCAACTGCTGCACCCAAAAAGGACTTAAGTCATCAGCTGAGCGCCAACCATCACCGAGATTTCGACCCATTAAGCTCAGTATCTCTCAGGATGGTAGGTCCGCAACTGCTCATTGCGCCCAGGTCCTTAACACAAAGCTGCTACCTTCTTCCGGTGATCTTTCCGCTATCAACAGTGGCTTTAGCAACAAATTTCCTCACCGATGGAGCAACGAAACTCCCACTTCCACTTCAAAGAGCATGAGCTCACAATTCCATCCCTGCTTCTGAATCCAATCACCACGTTCTTCATATTTGGCAGCTTTCTTCTTATGGGCATCCTCAACGTTCTCTTCCCAGGGAACGGTTAGTTCGCCCATTTATCATTGTCTTCCCTACCGCATCGATCAGCATTAGGTCAGGCCGTTGGTCAGACAGGGACAATTCATCTTGCAGCTGTCTATCCACTCGAACTTCCCACTTCCGCGGAACAGATCGAGACACACGAGGAGACTTTTGTCTCTTTGTTTGACCACTTGGTACAAATTCAATTCCCGTTACATACCTGGAAGGTATCACTGCATCCAAGACCGCTTCCACAATCGCTTGCAGGACCAAACCGCGCCGTCCTCTCTGCAGTGCCACATGACAACCAGAGAGGATATGGCCGAGATTGGCATACCTGCCACACAAGCGACACTGAGGGTCCGTGCGGATTCCCCAACCTGCCAAATTATCGGGAGTTGGAAACACATCATAGGTCCATGGAAGCTTCCGCTTCAACTACCAATAGACATTGTATGTTGCGTTGGTCGGAATTAGTGTTTGCAGTGTAATAGCAATAGCCTAAAGATTCCCAGTTTTACCAGTTACATGGCCAAAGCTGATTAATTTTCATTCGTTGGCACCAGAAAGCTGCAATGAGTTCTATTAAAAACTGGCTAATCCAATGGTTACAACCGTATTAGATTTGAGAGCATCATCATTCCTCAGTAGCACTACTTAAATTAATTATTCTGATTACTAAAAATTAAATTATATGATAAATGAGCAATAGGATGATTTTCATCATCGTATAGGTACCGTCGTCTTGACAACGTATGTCCAGAACGATCTATTGTTTTCAAAGTCCATGGCCGTTCTAGTCCTTTATTATTATTGAGTGTCATATTTCTATTTTGTAAATGATTTCATGGAATAAATTCATCAAACTCAGTTTCGATCATAGAAGTGAATTGGATGTGGACGCAGTCACGAATCACATTATCCTATTATGAGAGCCACATTACTCTTTTGGGTGACAAGTTTCGAAACCAGGACGTTGTGTACATGTAGTCATTTACTTCGGCTCTTTACCGACTGAGCTAGCCTGACAGGATCCCCTCTAACCATTGCCATCGATAATATTCTAAAAGAAAATCGAACTACGCGATAAGAAAGTAAAACGAATCGCCGAAATGAAAAAAATTGTAGAAGAAAAAGAGATAAATAATTTCACTCAACTGGACATGAAGCATGAAGTAAAAATTTCGTCGCTCTTCGTCGTTCTACGGACAGAGTGACCTGAAACTGGCCTCAACATCAATTCTGAAACATCTTCGCCTGGTTGAGGTCAGACAACTGCGCAATCCGATGTCCTCATTAACGCTACCTCATCCCCCAAACACGAGGTGGGAACTCGTCAAACTTCCTCACTGGAAAGAAAATATTCGCCTCCCATCAACTCATATAGAATCGTCTTCACGCACTGTTTCCCAATCAATTCTTTCATCACTGATTCACTTTTTCTATTCAATTTTCAATTGAGTGAGATTACGTGCAGGGAAAGTCACTTCAGGCAAGGATTACACTGGATGCATCTTTCGTAGTAAACTTTCTTCGATACAAGTAAATTTAAGCAAACCTATAGACTACTAATCTATCAATGAAAACGACTTTATGACCAATCAATTGACAATTCATTGCAAATTCATTGCAATCCTGCTTCCATAACAAAGTTTATGCTTTCCAAAGAGTGCATAAATTTCAAGGAGTTCAATAAAGTCTTTATCTCTCCGTGCATGCATTGCAGATATCCTATCGCTTTATTTGACCTGTGAAGCAGATTATTGCCCGCGTGGGAAACAATATTTACGTGTACAGAGTTGCCAACTCTCACGCATTGGGCGTGAGTCTCACGCATTCAGGCCTCTTCTCACGCTCTCACGCATTCAAGAAATTTCTCACGCCTGTTGTATTTATCTCACGCATTCGTATTTTTGATGTAATTCTTAACGACATTTCCTGATAGAACTGCACTTTCGCGTAAAATCTATGCAGTTAAGCGAAATAACATGCTAACAGGCCTAGATATCTACTTCTTTGAGATGCAGAAAAAATGCGAATACTCGTGTTAGACGTCTCAAGATGCAGTATATTTATCTAATACAATAATCTCACGCATTCCACTCAGCAAATGTTGGCAACCCTGCGTGTACTCCAATGCACGAGAAGGAGTATAATCTGTGCCAATTATGAGTGTTCTTGTCCTGCTTTAGTATAGACTAGATCTGTGAATAGATATTTTCACGACTGATCAGGCTGAATCTCTGTTCAAATATTCTTGATAATCATAGACATGACAATCACAATCTGCCCTTGATCATCATCATAGAAGTAGATAATAGTACACTAGAATGGAAGTTTGATATCTCGCATATTATGTACAATGATGGCACATGGAAAAATCTATGGCTTGTAGATCAGATTCAATTTAAAACATAAACTGTTTGCCAAGTTGGTTATAGAAGTTGTTGACAGCAAATCACAGGATCTTCATGAAGAGAATTTTAGTGAGATGGCAGCATTGTTTCATGTGAAATAGCCCACTATTCCATGAATTAACATGCTGTGTGTATTTGTGCCAGTCATTCGCAACTTATACTATTTTTCAATGCTGGAATGCGAATTAAGATTTGGTTCAGAGTCATATTGAAAGTGGTCGGTGCACTGGTTGTAAGAACATCTAAAGAATTCACAGACAAAATTTCTAATTATTGGACAATTTCTCGGTCAAGCGGTTAAGAAACCTAGCGCTTTTCCGGAATAAACACACTGAAAGTTTCTTTACCTACAATCATTTCTCAGATAAATAGAATGTCGCTGGAACTCTTCAATTAATCATTGAATGACTTATATGAAATAGTTTAATGATATTTTGGCAGCTGATATTCGAATGCATGCAGAGATTTTGATATTGTTCAAATGTAAAGAACAGGGGAACCCCTTAAAGTAAAATGAATACTCTAAGATTTCTCGGCCTCTGATTTCAAACTGGAGTAATGCATGTTCTGTAAATCGACATTTCAAGTTGCGTATGTGTCTGATTATACTATTGATAGATTATATGAGCGATATTTCAAAATGATGAACGTACAGAACGTTTTAAAGGATCTCCTTCTTTGTCATCCTGTTGCCGCAGTATTTTGTAAATTCTTTATTGCTTTTGAGTACATGGTCTTTGGACAAGCGGCAACAATCGTGATCACAATTGGCTTAATAAATATAAATGCCAATCAGAAAACTTGGAAACCAGCTCGTACAATTTGCATTTTGCCCCAACTAAGTTCTCCCGGCGTGTGCCATAATTTTCATGCAATTTCCATTCTAGGACTTTCTATGGTAATGTTAATTTCTATGATCATCATAGCACGTCACCAAATAGAATTCTCTACGCAACTCGTGCATGAGATTGCTTCATCATAGCATTCGAACTTGTTAGATTTAAATTAAGATGTCTAACTCGTGGAATGCTATAAAGAAGCAATCATGCACTAGTTACGCAATAACTATTCATGCCTTCACACCATAGCATTCTATCAAGGTTGCCGGGCATATATTGGTTTCAATGGAGCCACAACTTCCAATTTATGCCCTCCGTTTCCGTATATCTATCCTAAACATGATCATTTCAATGCTATTACTCGTTCATCGACATCTATGGACCACATCCCAAGTGTTTTTTAATACATGATAGTTCAGGCATGAAGCTTTTACGTCACTACTGCCCATACTTAGGGTTTGGACGGTGCTGACATAGTCAGAATTATGGAGCGTTGTATAGTACTTTTAGTCCGGATTCCCTTCCTGCCGACTTCCAATGACACCTTCGGGGTTCGACCTCTGGACTAAAAGATCGTTAGGCCAAGCACTTAACCACTGTGCCACGGAGAGCACGGATACACTTCCATAAATTGGAAGATATCCTCGTGCTGTGCACGCCCTCGGATATCTTCCAATTTATGCCATCGACAGATAGCTATAATTCCTATATTATCGCACTCCTTCATTGCACTACATTAGCACACAGGAACCTTTTGTCCTCTAAAACGGTGAATTCTACATGGAAATCTCAGGAAATACCGCTGATATCTACGATTCCATAACAATTCTTTTACAAAGAAATTCTTTTGTACTTGAAGATGATTGCCGGATAACAGTCGAAAAATTTTGTACATGTATATAAGAATAAGATCAATACATCTTAAAATTCTCCTGGCTCTTTCCAACCACAAAACTGATTCCATAACAAATGGAGGTGAATTTTTGTGAGTCACAAAATTTGGATGGTTATAGATTCTGAGGATCCTGTGAAATATAAAGTTGCTTACGCAACAAGTGCAAGGTATCCATCTTAATTGCATTACTCTCGATCAACAAACTATGCCCTCGCCCTTTGCGGTCGTGCATAGACACGTTGATCTCGAAAATGCAATAAAGATGGATACCTTGCACTAATTGCGTAAATAACCATTATTTCTATCACAAGAGCATTTTTGAATTCACAGATGAGGAAAAAATTGCAGAAGAATATTAAATTTATTTAAAGTTTTAGCATTAAAATGATGTGGTAAATCACGTTCAGAAGAATTGAATTAGTTACAATTTAGAAAAAACGACATGCGTATGGAAGAAAGGATCTCGAACGACGTGTCGTTAAAGCTAGGGGAAGGCGAAATGAACTGAATTAGGCAAACGAGCAGGAATAAAGAGGTGCACCGGATGGGATGGATCTTCACATTGTCGAAAAAATTGAGCACAAGACGCTCGGGCAAAAAAACGAAATCAGGCATTACCAAGCAATTGCAATTAATGTCACAGATTCTATTTTGTGGGTTCGCTTGACAACTCTTTCAACCATCCTTACAACAGGCTGAGTCAAATCACCGAAAAGAGGACTTGCATAAGGAAGTACAGACATGATAATTCGTGAAACACGTGAGTACATAACTGCTGACACATGATCAAGACACGTAAAATGTGCTAACGACGATTTCCATTACAGCATTGCAGAAAAGTTCGTTCTGCGATAAATTATTACAGGTGGTAATACCCAAGATTTTTGTTACTCTTGACATTTTTATAGATATTTCTTTATTTTTATTAGAATCATTTTTATCGAGTCTGCAATTTCAATATCATCTCAAAACATGGGCAACGCATGAAGCTGAAGCGATTTAAACAAGATTATCACTTGCTTTCATTTTGTTAGGTTCAGCTTCATTTTGTAAGCGTCTGTCCAATTCTTTATACACTCCTAACTACTTAGCATTGTATTTCCAAATAAATTTCCCAAATCATTTTTACGAAGAGAGAGAGAGAGAGAATATTATATTCACGGCAAATTCATGCATGTGACTACATTAACACCATAGCATCATTCATAAATAACATAGAAAATTAAAGGAAAATAAAAAAAAATGAACGAGTTCGTAGTCCTTCACTGTGCCACTCCACTTGTCTGCCTTATGTACTTTCGAATGGCTTCCAGAGCACTTGCCGAGTTGTGATGACGAACTCTAGCATCCGATGGAATTCTGTTCCAAAAGCTGGCACCAAAATAGCGGATAGAATTTTTCCCATACTTGACAGTTCTAAATTTGGGCTGTTGGAAGACGCTTCTGTGTGACTTATCTGGAGCAGGACAGAAAATGTGCATGAGAGGAATAGGAGCAATACCTGGCTCCTCCATACTAGTGGTAATTAGCTTATGTTCCTTATGTTCCTCATTCTTATGAACAGTCCAGGAGTTTTGAATTGATTTCATGAGTCGGTGTAGAGTCAAATACCAGCACTCAAGCAGACTGCATGCATTCAAGGATACTTGCAATGACTCTATAGGAGACGTGTAATCCAGCTGTGTCGAAGGCACCTCGCATACATCATATCAAGCTTACGCTGTGCAGATGGTGATGCAAATAACAGAAGCGGTGAAACATAGTCGAAATGAGGCTTTACGTAAGTTTGAATTAAACGCCACCTGACTTTCTTGTTAATAAATTTCTTTACACGATTTATGCCGTTTAGCTTCCATGCAACTTTGCGAGTAATAGTTTTGACATGATCCTCAAAAGTAAAGGACTTGTCGATCGTGACACCAAGCAATCGGAGCCCACTCGACTGTTCAAGAGTCTCGCCATTAACTTTGAAACGTAGATCTTCCGAGCGATCATCCCATGCGACATATTGACATTTCTTGTTGTTCATTTTCATGCAGCTTTTGTCTAGCCATCGCCAAGTTACATCTAATGTCTGAGTTGCTGGTTTCTGAACACGAGAAAGACTATCATCTGCTATCCACATCGTGATGTCATCTGCATATATAGAGATGCTTACACCCAATGATTGAAACAATATGATGAGATCATTTAGATAAATGTTCCATAATAACGGTCCTCGCTGAGAACCCTGGGGAATTCCTTTTGTCATGTTGTAACATTTGTCAAACTTTTGTCCATTCAATCTCACATAGTTCTCTCTGCCACTCAGATATGATCTCATGATACTTACTGCAGTGCTTTGTAATCCATAGGCTTTAAGCTTTTGTAGAAGCAACTCGTGAGATACACTGTCAAAAGCTGCACTTAGATCTAGCGCAATAACAGCAACTGTTTTCTTTTTGTCGATGCCAAGCTTCCACGACTCAGTCATGAACACAAGGGCACTCTCAGTACTGTGATTACGTTTGTAGGCAAATTGGTATGGTGATAATTTTGGAATAATGAAGCGAGACAGTTGCAATGTCAAAATAGATTCAAATACTTTTGAAAACTGATTCAGAACGGTCACGGGTCGATATCGATTAATATCACATCGATTGCAACCTTTACAAACAGGCGACCAAAGACCCCGTTTCATAGTTGATGGAAATTCTCCTGAAGAAATGCAAAGAATACATACATGTATTTGCCTATTCACGAACACATCAATTTAATGAGGAAAATACTTGGGACTCGTTTTCATTTAAAGGTAGGAAAATTCAGAATTATGACATCTACGGAACAAAACCAACTTGCTCGCGCTTCTGTTTTTGTTTCACAAATGTCATGCATCTGACATGGAGATTTTCCTAACTCCTAAATGTAAAAAATTAATCTGATAATTTCTTGGCTGCTAAGTCTTGAAGAAGGCGATAGATATAAGTGTCAAGTGTCGTTGATCTCAATGTCCCTTAAATCAGCGGAATTTAATGTGAGCCAATAATGACAAGAATTCGGACAAATATTTCACCTGCAAGTCACCTAGATCCTAACAATGTCAATATTTATCTTTCATTTCATCGCATCAACAGATTTCACCCACATTGACCTCACCTTTCTGTCTGGCTCTCCTTCTTCGTCTTCTCTCCTCCTCTTCGTCGTCCTAGAACATCAAATAGGGCATGAACAGGTGGACACGGCCAACAGATAGACAACTCACCTCCGATAATTCTTGAGAGCGACTTCGACGACGCAGTGGCGGCAGTGATAGAGAATCTGCAGGTCAAACGGAAGTGTGAGGAATAAAAATTCGGTTGTTGGAAGGTTTTATAGATTATTCAAGATCATGGGATGTTTAATGGCCAGAGTTGAAAGCGGGCCCGGGCCTTGAGCGGGCCGAGCCCGGGCTTGAAGCATTCTGTAGGCAACCGGGCCAGAGCCTGTAATATCTAGTACCCGGACCGATATCTATTATATCTGAATTTAGAAATAAAATATCTTCCTTATTTAATCATTTAAATGCTCGAAATCATTTTCATGTGGTGTGTTATCAACTTGGTTTTTAAGTAATACATGTAGTGTGAAATATACACTGACATACGGCGGAATAGTCATAAATATGCTTTCTCAATCAGAAACAACAATCGATAGACGATTATAAAGTAACATTCCTCTGGAATTTTGGTCAAAGAGTCGATTGAATATTTATTTCAACTTTTGACTTAATCACTTCACTTTCTCAAGAAAGCTATATGCTTACAGTACAATTCCCTTTCTGCACTTCAACCTAAACATAACTTACAACAATGGTAACTAATGGCAGCTATCGGAACATCGAATAAGATCCAAATTAGTTGTGTGCAACATCTAAAACAAACATTCATCTTACTGCTCAACAGTTATCAATTGACTTACAGATTGTGCATGTCCTAACGTATTCGATCACGTAATCAACATTTATATTTTTAGATTGATTCACAAGGCAGTTAAACTCAACTAGCGTAATTGATATCTTCATTTCGGATGGCCAAGTGCGCAAAACGATAAAATTTCTCACCCGGGCCCAAATACAAAATTCTTCCGGGCCGGGCCCGCGCCTAATATTTTGGAGTATAGAATGGGCCCGGGCCGGTTCTAAGGCGAAAAAGCGGCACGGTTCCACCTCTGTTACTGGTGGACCAGGTCAGTCTCGCGGCTGGTGCATCATCTGAAATTTGATGGATAATACATGACCTAGTAATGTTATCTGAGGTTATTACAGAGAAAATCCAAATCCAGTAATAATTGTGATCGGCTTCATTTCAGTACTTTAGCAGACCACCCAGCCGATTCGAATTTAAAAAAAGCAAAAAAAACGAATCTTAAAACTTAGAAAAGCGAAAAAAAGCGATCAGATCATTTTCACATCAAGCAATGTAGAATAGCGTTATAAAGACATAATATGTCATCAATTCATGCACTACTACGAACACTGCGAACCTGTGAAGATTGCGAACACTACTTTTTTTGTAAAAAAGGTTAATTTGTCGGAGTACCACTTAGGAGGCATTTTTCTTTCATCTTGTTAAACGATTCGCAAATGCACCATACCATATTTATACATAAAACTAGCTTTTGTATTCTTTAATGATCAGACATATAACCAGCAATCAATTTAAATTGCTTCAACCTTAGACACATAATATAGATTCCAAGATTGTTTCATAGGTTTGTTGAAACATAGTGTTGAAAAAATCAAAAAATACTGCTAGAAATTTCAGCAGAATGAAGATGATTTTATAATGTCTAATGTGGTTAAGGAAATTTGTCTAGCTGCCATGCTTCCAACTGCTAAATTAGCCTGAAACTGTGGACATCTCTTTCATCTGAACATTCCAAAGCATATTGATATTTTCAAGTATTTATTAGATAGGTGTCTGTTAACTAAAGTCATGCAAAATGGAACATATGACGAATAAAGAATCCTTATTAGGGTTTTACATCAAAATGGCAATTATTTTATACAGTGATAGAATGTACACTAAAGGTTTCATGTGAAAATCATTGTAGTTTTCTTCAGAACTCGTAAGCCAAATATTATGCTAAAAATATTGCTTAGTAGGATGCATTTTTGTTAAGGAAAATAATGCTCATAATTAAGCTGTATCATTGAAGCAAAATTGATAATTTATTAGATGGGCATTATTGAAAAAGTTAATTTAGATGTAGAAGTGTCAACTTGTACATTAAGCATCAATGAAATTGATATTGCTCAATTATGCAGCCCCATAGTGATTAGATGATAACTATTTCAAAAATGGAATTTTTCCGACAATAGACGGCTGCCAAAGAGAGAAAATCATGTAGTCAGTGACTTACATTCGAGTGGGTTCTTTAAAGACCCTATCCGTCAAGCTTTCAACTATAAGTGGGACCATTCCAGGGATCAAAACTGCCTGTTATGAGACATATAGTATTACTTTTTCAACCAAAACTTTACAGTGCAAATATACATCAATATTCTAAATCTAAATTGATGAAAACCGACGATAAATTATAATACTGGCTAAATCTTTGAAAATATTCCATAAAAAACGATCACCATGCAGCCTAATTCAAAGGTCAAGATCAAGACCATGCTCCATGTACGTCTGCTGAAATATGCAACCAAGTCCAAGTTTTGAATTGAATTGGAGATAGCCAATATTGAAAAATATCGACTTTATTTTCGTCTTCGTTATTTTGCAATAAATAGCAAAAACGAAAATAAAATCAATGTCCTTCAATATTGGCTCTTTCCAATTCAATTCAAAACATGACAAATAGCCAAGACAATTTATCTAAAACCAAGTCCAAGCTTTACGATGCAAGGTTCTCATTGTCTTGGATCGTTGACACCACTTTCTCCGGTTGAATTTTATGTGGGCATTCCTATTTACTGATGCATTTGCCAGAAGTCACGAGCTGTTGAAGCACACGAGATAAGTCGATACCGCATATCTCAGGACACAGAAACTATGAAAATACATGTATATAGCGGCTGAAGCATGACATAATCAGTATGACTGCAGCACTGTAAACGGTTGTCAAATTATTTACAATATAGTGCATTAGGCCTACTGGTACACATATTCTTCGATCTATAACTCAGAAATACGCTACACATATCCGATCATATCAGCATTATATTAATGTCTTTATTAGCAGATGCAAAATGATTATTACACACGTTAACATTTTGTCTAGTTACACGTACTTCACGAAAATGACAGTGCAATAAAAAAATCAACAGAAAATATTCCATTGTGTATATTATCATCTCAACTTCTTAGGACTATTTATCAACATTATGCAATGCACCTCACTCATTCGCATAAACTGAACCGCTTGTTTCACTAATCCAACATCAGTCTTCTAAGAAAACTCGATAGCAGGCCTCCCGTCTGTCTATGGCAAGCCAGCATGGATTGATGTCTCGAATTCCTTGACTGATAAATTCGATGACATTCATTTGTAGCATGTAACCCGCATGTACTTTCAACATGCATCAATTCAGAATCGTGTAAAAGCTATAGCAACATGGCCTCAAAGTTACTGTAAAAAATTGTGCATTTACCGGAGCGACGACAAGGCTTTGCCTTCAAGAATTGCTACAACATGACTTTTTTGCTAATAAGGGCACATTTTCCAATTCCTTTATAGTTATTACATCAGATTATGCAATCGTCAAGATATGCATTCAATTGTCAACACATGGATGATAGCATAACTAAAGTAAAGGGCAACATGACAAAAAGTCACGTTGCGTTGTCAACGTGTAGAAAATGCCTGTACTACGAAACACTTTTTGCCTGGTAGATGTAATGAAAAAAATAGACGTCTTAGGTCAATAAATCATATAATACTCCCAAAGTTTCGAATGTCTCTTTCTCAAGGGTATGAAATCACACTGACAGTGGGCAAATATTACAAACAACTGAATGAACAGTACAAAATTCAAACACAAATAACTCAGAGGTCCTACTTCTCATACTAAATAAACGTAAGTATCTGGGCGATACTTAGAAATGAAATCCTTCTCAGATATCTTCCGCTCAATCGTATTAGCAAATCCTCGCTTTAAAATAAAAGGGGTCACAAATGAAAGCTCAGGCAACATGAGTTTTAACAAAATGTTTATGAAATAAACTCGAATCAGTTGTAAGGTGCTCATGCATACATTGACGAAAAGAACGAAAAGTCTCACCGATATAAAAACTTTCACACAAATTACATGTCAACTGATAAACAACATTTTTCATGTAACAAAAATTATTATTCTTACACAAACAATTACTAGAACAAAATAAGTTTTCTTTAAATGAAGCACTTCTTTTCAAATTAGGCTGGGTCACAAATACTGGCTTCAAATCATACAAATGATGCTGGAAACTTTTAAACTCTTTTCTTATTTTAGTTGCCTGGAAATCATAGATGAACGGTACCCTTAAATATATTTGTTTTCTGTTTGTGACTTTTCTATGTCTTCTTTTGCTTTCATTCATTGGTTTAGATATCATGTATCGCTCAACAATATCTAAAGGGTACTCGTTTGCAAGAAATCTTTTTTTCACAAAATGTAGTCTACTTTGAGTTATTTGTGTTTGAATTTTGCACTGTTAATTCAGTTGTTTGTAATATTTGCCCACTGTCAGTGTGATTTCATACCCTTGAGAAAGAGACATTCGAAACTTTGGGAGTATTATATGATTTATTGACCTAAGACGTCTACTTTTTTCATTACATCTACCATAACAACATATAGGTCAATGGCGAATTACCAAAATTACAACTTTTTGCCTGCTCTACCAAAAAAGCGAAAAAAGCGAATGTCTGGGTGGTCTGCTTTAGCTAATCATGCAAAGAGTCAAGAGTTCTGATATCAAACTTTTAATGTTTTTTTTCTTTCTAATTAATTTAGATCAATGTGCATTGACCATCATCAGATAGACTGATCACAAATTAAAAATCACATTGGCTGGTACAATAGCTTTCAGGAAGTATAGAAATTTTGAAATCTGGTTCAGAAATATCTAATTTATAGCAATCATGTAAAAAATGAGTAGAAATATAAAAGAATGTGACAGGTAGCATTGGGCTACATTTTACATAATTGTTAGAAATAGAAAATTGACTTGACCAGATATAAGAAGATATACATGCAGTGGTATTACGAAGTATAGTAAACATCATATGGTAATGTAATGTGCATTATGATGTGTGAGGAAAATAACAGCATGAAATAACTATATGAATTAGATGACACATTAAAATAAATGAGAAGGAAATCCTTAAAAGCCTTCGAGTTCGATCTTATTATAATTTTTGGGTTCAATTTAAATACATCATCATGGTGTCTCGCAAGGGTAAATCATCCTCATCATAGTCTTTAGTTGAAACTGTCGTGGAAAAACATATAGTTGGGCAATTATTAAGATGTTTTCACTGTTAAATTTTCATTTGTTGTATGTTCTCTAAGACGGATGTGAAGGTGTCTCACAGTGCTTCCGATGTAAAATTCGTTACATGAATTACATGTTATTTTGTAACAGTTAATAGGTAATCTTCAAGGTTACAAGTTGGTTGCATTGTTCTTCTGTTGGAGAATTCGTTCAATGTTCGTGCTCTACGTCTGAGTCTCACGTTTATGTTTTCTTTGCAAAAACACTCTTGAGCTTGTTGTCAATCTTATCTGAAACACATGGAAAAGGAAAGTATAGAAATTCTTTTTGCTCTTGACTTTGTTCTCTTCTTCGTGCATTTCTGCGATGATTTATTGATTGATTTGAATACTCATGTTGTTTCACTGTCTGACCCGAGTGACTCTCTCTTCACGATGCATAATACCAAATGAAACAGATTGGCAAAAATTCGCTGTTTTTTTAATGAGTGCCTTTCACTGTTTCTACAGCTTAAGTTGATTGCATTGGAAGGCATCTCTGATGTTTTGTTTTGTCGATTATATACATGGATAGATCAAACTCGCAAGTAATTCTGCTTTCTTTAATAAAAATGATCTGTATTACTCAATCAGAAATCAGCTAAACGATGAGCGAGAAGCAAACTGGCACTTCGGCATTATAAATATAGAAAAATAGACCAATCTGCCAGAAGTAAGTTTATTTTCCGATAATAATTATTATCGCCTGACGACGAAGTAGGGTGCTTCGACACGTTGCGGAAAATAAACTTACTTCTGGCAGATTGGTCTATTTTTCTATATTTATTTGATATGCGTCTGCCTTCTCACGCCATTCATGCATTACTTCGGCATTATGGATCTATACTTTCTTCCATATTATGCAGCATCAGATTTACAAGAGTATTAGACTACTTTACATACATGCACGTACAGTAGTTATCTGTTGAGTAGTTTTGAAGTTCCTCTCTTATTCAAGGGCGTCCTTCATTGCATCTTTACTACACATGAGGATCTCTTATATTCAAGAGCGGCTTATTCAAAGAAATACGATTAACTTTTGTTGTTGTTTGCGGCCAAAGTAAAAGGTATGAAGAAGCCGCAAGTATTTTGTCCAGAGTCAAATACTGAAGACATCTACCATCTTCACACTGAAAGGTACGCAGTCTCCGTTCAGATAAGATTGGTTTAGGTTGAATTTAATGTCATAAACATAGAAATGAATTCATAGCAGGACAAAGGCTAGGAGACTAACAAATCAAATAGTAAATTGACCATGTTCTACGCTTTCACATTTGGCTCATAGAGGAATCCTTGAATACCCAGACCTGCTATCACATTAATTTGTAGGCGCCGAGCCTGCTCGAAGCACAACAACAAGGACGACAGCCATTTTGTGAGAAAAATCGTTAAAGAAGTTGGGGAAAACTGCAGAGACCGGCGAATGCAAAGGATGGCCATGACTTCGGTGCTACGCACCTCTCAGCTCGAATGATCGAGGAGGTACATGTATGTCGAATATCAGACAACGAAGAACTTATCTAACGTGCTCACCAGCTTCACTTACTAAGTCCTGGGGATTTGTACACTTATGTAAAACAAACGATAGAGGCTCGTTTGTAGTCAGGTGAGAGCGCCTATCTGTGCCTTTTTCAAGGCATGACAATGTCGTCAGCACCCTATTTATGCTTAAATATATTTTAATTAGTTTTTGTTGATCTAGTGGCGAAGAAAGTATTTGCTATTTGACGAATAATTTGCATGTTGGTCTAAGATAATAATGAATAACAGCATGGCAAGTTTAATGAAACACATAAATTCTAGGAGAGACACTGCCAAAAATTATTGACATACCCGTTGGTCGAGTACCAGGCTTCAAAATTCTAATTTAAGCCGATCCGTGCCGGAACCAGACCCGACCCGTTCAAATGTCAGACAACAACCCGCGTCAGTCTATGCGAGTTTTCCAACAGGTATTGAACCAGTGATTAGTCATTAGCTTGTTTTTTTTAACTTTGTTACCTTGACGCACTTTGCTACGTTGAATTAATGCATTTTGAGATAACGTGTCTCTTTTTACGAAAATGAACTTATAAATACACCATCTTCAAGTTATATTTTATCTGTACCTACAAGTGCATATGCATGCATAAATAGGTCGAAGCCACCCAATAACTCGAGGCAAGCCCATGGTGGTTAAGTCGTCGAATGTTTTGAGATCTGACAAATTCAAATCCAACTGAGAATTCATTTCTGATGAAAAATTTCCATTTCTTCTGGAATGGAATTTAGAAATTCCAAATTCCCTGTATACAGAGATTGCTTTCACATCAACATTCTATCGTAATTGTCTCTGAACTCAGTAAAAACCGTAGATATCAAACGGTAATGTTTTTGACCTTCGATGTTTCCAAATTGAAAACTAAAATTAAAACTATCATGAGAAACGTGTTTTTCATAACTCGCTTAAAACTATCTAAATCAAAGGCAAACTCCAAATATTTCCGTCGCAACCTCAATGGAGATTATTTGAAGTTTCAAGAATATTTGAGAATTCAACATTTCGTAAAACAGAAGAAAATTTGAAAGAAATTTATGGAGAATTTTCTGATACCATTGGTAAAAAAGGTTTCGTCACTAGGTCTAAAAAGGAAAATACTCGGTACCAATCTGGACAGATCTTCATCTGATCTGTGTAGTGAAAGTCAGTCAGCCTACACCTCAACTTTAGGCATCTCAATCGAAGCTGCCAGTTCAGAATTCCATATACATAACGCAGCA
Source organism: Prostheceraeus crozeri (assembly GCA_907163375.1). Taxonomy (NCBI): domain Eukaryota; kingdom Metazoa; phylum Platyhelminthes; order Polycladida; family Euryleptidae; genus Prostheceraeus; species Prostheceraeus crozeri. The sequence goes on from CAJQUW010011432.1 coordinate 43,563, forward strand.
CCACAAAATTGCAGGTTTAATTATCTGTTACTTTGTGGTCTATGCTATCGAAAGCAATAGCAAAACTAATAGAGGGGCTCGCCCAGACGATGGAGATTACATAACAAAGTCGTTCGGTGCACGCGAATAAATAACTGGGATAACAAATTCACTTATCAAAAAAGCTGAAACATTAGTTGTAAAGAGTGTTTGAGTGGACACGTGTATGTATGCTTCCGTTGAATGATTCATGACTTTGTAGAAACTTGCAATGTAATATAATAATGCAAATCTCTCTGACTCTTGACCATTTTCTACGCTAGCATACTTGCCTCGTAGAGTACATGTAATCTTAACCCTCAAATTACGGCAAAAAATACTTACACTATTTACGGTAGGGTATAATTTACCCCAATGGTTAATTTCTGACAGCATTTGTTATGACAATGGTTGTAAGTACTGATCTTAATTGCGCAACACATCAGGCGAGCACACACGCCATTATTTCATTGGAATCGCAGTTATCAGTTTCTTCAGCCTGTCAGATAATTATCTGTGAACGTGGAGTTCAAGTGAGCTCTAATCAATCTCGGTCCGACATTTATGTTATCGTCGCTTCAGTCACACCAAATCATTTGACAGTGGCTTCAAGGCGGTGATATACTGCTGAAGCAGCAGCAGCAGCGAATGTTATTGATGAGGATTATGATGATGACTTTGGCATTCAATCGGATTCAGATCTTGAATATCAAGTAATATCCGACCCAGACAGCGGTAGTGATGATGACCTTATCGCAGACCTTGTCGAAGATATCGATCAGTCAAATCAAACATTCATGTTACGTGCTGGAGTTGTGTGGCATAGACAGCCTAGAACTGGAGCTAGCTCAGGAAGATTCCCTGCTCACAATGTCATCCATGAACGTCAAGGTCCAACAAGACTAACTCTGCAGTCATGGGGCAATAGTTCGGCCGATGCCTACTCAATCTTTGTGACCCATGAAATAATCCGCATTATTGTTGTGTACAAACATTGAAGGTAATATTCAAGTTCAGAACTGGTCACCTACAGACGCAAACAAAATTAGCTGTTTCTTTGGTCTTTTATTACTCATTGGTGTTTACAGGGGGAAAAATTCAAGCATTTCTGAACTGTGGAGTAAATGTGATGGTCGACCAATTTTCAACTCTGCTATGCCTCGTGACCGGTTCTTTATGTTGCTGCGATGTATTCGTTTTGATGTCAGAGAAAATCGAAATACCCGTGCTTGGGGTAAAATATACCCCACCGTAATTTGAGGGTTAAAATACTTAGGCTTGCTATCACCTTAATTAACACTCATTAAACGTACCTTAACACATTAACTTTGACTTGAAAGTGACTTGACTAATTTTATGTATAAGTCAATGTTGACATTCTCTCTGCCTGAAGATGATCACTGAGTAGTGATTGAAATTAATAGCATTCTAAAATAAATAAGATAGCATCAAATTATTCTTGACTCTTCCCTATCTACAAAAAACAACTTTAACAATTAAATTCATATAGAAAAGACACAAATTGAAAGATATTGTAAAGCAGTATTGCGTCAGCATGTGTAAATCATTTAAAGTGTAATAGTGAACTTTCACAGCAACTTTTCCTAAATCCTTGAATGATGGTTTTGTTGATGACTTCAGTAACGCATCAAGAACTTTGCAATTGGCCAACTTCTGCTTCTGTTCGAATTCTTGCAATTTCTTGTCGTTTGCACTGATGGCAATCGAATGCTCTTCCAAGAGATCTTGAGCCAGAGAATAAGATTGTTTAACTCTTTCAGTTTACTAGAAATGAAGACTAATTCAGAACGATGACACATGCTGGAACTTACTATGTGGACAAAAAAGAATTCTTAATACCTTATAGAGATACGAAGAAAGTCGTACATCGCTTGAGGATTGCTGTGAATTCCTCCAAAATGCTTCGATTGTCACGATTCCTTCAGATTGGAAGAACTCAGATCATTGCGCACAAGCTTTCTCGCTAATGTTGGTCCGTTAGATTCTTTGTTTAGAAGTTGGGAGGCGTGTGAAATTTAGTTCACTCCATCTCTTCGTAGGATTTATCAATGAATGGTTCTGTGACAGCGAGGTGTTACAGAACGAAGAACTCGGTCTGCATGGCACGCACGCCACTGGTTGCTGTCTGAGGCGCACTGCTTTTTCAGTGATGACTTATTGCTTGATCGTAGATCGTGTGTGCTGTGTTCCATTTCATTATCGCATACGAGATATGACTCTGTCCTTCTAGGAAACAACGACTAGGGAATGAGCAGTCTTATTCTGTGTCGTGAGCTCTTCGCGAGATATCTTCTTCCTCCTTTCTTTTTATTCGGACAAGCTTCCTTACTCTTTCAATAACGTGTTTCCTTCTTCTTGTAAACGAGGAATCTGGAGGAATTTCTTTTCAACTTCCAATGCAGTCCGAAGATCGTCAATATCCGCTTGAGTTTTTTTTCGATTTTTCAGACTCCTTCTCCATCTGGTTTTCAATTTCCATATAGGCATGGGCATTTTAACACCTTGCTTCTAAAATGGCATTAAGCTCAACTTCCCAAGGTTCACTAGCAATTAAATGGCTCTGTATGAGCGGTTTGTGTGATTATTTGCGAAAACTGTGAAAAATCCAGTCTCACAAAAAACTCAGGAATTGAAAAAATAACGCAGTAACGCACGTAGGGTAAAAAAACGCAGCACTGACCTGAATACCGATTAGAGAACAAAATGCATTCCTAGATGTAGACTAGAGTGAAGTCTAAAACTCATAGAATAGTTATTTACACAACAAGTGCAAAGTATCCAGCTTTATTGCATTTTTTGAGATTAACATGTCTATGCACGAGCCCGAAGGGCGAGGGCATAGTTTGTTGATCGAGAAAAATGCAATTAAGCTGGACATCTTTGCACGAGTTCTGTAAGTAACTTTATATTTCACTGAACTACCAGAATCTATGATCATGATCCTTAACATGATGTGAAAATCAAACCAAAGCAATTTTGAAATCAGATAGCCTGCTTCTCTGTCCATTGTACATGCAGATTTATCTCATCAACAACTAGTCACCAACAAACAGTCAAGCCAATCGGTTGGTTCAGGCTACAGGTCGCAGCGTCAATCAATGGTAACTGATTTTTTTGAGCATCGATGGATACTATGTAGCTTTCCTGTATGTTCTATACTGGACATTCAAATGTCAACAGTTTGGTCGCAATCTCGCCTTGAAAATCGGCCAAATCTACGTTTGGGAGCGTCTGTAGGCGACAGTGTTTACGTCATCATCATGGGACACATGACAATTGAAAATTCAGCAAATTTAACATGTTTTCATCGTACAGTTTTCTCAAATTCAACTCCAACTCTGAGAAAGCATCTATTGAAAAAAACAATGACTTTTCCTTTCGACGAGCCTGCAGACAAGAGTTTTGAGAAATTTCTAATTCTTTAACTTGGAATACAAAGCTTTAGTGAATGTCTCGACCTCATGAGAAGATCTAACGCTTCATCTCAATACCAATTCGAGCAGAGGCGAAGAAAGATTTTTGAGGGTCAAAATCGCGCCAAATTGTGCACAGTTATTCACGCTTAGGAAGGAATATGGGGGTCTAACATTTTCTGATAGTCAATTTAAGGGCAAAATGAAAAACTGTCATATCAATTTCAACATGGGATTTTCACTGCAGCTCTTCAAAGATAAAACATGGATTTTGGCCCTTTTTCAACTGTCAACAAACAGAGTTTGCAGTCTACCACACTCAAACTAGGATATATTAGAATTGAGGGCATCACACAAAAGTGTATTGTTGAATTTCAGTGATTCGCCCATTGACATGGGTGTGAGAATTTTTCAAAAAAGACATAAAATTATGCTGTATTTTTTCTATGGCTAATAACCGGTGTAAAATGGAAACATTGAAAACACTAACGTACATGACATTGTGAGTTTTATATTTCTAAAGGGCATGGAGCAAGTTTGGAAAAATATTCTCAATATAACCGCCTAAAATGAAGCATTTATGTCACTATAAAGAGACAATATTTGCGCCCATTTAATTAGTCATATCGAAAAATGGAACATGGGAAGATGAGCAGAATACGCAGATGTACTGTAATATACATGAAAAAAAATTTTTGGGATGATCTAAACAAAAACATCATTCATTTAATGCAACCTGATATAAATTCATCTTCATTTCTCTCACATTTCTCGATTCCTTCCTCTTCCACTTGTGTGAATTGAGTATGCACGAGTATGCAATATCCATTCGTACAAGATATCAAAATTTTACAAGATTTAAGTGCTACAGAAGTCGAGAAAACTTTCTATGTGCTAATGTATTTCAATGAAGGAGTGCAATAAAGACTGTTCATTGCACTCTTTGAAATTTATGTACACTTTGGAAAGCATAAACTATATTATGGAAGCAATAATCATAGAGATTATAGCACTGTGAAATATAAATAGTTGTTATGAAATTGAAAAATATTTTTTGTTAAATTGCAATTTGTAATGTCTTGAAGTAAAACAAGACATGAAAAATCTCAAACTAATGTCGCGACAAAGATGTGATGATAAATTTATCATGCTGCTACTTAGTTAAGCCTGAAACATTTAAGAAATAGATCAGGGACATCCTTGAGCTCAGGGGCGCGCGGTCGCCCTGTTTTCTGGGCCCATCTCTACACACAGTTTCTTCACGCACTTATTTGACAAGAGTCCGCTGTCTGCCAAGTTTCTGTTGTCTGATATTGCGAACAACTGTGTGTTGTACTTTCAGGTGCAACTTCAATGTCCAACATCTGTAGCACGCATGAATGAGATAAGTCCTCATCACCAATGCGGAATAATTTGTTGTTGGAAATTTAGATTCGTGAAAGAAGGAAAGAATAATCAGCCAATCTGTTTAAAATTTAATTTGAAAAACGAATGATTTCAAGGCAGAACAATGTATTCGGACTATCTCGATGAACGTTCATAGGTCTATCACAAATTAAGTTGAAAGTAAAATAGACAGGGCCTTCAGCGGCCAGCGCCTTCTATCGATCGATGTAAAGTGCTCATCAGCATTACGAAGCGGTTATATACAAGGGTCAAATCATCAATCGAGGGAGCATTCAACATTTTCCAAGCTGATTTTGATATCAGGTGAGTGTAATCAAGTAGATCTCCTCTCCATTCTATTGACCTATCCAGCTCAAGCTGGACGCTCTCAAAGCTGGGCGGACTGCATTTTCTAAAATCCGTGCATTTGACATCATTTATAGCCATATTCGAGTCGTTGCTGCACGGCGGTATTGATTCTTCAATGCTACATGTGACATGTTTATCACATGTATAATGACATGTTTATCACATGCTCACATGTATATCACATGTTCAAATTACATGTGATATAATTTTTTAGAACTGATAGAAGTCGCACTGGACGGGGTGTTTGCATTTGGTGCGATACTAGCCTACTTCCTGAATATGCTACTATTTGTATTTTCGTATATGTAGACATAATATGAAGATTTAGCGTCACTACTCCCCATACTTGGGGCTTGGACGGTGCTGACACAGTCATACTTTTCTGGAGCGTTGTAGTACTTTTAGTCCGGATGCCCTTCCTGCCGATTTCCAATGGTACTCTCGGGGATCGACCTCTGGACCGAAAGATAGCTAGGCCAAGCACTTAGCCACTGTAACACGGAGAGCACGATATTCGATGTGTCAATCTCCGCATGGATTAAATTTTCTCGTTATTCTCACACACATTTCTCCAAATTTCATTTCAAACATGGTGAGAGACACTTTCAATCTTTCACGTCTACATTATTGGGATTGTTGACTCTCTTCTTATGCTGCATCCACAGTACGAAATAATTTTTGTAAGGAAATGTTAATCGGCATAAAGCTATTGACATTGTATCTTCTTTGTGACTGAGATACGAAAAGTTTCCGATGAGAGGCAGCAATACTCTTGCTGGGATTTTTCTTAACATTCTGAGTGCGAGAAGCCAACGGTACTTCCTCCTACATGCAGTTCAGAGCACAAATGTCAATTACGAAAGCACATCACACACTGTATTGTCAACTCTATCTCGCAGGACATCGTACATGATTATGGAATATCTCATTTTAATGTCATTAATGTCGGAGTGGTCTCCGTGGCACAGTGGTTAAGTGCTTGTCCTAGCGATCCTTTGATCCAGAGGTTGAGCCCCGAAGGAGTCATTGGAAGTCATCAGGAAGACCATCCGGACTAAAAGATCACAATGCTCCGGATGTCTGACTATGTCAGCACCGTCCAAGCTCCAGTATGGGGGAGTAGTGACGTCAAACCATTCATAATCATTTTGATGTTACTGTTGATTCATTATCGAAAGACGATTTTCACCTTTGTGGAGATGTTGATTGTCAAGTTACAGTATTTTATGAACTGTTGAAATATTGTATCGGTTATATTGCACCTTCAAGTGTCATTTTAACAACTAATGACCAGCCATGGATCACGCATCTTCCAAAGATCTTGATCAATCAAAGATGGAGTGCTCGAAATAGACACTTCGAAAGGTACAAGCACCTAACGAGCGAAGTGAAAACTGAAATTGTAAAATATAAGAGACGATGTGTATAATGAACTCTAGATCCCCGAAAGAGTGATGACCGCTGTAAATGAAGTAAGGGGCATAGAATCTAAAGCTTATCTAGATACGACTGCTGCGTGTTGTCACATACACGTGGGTTGTTACACGCAACAAAGAATAGAAAATTTTGTTCGCTTCCTCTTAAGATAGATTACTAAGGCAAGAATTATCATAGCAACACACGATCGATAGTCACCCCTTCTCCATATCCCACATTTTTATTCCTGCGTACTTGCCTTTAGGTGAAATCTTTAAAAAAGTTAATGAGCCTGGGAACTGGAAAATGTGGAAGAATCGCATCCCTGATGACAATTTGAAAAAATTTTCAAAACTTCCTGTTGTCTGTTCCTTTTTTGCGGAAGTTCACATCTTGAATTAGATTAATTCCCTACATAACCCCTAAATGTGAGCGTTGTATCCGTTGCCATGTGCTGACCTATGCAATTTCCTGAACGTGGAACACGACAATTATTAGCTTTTTATTAAACAGCAATTTTCCAAAATTACACCTCTACATTCGCTAGGTTTACGTTGTGATCATGCAGAATCTTGATAATGAAACACTCCATTATAACTCAATTAACTTCTTGTTGGTGTAGAGGTCTCCGTGGCACAGTGGTTAAGTGCTTGACCTAGCGATCCTTTGGTCCAGAGGTCGAGCCCCAGAAGTGTCATTGGAAGTCGTCAGGAAGGGCATCCGGACTAAAAGGATCACAACGCTCCAGATTATCGTCTGACTGTGTCAGCACCGTCCAAGCTCCACTAAGGGGAGTAGTGACGTTAAACCAGCACTATTTTTGTGGTGCTGATATCTGACAAATGAATCTTCAGGATGTTGAGATCCAATAGAATTCCGCCTCATTAAATATGATCCAAAAAATCGCACGGAGTTGACGGAAGCATTGAGTAGACTGCAATATAATTGACAGTAGTGAAAATGTCACTTCATTCAACACTTCAAAGGCTTGGCGTCCTATTAGTTCAAGGAATTTCATCGTGAAGTCATTAGTAAAAGCGATTTATTATGAAAAGTGTTACATTTTTTTGTAATATCTGTGAGCTAGATAAAATGAGTCACTGCGAGCGTCCTTCATCTCATGTCAGGTCGGATTGAATACTTTCTTTTCTGATAGTTGGGATATTACAAAATTTCGTGAATTTTGTTATATCATTAACAAAGAAGTAACGTTATTACATCTTCATTAACGCTTTCAATTGAAAGTATTCCTCATTTCGAGAGAAGTACAGAACATCCCTGCATAAATTACATGATGTTTAACGCCCACATTTTTGCAATTTATGCAGTCATGTTGTTACATGTCTGAAAATCTACTCTGAGGCGCGAATATCGTTCGTTCTCCATGCGTCAAAAATCAGTGCTTCTCATCAGATGGTTTTTAGCATAAAAGTCAATTAATACAAAGCGAAGCGGGGAGATAGCTCGTGATCACGTCCCAAGCACCTGAATCTCAGCAGTGATTGATGATGGTGTCAAAATGAAGCACAAATTCAAGTTACTTGTCAATCAGGATAGTTACCTCCGACGATTGGCAACGACCATAAAACACTTAGGTAATTCCTCATTTTTCAAGTCGCTTGCTTGTGATACTATTTTCCTTTAATTTCTAATGAATGTATGATATTCTGGTGTCCAAGGTATCTATTAACAATAGAACAACAATATTAACAATCAATTGGTCATCGTGCTACCTACACTGGAGAGATGTAGGATGGCATCCATGTATGGTTGGTCGCCGTAGCACAGCACTTAAGTGCTTGGTCTTAAGCAATCTTTCGGTCCATTGGTCGAACCCGAAAGTGTCAATGTCAGTCGGTAGGAGGAGCATCCGGACTAAAGGATCACAACGCTCCAGATAAAAGTCTGATTACGTCAGCACTGCACGAGCCCACTAATATGGGGTGTAGTGACGTAGACCATCAAAAAAGAAAAAATCCAGACCTACAGAATAGTAACACAGGCGTAGAAATATGTAGTTTCAAGAACATAAATACCTACATTATTGAGCATTAAGTTAGGTAAGTTTTTTCAAATAAGAAAAAATCCAGACCTACAGAACAGTAACACAGGCGTAGAAATATGTAGTTTCAAGAACTTAAATACCTACATTATTGAGCATTAAGTTAGGTAAGTATTTTCTCACATCAACTAAAAGCACTCTCATTACAATGTATTATAGTTTGACTATTTGCTATAGGTCGGTCGATCAGAGAGTGAAAACAACAGACGCTAATGAAACACGAGGTTGTGCAAAGATAAAATCATATTACTCTTGGCAAATAAACTACCAGTTATTTTATATCTTCTTACTTACTTACTATACTTTTTTCGTTTTACGTTTTTTATCCATTCTTCGCAGGGGAATCGTAACTTGCTTTCAACTCGATGCATTTTTTAAACCAGACTAACATTGAATATCTACAGAGAATGACAACTATTAAGTCAATGTAAGACACCAACACCCTTGATTCCCCGACCGCACTCCCACGAACCAGGAATCGAACCGAAGTCCGTGGTGGAGACGAGCTCGCACCTTCTTCACTAGGCCACGCTGACGGTTCATGATCATAACGGTCAGACATTTGTTGTCGAGAGATAAGCGTGTTTCAATACAATACCGCATATTTTATGAGTAGGTAACACTTACTTGACAACTAAACTTCCTATACATTTTTAGACAGAATAAAAATTAGTCTTTCTGCTAAATTACTTTAATCTATTTAATTTTCGCCAATATGTCTACCTGTTCACCGTAAAAATCTTTACTCATGAACTGGCCGTCACATCGGTAAAAATGCAGTAGCATCGCCGATGATAGGGGAGATCAAACGATTCGAAATTCATCGGGACAATTCCTGCACCTGAGAATGACCAATGGAAACTGAATTAAATCATCTGCAAAAATTGTGCTATTAAGGAACTGTGGTAAGACATTTCAAAGATAGCAATGACTACAAAAACGTCGACAAATAAAGGTATTTGGCAACTATTTCTAATATTACAAACGTTCTCTATTTCTTCGTTCCAACCCTACTATTTAACATTTCTCCTTTTCGCTAAATAGACACAGAAACAATGAATTTTGCTGAGTTTCAAATTCTTATGTTGACTATGTAAGGATGCTAAACGCAATGTGTTCTCCTATTCATTCGAACACAATATACAAATGGATTGGATAAAATTTCGATTTGTTAGAAACTTTTGGCAAACATCCTTTGATGAAAAGATTCAGCGAGAAAGTAACAGAATTCAATCCATTCGAATATCAACTCCGGAACTCTGCAATTGAGATGGGATAGAGAATTGGGAAGATTTCTTTCTACACTTGTAAGAATTCTCTGTAAATCGCTTAAGAGATTGTGAACGAGGATTCTCTCATGCGAATCAAGACATAGGATTAACTTTCATGAGAACAATATCACCAACTTCGCAGAGACGGAGATTGTAGCTCGAATGAAGTGATGAAGTTTCATGGAGAGTTAGAGAGTAAAAGTACATTTAAAATGCTGTTTCAATTGAAATAATGACAATTTGAAAAATTGGAGACTCATGGACAACATCGGGATTCAAAGAAAGTTTTAACTACACTAACATAATTTGCCCTGATTTCATTCTACTGATGATTTAATTAGTAGTATATATATATATAAATAATATATATTTGATAGATTTTAAAACATCAGCAATTGGGTCAGCGACTCACATCAGCGATTCTGGTATATCTTCAGCATCTTGAATTATTTTGCGCCCGACTTGACATGCCTCTGGCTTCATTTATACTAGCGCTCAACAGAATCATGCAAAATATCAAGTAGAACCTTACCATCTTCGCTGGGGCTGATAGAATTGATCTTTGATCGTCGCCTTCGACCGTATTTCGGTGGACGACTGGATTGAAGTGTGGACGCCTCCTCAGCGAACGAATCTTCTTCAGATGGCGAAAGAATAACTGCGCGCCTGGAAAACAGATCATTTTTTAAAGAAATAAGTCAGCAACTCTAAGCTTAAGCAAGTGTCAAGAAATTCGCAAGGAAAGTAATGAAGAAATTAAAATGCATCAATAAATTCTTTTTGTCCAAATATCAATGACTTCAAACTTCAATTTCTAGCATATTTTTTGTCTAGCCTGCAACTAGCCAATAATACCGACAGTCACTTGGAATTTACCATCGACAGAGATACACACCCAAAACTGATATTTTTCAGTGTAACAACTAATGTAGCAGGCTGCCTTCTTCACATGCACAATGTCTTTTTTTCTGTACATTAGGATTGCAGTGTGCTTCTTTTTTTACATTTTTTGTAATAGTATATAATATGAATAACATTTAATATACAATAATTTTTACATAATATTTTTTGTGCTCCCCGATTTCAAATATTATGAGGTAATAAAGAATTATCTCATCCTACCGTGATATATTCATCGAATGTAAATTCAACGAGAACGGATGTGCAATGATGAAGGCTTGTTGCAGCTAGCTGATTTTGTCGAAATAGCGTACTGTAGATCAGTTGGTTAGCGCCATGGACGCGAACTTGGGGTGTTGTTCCCTCTCGATTATCATTCAACACTATCAGCAATGAAATTCTTGGTAATCTCAACTTCAAGTCAGAATAAATAATCTTTACTACTCAGGGTTACCCTACACTCTATTAATTTCCTTCTTATTGCAGATGTAATTTGTCGTCGTCGTCACACCATACTCTCGTCAGAGCGTGGCTGCTCGCACGGTTTCACGAAATCCTCTTCTGCCCATCACCGCTCTTCCCGCCTTTGTCATTGATCAGAACGTGTCGATGATGGTCTTTTCCCAACGATATCGAGGTCTTCCTCTCCGCCTTCTACCAGGGATGGATGCTTCCAGTGCACTCATCTCGTGACCTTGGTGACGCCATATGTCCAAAGTACGACAGCTTCTGTCTCTTTACGTACTGCAAGAGCCAGTTAGTCGTCACTCTCAGCTCCGCTCGAACACTTTCATTTGTTCGCCGTTGTACCCATGGTACACGTAAAATCTTTCGAACGCTGCATGTGCTTCTCATCTGCTTTCCGAAGTACCCAGGTCCCGCACGCATACGTAGCTAACGGGAAAACACAAACTTTCCGTTCTTCAAGATTTGTCTGCTTATCCTGTCCTTGCCACAGATTCATCATTCCATTTAGATCTTTCATTACCATCGCTAGCCGACACCTAATTTCTTTCCAGTTATCTCCATTGTTCTCAACTCGTGCTCCGAGGTATTGCAAGTGTTCTTCCTCTTCGAGCCTTGTACCATTCACCTTTATCCTAGCCAAGTTACTTTGATTGATGTCTTCGTCTGCTACAGCCATCACCTTGGTCTTTTTTTCATTTATCTTCAAACCTTGTACAGTGCACTTCTCCTGCATGTCTTCAACGAAGCTGTTCAAAAAACCGTTCCTTTTCTTTGAAAATAACGCTGCGTCGTCTGCGTAGCGGAGATCACCTATCGTTGTTCCTCCTGCTCTCTTTCTGCTCGATCTTCATCTATCACTTCTTGCATAATTCCTTCCGTGTACATGTTAAACAATGAAGGCGAAAGAATACAGCCCTGCCGAACGCCTCCTGTCAAACCACTCTGCAGTTCCACATTCCAGTCTGATCGCTGATTGTTGGTCTTCGTACAGAGTTCTCATCAGCCTTGCTACATGCGAAGGAAAACCCGTTCTGAGCATGGCATGTAATTCATATGACATCAATTCCAATTCATATACTGATTAATAGCAAATTAGGCATTAAGCGTAAATTTGTCAGAAAGCAATTTGTACTCAATCCAATCTAAGTTGAAATTGAATGCCACGTAGGAGACCACGAATAAGTTCAAACTTCTGGGAGTATGTAATTAGTCGAGTGACTTGCTGTGCTTTTTAAGATTATCTTTTTAGATATCCACTTAGAAGATAATTGAATCAATAGGAAAAATTAATTAGTCAGTACTTAAATTGTAAATGATGTCCACAGAATAAATATAAGCTATATACACAGCATTAGGGGATTTTTTGGGGGAGCGGAATGTCGGCCATTCACTTATCTTATATGCATTATTTGTCTTTTATCCCATATGCAGACCAATTCTTAATCAATGCATCTCTTGTTATTGACAAGTAAACAGAAAGTAGTAGGCCCTTGGGCTTCGTCTTATCACCTCATTCGTGACATTCGACCAATACTTCAATTTTCAGTTATTGAAGTGTTATGAATTATAAACAAAACATTTCACTTTGATACAAACTGTGTTCATTTACTGATTGAACATTGATAACTAACAGCCAAATAATTGGACGAGAAATTAACAAGAACAGATACAGAAGAATGTATGTATCACCTCAAGAATCCATTACAATCGTAAGATTCTAACCCTTAATACTCGAGTCTAGCGGTAATGAGTAGGCCCTACTTTGGCTTATTTCTGAATTTATCTTAAAACTTTTCGGGGGGGGGGGTTCGACCGCCCAACCGCCCCCTTCAGTACGTCCCTGATGGAAATAGTGGAAATTCTACAGAAATCAAGGGAAATACTGAAAATTGCGCACACTTTGTATGGAATCATCAGAATTCGGAAATTATCGAAAGAAGCATAATCATCATGGAAGGTCAAGAAAAATTCAGTTTTTTGAAGATTGGATGACTTGTCTTTGCTTTAACAATTCAGCAAGATCAATCAACTTTGACAATGACCAGCAAGTCATCGCTCTGCGTCTACAATACATTCATTGACGAAATGGAGAAATCCTATTTATTCTAATAATTCCTATTGTTGTTGTTGTTAACTGCTACGTACAAAAGGTCTGATGTTGTTGTCAAAACAAAATTGAGACATCTTTCGTCTATTACGGATGTAAACAAATATCATCTGACTCCCCAATTAAACAAAACAAAACAAAATGAAGGACAATTCTAATGTGAAAATGACGAGTCAATGATATTGCTGACTGTCTATCACCCAACATTATTCTCTTCATCATAAATATGCAGTATTTGTTTACAACTTTACCTGTCTCAAATTTTTCAACAATCTGCAGTTCCATTAAGCAGATGTTTCATTTCTTTTAGAAACAAAACTGATTATGAAAATTTAACAAATTCAGGTTGACTGAAAATGAGATGGTGCATTCCTTCAGCACACAAAACCTGATGCTTTCTGGTTTTTTCGCTTTTTTGCCATTATAAACGCACTGAATGTCAGCTTTTTGAACAGACGTCAGAATAGAGCCTAGAATAGAGCAGCAGAATAGAGCCTTCTATCGACAGATATGTTTTGAAGATGACAGAACACGTCAGTACTATCATCCTCAGCACTCTGCTGCCGCCATATTGCGCAGTGTAGCACAACCACAGCTGAGAGCTTTGTTACATAATCCTTTTTGACATTCTATTTTACAACACTACATATATTCTGTCTTTATGCCAACTAATTTTGAAATGGAATACACTTCCCTTCCGTTCATAAAACTTGTGCGGTTTTTACATCGCGTTAATGCTATATACACATGAAGTATATCACTGTTTGAATTATGCAGTACATGGGAATATGCATATTAAACAAAATTTCGCACATACTGTTACAGTGGCACTGTATTTGTAAGAAAAAGTTTATTTGCCATCTTGGATAGGCCTACACAATATACTATACTAAAACTTTCATCACTAATGATATTTGAATGAATAATTCATGAATGAAAGTCCGCATTCTAAGGAAAGATATAGTGAGCTTTCAATACACCACAATGGACTTTCAATTAATTCAGCAAAGTTGTTTCCAATTATATCAGTTGACCGCTTTTATCACTAATACCCATTTATGCTTTTTATCACCATTTATGAAACATCATTTGGCCTGCCTTTTAAATTTCATTTCATTCGCATCTACAATGACTAGCATCAACAAATCTTTACATGCAAGAAATGTGATTTAGACTGATAGAAAATAACAGCTGTCTAGGTCATCGTCTACCAGTATTGGGACAACAATTAAGACATTCACTTTCACTTGCTTACCACGGTCTGTGCCTTCGTCTTCCATGGATGGAGCAGTATATTCTGTCAAATCAAGCCACCTATATCCCGAGACCTAGAAGCTAGTCAATCCACTAGTTCTTTCTGTCGATTATGTCTATCTGTTTATGACAGTTTTGAAACTCCTGGGGTTGGGGTGGGGTTTGTTCTTCAATCCTACAACCCTTATCTCAGCCAAAATCTTGTAGGAATTACTAGACAAATCATCCTTTTATATAGTCGTTATAGAAAGAGAAGATGCTTCCAATGCAAAAAACATTTAACCATAAAGCGTGATTGGTAGCAAGACACCGGTGAAAATGTTATGCAAGTCACAAGTATCTAGTATTTGAATAGTTCATGCTTTGATCGACTTGCGATCTTAAACAATCGCTCGTATTGCAACACGGAGCTATTATTATCAACAAACAGTGGTACCGATGTAGCGGTATAAATTATCACACTTTATTATCAGCTGTCACAAACTGGAAAGATTTAATCATTCCAAAATAACTGATTTTTTATTTATTGTCATTTGCCAGAGATGCTACGACAAATGATCGGATGATAGAGGTTTCATTGTAGTTAGGGAATGATTGTAATTCTGATGATACTAATGGTGATTCTGTATTTACTGTTGCAACATTGAGTAAGAAATATCTTCATTGTGGTCAGGACATGGAATAATAAATCTATTGATGAACGAAACTGGAACGAATTTGGCCCCCTGCAGTTTAAGAGCGACAGCTAAAGGTAACAGAGGAGGCAAACTGCTATCAGAGTTGAATATAGCAAGGTGTTTTGTTAAGCTCCCTTAGATTCTCTAGTATTCCAAAATGAAGAACTTCTGTTGCTCCATCAGTCTATCAACGCTAGCAGCTACCGGTACTGTGTCGGTGTAGTCTTATCTGACCTATTAACCCTAGGCGTACCAAGCTCCCAACCAACCTTAGGCATACCAAGGTGTGATTTTTAAAATCACACCTTTATTTTACTCGTTTTGTCATAGAAAGCAAATAAAATTGTTCAGCAAAGTAAGAAATACGTTTTTGCTAATTATCATGTTCTATTTATTCATTTATCTTTTAGACAAATTGTCAAAAATTACTATGTTCAATATTTTGCATGTTCAATGAAAACATCTTATTTCGATGAATATATTTCAATGTAAGACCAAAAGCTGTTGTTTAATATCAAAAGGTGAATATTTTTCTTATATATTTTATATTTTTATATTTTATATAGAAGGCATTTGAACTCCGTTGCCATAAATCTGTAATGGGTATTTTGCAGTCCTTCTGTAAGCCACGGTAGTACATAACTCCGATGAATGCCTTCAACTCTGATGGTCTGAATGTCACGTCCTTTCCAAGTTTATCAACCTTTTCTTGAGTATAATCCAATATTTTTTGTAACAGAGACTCTGGAAAGAACAATTGCCACGTCTCCAGAATTGTGGTTTTGAAGGCAGAAGGCGTAGGACCGACTCGACCTCGAAATATGTTTTCTGACCCACGACGACTTGAATGTGGTGGGTTTGCACTCCATATTTGACCATCTTTGTCTTTTAATCCATCTTCATCACTTGGTTCTTCATCGCTAGTGTCTTCGCTCTCCTCGTCTTGAACAGGATCTATAAGCACTGATGGTTCATTTTCATCTGACATGTCTTCACCACTACCATCGTCTCCTCCGCTCTCTTCTTCCAAAATTCTTGACAGTGCAACTTCGGCAGTTAGTCTCTTTGGCGGCATCGTATGAAACAAGATTTCAACCAAACTAATCGCAGCAAGCTTCATGATGCCTGATATAACGTCGGAATCAAAGTCAGTGAACAGTGTTTATGCAGCGGTCTTGCAGACAAATCTGGACAAAGAAAACTCAAGGTGTGATTTTCAAAATCACACGTTGGTACGCCTAGGGTTAATAGCAACAGCTTTCCATTCATTTACATCTTTACTCATGCATGTATTTACCTATTTTTATTTTTTCACTCTTTTTATATTTTTTATTTTTTTTATTTCGACATATTTTTTGTAAATTCGACTCAATTCATACTTTATTCAAATGCCAACATAGAATTTCTGGCATTCGAACGTGATTTTTGCTGTGTGACGATGTGTGAGTAGAACCATTGAGATGTAGGACTAGTGAGAGGCTAAATAGTAGTTTTTGTTGAAATTCAATTTTCTCTCCTGTCAAGGGTAAATGCGCTCTTTTATCAACTACAAGTGAAGAATAACTCGGTCCAATTACAGTGGCGGGTCACACCAATCAAGCTGTGAGCAGATTTTGCTACCTTGGTGACATGATTGAACCCGGTGGTAGTTCAGGGGCCGCATTATCTGCATGAGTTTAATCTGGCTGGCGACAGCTTCCTGAGTTATCACCATTTCTAACATGGAGGGAAACTCCTTTATGGATGAAAGGCCAAGTCCATGACCCGTGTGTGAGAAGGTACATGATATACGGCAGTGAAACATGGCCCATGAAAGTCGAAGATCAGCAATGAATGGTGACAGCAGAGCGCACAATGATCTGTTATATGATGGGCGTATCTTTTAAGGACAGATTAGCTTCTTCCATGCTTCTCCAGTTCCTTGGAACAGAGGACATTGAGGCGATCTGGAAAAGGAACCGTCTTAGATGGTTCGGGCATGTTCTCCGGAAACCAAAGGATAACTGTGTCAAGAAGGTGTGTGGCATGGACCTACCGTGGTCACCGTCGAGAGACCTCCCCAAGAAGAATTGTCGCGAAACGGTACTTGCTGATTGCAAAGAGCGTGGCCAGATGGAGAGTCATGCTGCAAACCGTGAGTTGTGGAGAACATCCATTGGGAAAACCGTCCTCCCTTACGAAGAATGGATAATGGACGTAAAACGGAATAGCAAAGTAACTAAGCACTCCGATTGAACTTTGATGGATTCGTTGGATCTATTTAAAATCGCGTTGCTTAATTTGCGATCTCATTGGGGTTGAATGCATGAAAGAAGGCAGAATTTAAGTGTTAAATAGTTATACTATACATTATGTCTTTTACAGTCACATTGTAGCTTGTTCTCGTGTTACTAAAACGGTGCAGAAATTCTTTCATGAACTTCCCCGTAATTGCTTTAGTTTGTTTAATTCCACGGTAAATTCATATTCATAGAACATAAAGATCACCAATGAGACCATGTAAAAGCTTACATTAAGTTTCAATCTGGTAAAAATAAACAGGCAATTTCCTTTCATAGACAGTCGTATTTCTTATGACAGCCTTTCGATTCTTTCGAAACCCGATACTAACATTTCTTAATTAGTAGAGTGACCCTATTGATGTTTTTAACGATAGTACAACATCATTAATACATGTCCGAGTTTCATTCTAACAAATATTTTGCTCTGTGAATGAGAAACGTAGCTTGCGACTTCCTTGATCAACGAAAATGCTACGCGCGTTGTTTTGTTATTCTCTTTATTGAACCTAGTATAGCAGCCACAAATAGACAGACTAATACTTCAGGGGCAGGCGACACGAAACGCTGTTAGTGCTGACAGGTTATTAGTGATCCCTAATACCCTGAAGTCGACGACTCAAAATTCTGTTAGGGAATCGGCTATTAGTGTAACAGGAAAGTCAGCGACACAGAACTCTGCTAGCGTGACCGGGTATTAGCTTAATAGAATGTCAGCGTCTCGAACGGCTGTTAGGGAAAAGTGTAGCACGCCGTTAGCGAATTTCTTAACGGGTATGAGAGGCACCTTTAGTGATTCTGTTAGTCGTTTATTTTGTCTTGAAACACATATAGAAGCTTAGAATAATACAGAATAATACAGAAATGTACATGTGTATTTCACCATTTACCAAAAAACAAGGGACTCCGCATACGCTACCTAAGCGATTTATTACGTGGATCTACTGTATCTATATGTCTAACTACAGTGATATGAAATAGCGACTTGGAATAGATGCGCAGTGATTTAGCCTATCCCTGCAATGTATCAGGCATTGTCATATTCCCTCATGACGTCACTAAAAAGACGTGTTCGACCAATGTAGCTTATCTAAGTGAACACTGTCTAATGATTAGACTCGAATAAAAGTGCGTAGACATTTGGAGACGCCACACACCATTTTTACAGCATGTGGAGAGTGCAATTCGACGCCGCAGCAAGCAAAATGAGATTGTTTAAACCCCGAATCAATTCAATCGAAGTACAGCGGGATGAGGATTTTTTGACCGCTACCGGCTCCCTAAATCGGTAGTGCAAGAACTATGTGAAAAATTTCGCAGTGATTTAACGCGATCCACAAATCACTCCTGTACTTTGTCTGTAGAGACTCAAGTCTGCTGTACTTCCTTCTTCTTTTGAGTAGTATCATTGCTGTGTTTAGACGACAGCAGCTCATTGAATTACAATGAATTTTTCAATTAATTGTGTTACTTCTACGGACGCGTAGTCTTTCTTCCGCTGCCTCTTCGCCATGTTTGCCTCCCTGCTTCGTGTCAACATAGACTTAATATTATACTGTGGCTTGTCTCAACGACTGAATTCAATGGCTGATACACGATTTGATTGGTTGCTGCAGTCGTTGTTACGATAACGCCAGATCTAATAAAAGCGAACAACAATTTTATGGGAAATCCTACATAGATATCCGACTGCCACCTTTGCTGGCATTCACTAATAAACATTCTAGCTAACAGATGTTTTGAGTCGCTGAAGGCGTAGCGTCAATTACCGAGTCATCTGGATCTCACTAATAACGCTTTCACTAACGGCGTTTCGTGTCGCCTGCCCCAGAACAGGAATATCGTTGAGGCCATGATGAAGATACCAATCATGCGTCAAAAAATTTCATTCCAAGAATCCAACGCTGTAAACTGAATATTACTCTTTTCTACAATTTGATGCTGAAATGGAAGATGTTATCAGAGCATAACAGTTGCAAGCAAACGTGCATTTTATGTAAAATCATGGTGAATCAATTCTTAAGCTTAGTGCTTCTAAAAATTCTGATTTAACGATGCAACGTGCATCCGCTATTGCGTGCAGAACAAATGTCTACCTTGGACGTCGCCGAAGCCATAGATTCTTCACCCAAATCGGTGTAAGGGGAGAAATACGAACTGACCTGAATAAAGATGTTCAACCATATCATCCCACAATCAATATATTGACTGATAAATAGGATAGTAGTCGGCAACGAAGCAAAGATAGAGGACCACAAGTAGTGGCCCGTGAGAAGGCTCCCGGGTCATCAATTTTAGAAAGCCAAAAATATGTTCAATATTCCCTTGCTCCGCACTTTTTAGCGTATATAAGTACTGCTGCACTATAGGCAACATAGGGGTCGTGCGTCCTCACATGAAATAATTGTGCATGTAAATGTATGCGGCAGCATTGTGCACAACTACATGCAATATGTCTGCCAGTAAGAAATTGAGTTCTTACATTCTGAACTGTAAATAACATAATCTAATAAAATCACCATAAATCATAAGAAAATAATAAAGGATAAAAATGACAAAAATCAAATAAATAATCTTATAAAATTCTAAATATGAATAGTGAAAAGCGAATAGGCCTAACTAATTGCGGAGGCTTTTATTTTTGTCCTTGAATTATGACTTTTACGCATCTACAAATACGTCTGTACAGTGCATCTATCCGCCCAATGCTGTGCACTACAAAATGACATAAATTAGTTGAACTAAATGTACCCACGTGCAAATACGTCATCCAAGCAGAAACGGCTTCCTAGAACCGGGTATAGGCTCCACAAACGATACATTCTCGCAATATAATGCATTCTGGCGCAAAATATATTGGTTTGATATACAATTAGAGTCCACCAGGAATACTTGAAGGTGGTTGTATAAACTGAACATCTTCATGCGGTTGGATTCCTTCATACGTAGCCTACTTCATACCCATTGTAGAGCGGTTTATTAAGTTGTGAAACATGCTCATCAACACCATAAAATTGTGATATAAGAAGTCAGACGAAAATCCGTTGAATCGAGACGAACTCACTGTTTTACGGATTACAATACCGGGATCCTGTAGGTTTTAGTAAATTCCAAAATCCCGGGGGTTTGTTCAAGGGATCCCGGGATTGATATACGTTCTACGCTATTTCTGTGTAAAAAGTGAATGCATAAACGAATATTGTTCAATTTCTTAAATTTTGATCATTGAATTTCTAAGCTCTCATATCAAATATTACATATTACAGCAATGTCGGTGTACATGTAATTGGTCGCATATTTGTGCCTTGAATGTAAAATTATTCTTATGTTGCTATAAATATTATAAAAAATCACGGGAAATTGTACAAGAATTCAGCTTACATTATTATTTCTAAAAAGACCTCCAACTTTGATTCTTGGTAGCATGAAGATCATTAACTAGTCGCGAGCAAAGAACATTGTCATCGAGTCTACAAATTGCTAGCGCGTGATGTTGATTCTGATTGCTCCAAATCTATGAAGCTTCAAGTCAGCCAACTTTTCATTGCATGGACCAATGATTTGAAGAGCTTGGCTCTTCTCCGTCAACATGTTTCGAAATGGATAGATAATGTATGGAAAAAACGTGTCATCACTCATACTATTCAAATATTTGTACTCTGTTGAAAACTGACAACAGTTCTATAAAGTAATCATGTTTCATTGTGAAAATCTGTACTGCAAGGAAGATCGCAAATCATAATTCTCCGACAGCAAAAATAAGTAAAATAGCAGCAGATATGAATTGTGTGTAGTATTTAGTATTACTCATATTTCCCACACTAATTCATCAAATCATGCTAAGTAATAAATTCTGCAGCTGAAGATCATCATTAACAAGAATTTTCGTCCTCCAACAGACTATAAGACGATCTGCATCGTAATCCCGGAATTGGTTATTCAAAATCCCGAAATCGTGGAATTTGGGAAAGTATCTGGGATTACAATCCCTACCGTGCACACATAACAAGTTCTTTTTCAATTTGCGTCTTTTCCTCAAATTTCTTTGAAGCCTGTTGCGGCGACGCTGCTTATAATGTAAATCCGGTAACACTTTGAAAAATTTACACATTGAAAGCAGGACCAATCAACTGTTGATATTCGATTCATTCGGAGAATAATTGCTTTTCAACTAAAGCAATGCTTCAGCACTTAGTTACTCCATCAATGAATCTTGATAACGCAAATTATTCGTTTAAAAAAGCTTGTAAAAGCTAAAAATCTTCGTCTGAAGGCGCAATGAGCATAAGTTGATTAACAAGCCAGATAGATGATAATAAGTTAATAAGATCACAGTGGGTTGCTTGAGTCGGTCGTAAGAAAGACTCAATATGACGGAAGTAAATCTGAGTTGAAAACAATGTTTGCGGAAAGTAACCACAAGGTTAATTCGAATCTAGAAAAGACATAAAATAGCCTTCATGCATTTAATGAATTCAGTAAGAATTTTCAGATGAAATATTCCTCCGGCGCAACGACCAATTCCAATCATTGATCACAAGAATATCACCATAGGGCAAGTATGTGAAGTAGAGCAGCAATTCAGTGTTAATTAAATCCGCAATTTGTATGCAGTTTCGATCTTATTGAATGAACTCGAGTTGAGATACTGTGTGACCTGCAATTTTAAAGGAAATGGAGCAATCTTCTTGAGACTATCTATGTACATGTAGATTAAGCGCGTCGGGTGCTGCCGTTCAAAAATTTAAAATGCATTTCCGCCATTAACTAGGGAATTAACCGACTTAGCAAAAATTTTCACCAAGAGCATCAGTCGTCTATGCTGAACTAAACCGAGATTTTTTGGTGCACCGCACACCCTCTCTGCTCAAGCATTTTCAAAAATCGAAGCATGTAAGAGTTGACCTCCTATCAAAATACTGTATATCGTTTAAGCAGCGTCAAACCCATCCCTACTAAGGTTTCAAATCCCGGGATCCCGGGATCTCGGGATCGATGAGAATTTACGGGATTCTGAATCCCTGGATTAGGTAACCGGGATCCCGGGATTCGCCGCCATCTCATAATCAGTAGGATGCCTGTAAGAATTTTAAGCTTTGCTCAGCTATATCAGTCTCATCTTGAGCCAAGACGATGTGGCACTCGCAAAAAATGTTTAAGCCGAACGATGTGCGCGTGTGTACGGATGAATGTGCATGCTTAAATCTTACAGCCTACACGCTGTTCATTGTGTCCATTGCAATACATTGCTGTATTAAACATTTCATTATCACTAATCACTTTTCATTTATCATGTATTTCTACATGTATACCTACATGTTTTCCTACATGTATTTCTATTACCGTACTTTTGTAAATTTTTATCGTATTCCTATTGAGCTCGGAGTTATTTTTGTGTGGATGTGTGAATGCCAAATGCATTAATTTCTCATTTTCATTGATATTGCAAAAAACCTATACGAGTATAGGTAATCTACAGTATAGGGTATTCAGTCAACTGGTCTGGAGATTAAGAAAGTGGTCAAGCCATATATGAATAAGCGTGATTTACTATAACATGTATACCATGCTTTTACAAGACGTAACAAAAGTCATTTCGACGGATGGACATGAAATGAGAAAACCACATATTAGCTTCATCAATGTCATGATTGTTATCATTTATCAGATCATTCCGCATGATCCAATAGAAAAACTGAAACATAAACTCATTGCCAAGTCATAGAAGTTCAGGCACGTGTCTATCTCACAATAAAGTTCTAAGCTGATTAAACAGTTCAAACATTTCAGAACTCCTCTGAGAGCCGTCCATGACTCAGCCTGCACAAGCCTATAGGTACACCCGGTATATGACCCTGTGCTTTACAACAAATCCATTGAGTTTGTCAATCCCGGGATCGCAAAAGAAATCGGGATCAATTCCGGGATCCCGGGAAAGTCGGGATTTTGAAAACCCTAATCCCTACCCACACCGCGAGTGGAGTCAAGCTCACCTAACTGCCATTATATCCTTCATTGCCTATTATCAGTGAACAGCATTATAAACAAACACATTCTCTATGAGAGCATGAATGGTGCAGCGGCAAGAGCTGTGGGTCTGCGATCCCAATGTTGCCCGATCGAGTCTCCCACAGTTGGATGCTAAATAATAGGAAATTGCAATTGTAATTTGCAACTCATCATAATTCATCATTCATGAACTCTCGTGTCGAACAAATTAAACTCCTTGATAAGAAGATCGTGTGAATTCGCTCTAGTTTCCGGCCATTAGAACAGAGTGCAACAGTGTACTTACTTGTCCCGCATGCTTTCTGTCCGTGAGTCGAGCTTCCTGTCAACGATTCGAGACACCTTCTTGTCTAGGCGTCGAGCCACTGCGTCCGCAAGTAATGTGATATCAAGATTATTGACCTGGAATTCAGACAGTGAGAGGGATTCAACAGATGATTGACATTTCCTCTACAGCTGTCGCATGTCGAGTCATTCAATGCAATTTCATTTTCAGACAAAGTTCATTCACACAATTGCAGACAGTTCACATTTGGCTCGGGAATTGAAGAGATCAGAACATTCCATGTTATTTAATCTATACTAGCAGACACTCACACTGACGGCAAGAACCTGTCAAATTTGCTCAAATTCCGTTTATTCACTTCAAAATATTCACCTCCCTGAAAATATTCATAAAAAATGGTCCGCTTAAACGTTGTTAGTATTCAACTGATTCTCATGCAGACTGGTACATGGGCTGGAATTTTACCGCCCGGCCAGGCCAGCGCCTTATGATGAATGTTTGTGTCTGTTCATTTCGGTTTACTATTCCGCAATCAATACTTGGTACTTAAACATTGTTAGTGTTCAACTGATTCTCATGCAGACTGGTACATGGCGGTACATTTCGGTGAGGATATTTTCTACTCATACACAAAGTTCGATCGAGCATGTATATTTTTAATTAGAGACGATATCTTCAAGCGTCATCAATGTCAGTTTTGACTTGACTTGTCAGTGACGTCTGAGCAGACTACAGTAAGTTAACAAAGTAATTTTGCAACAACTCGTGAAGTGATAATTACTAGGCCACTTCCAGTACAGTATACCAAACTTAAAAGAGGTGTATGACTGTGTTGGTTAGTGGTCCTGGCAAGGTTTGAAAAAGTAGTGGATGAGACGAAGAAGCAGAGAGAAGAATGCACACACGAAACATTAATGCGCCGAAAAATCTGCTGACATCGCTACACTTCACGTCATCGTCTCTAATTCAAAAAGTAGGCCTACTTGCCCGATTTGCATAGATTTCTGTATATGGATATGACGTTTACCTGACGTTTTGTGGTAATTGATACATTTCTGCATGTTTTAGAGATTTTGAAAACGTGGGGGAGATAACTCATAAACACCCAGTACTTTTGTAATAGACAAGATACACAAGTACTTGTACATTCATACCTTCATAGTTGATTTTGGATCTTTTTTAGAATCCGCCCTCCAATTACGTTAAATGTGCGCGCTTATAAAGAATCTGCCCACCAATTAAGTGCGAGCTCTACTGTATCGGGGCACGCCGTAACTGATATGCTGGTAGATGCATCATGAACTTAATATCGGATTTAATCATCATACCGTCAACCACACTTACAATATCACAAATCCTGTGGATGGAATCCAGCTGTTGGCGGAATGCCAAAATCAGAAATAAACGCCAGTTTGGCTCCCACGGAAGCATGTGCGAATACATGTATGGCACGTTCTGCAGGAATGTCAATTTATTAAGCAATTGCTGAATGACACAGCCGCACTTCACCCATTGAATGGACAGTGAATTGTAGTTGTGCTTTTTAGCAATTTTATTGCTAAATCTATAGATTCTTGCTGGTGGGCTGATTCTTTTTGATGGGCGCATTGTAAAAACGATCCTTTTTTTTCACTGCATGGTATTTGAATATGTGAAAGTTGTGAATTTGTATTTTTAGATACTTTTTAGTTCAACCTGCAAAAGAACGCCACTTCCAATATTAAGGTAATAGAAGTCAATCAACTATCGATCAAGTATGTATTTAATATTTCTATCAAATATTCATTGAATGTTAATGACGTGTCCGATATATATTTGACATCACATTATCCCTCATGAAGCAATAAATCATACTAATAAGCCAAGATGCACATAGTTTCACAATACAGCAGAGTTTTAGGAAAGTATTTAGTCATTTCTGAGCTTTATGGAAGGAACATACACGTAAATACAAACTTAATAGAATCAATGTGTCCTAATGCTTTTAGACTCGCATATAATTGCATCTGCTCTATCTTGTTAAGTCCTATCGAGTCTCATCAAAGGCCGCACTTGGAATCTTATCAAAGCCCGCAGTTAGAGCCACATCAAAGCCCGCAGCTTGAGTCATATCAAAGCCCGCAGTCGGCGTCTTATCAAAGCCCGCAATCGGCGTCTTATCAAAGCCCGCAGTCGGCGTCCTATCAATTTACAATTGAACTAGCTTGTTGAACATCCCGAAGACTTCACTTTGACTTGGTTTACAGAAGTTAGAAAGCAACACCGAGTCTACTGTGTTTGCTGAATTTCAGGTTAAGTATACGCTGGAAGCTGTTTATTTTATCAATACTGAAAAGTGCTCAATGCTGAATGCTAAAAACAGTTTATCATCGACTTGAGAATTGCGAACGAAAAAGTAGAATTTCCTAGGCTTGCTTTAAGTGCTGATTTCAAAGAGGCACTTAAATCGCACTTAATTGTTTCGTAGTATTGCAGTCTGCTGTCACATTTCAAGCGCATCTATCTGCAGGGATAGTTAAAAAAGCAATGAGGAAAATCGTTTTGTACATCACCATTCATGATAATAATTTCTGTTTATTCAATGAAGGTGATATTAACGGCTACATTTACGACTCTCAATAAGCACTCTAAAATAATGCAACGTTTCAAAATTTAACGAAATATAACAGAAAATATTGATTTTGAAAATCTTGTAAAATCAATTCTAAGATACTCTATATACCTGATAATGATGGTTTTCAATTTATAAAGCGTTTGACGATGCTTAATCGAGCTAAATATCTCGGTTACCACATCATGAGAAATGCACTGTCGATTTTACGAAATAGACTTTCACAGACATCATGTGACAATTTAACAACGATTCATCAACAAAATTGTTTATGTCATTTGTACTTTAAACACCCTAATGTCCCCGAGTCAATGTCTAACAAGCAACAATATGTATAGAAGTTTGTCCTTGTGTCCTTGATTATTTGTCCTGATCAGACAGTAACGCTTTGTTTATTTGTCTGGACATGTCTGTCTTTCCAGTTTAAAAACTGCCGATTGAATCAACTGCGTGGAAGTGAAGCACAAATATTGTCATGTCTGAGCTCAATCATATTTGGGAAGTACTTCAATGAGTTTGTATCACGTTGTCACCATAACATTGTTCAGCAGAATCATCGGATTAAGGAAAGTCACCAAATTTTAAGCATCATGAGTAGTGCTAATTACCAGGGATTGTCAAAAATTAATTGACCTCAATTTAATTTTATTGGAAGCAATTGATTGATTAGTAGGCCAACCAATTTCAATTAATTAATTGACTAGAATATAGAATTTCAATTGATTGATTGATAATTGTTTCATTCCCTATTAATTAATTGCTGCATTTTCCAATTCCAATCAATTAACTGTTATCTGTTAGTAGCCTAGATTTTACTTTTCACAATTTAGTACGCATTTCAGGTTGGCAAGCAGCAACGTTTGCATTCATGAGTAGTTACAAATTCATGTTTGTTTGAACCAGAGTAGACCACACAGCTCTAAAATGCAGGCAAAATTTCTCTACTCAATCGTCACGGATGAAAACAATTGAGAGAATCACAGACGTTTGTATATGCCAAAGGCATCTCATACAGGTGAGTGAGAATCTAAGGATATTATCCGCTTGTCTGATAACTGGTTTGACTAAACGCAGTATTAAAACATAAAAAATGGTAAGCCTTTTTGTTATATTAGCGATGTAGCCTAGTTTCATACCCAGGACATTTCTAAGACCAGAGATAGCATATTGTTTTGCAACGTTTATAGTTAAACAAATCTTGGATCACGTAATTAATGCTATCAAGTTACAGAAACTGTTAGAATTTTGGATTCGAATTCCAATCAATTGATTGATATATTTCCAATGTCAATTAATTAATTGGTTAACAATTCCAATCAATTGATCGATATATTTTCCAACTTCAATTAATTGATTTCTTTGTCTGACTAAATTGCAATCAATTATTGACAATCTCTACTAACTACTACTAAACTAAACAAAATTTAGGCATTGAATTAGTCATCGAGAGATGAAGACACCTTTGACTAAGTTTATGAACACTCAAGCTACTTCCTTCTCCGTAACTGTACTAGTTCTTTATTTGTTCTACTATATCGCTAGAAAATGTAGTTAAATCTATTAGCAGTTACGTCACAAACGGAATTAATTGATCACGCACGTCGCAGCACAGCGCAGATTAAGGGTATCCTCATCATTCGTCCTCCATTTCTGTTCTTTTACCATGGTGTGAGGCGAAGAAATGTCCTGTCACATATCTAAAAGTCTCTTGTTTATTTTGATGGTTGATAGAAGTTCATCGAGTTTTACATTATTTGACCGGTAGGTCCATCATTCCACAGCAAGTCTATAGTGTCTGTGTGAGTGTAAATGGCTTAACGTCGCTACTGCCCCATACTGGGGGCTTGGACGGTGCAGACATAGTCAGACTTTAATTAGGAGCGCTGTGATCGTT
>CAJQUW010011433.1:0-18583 GCA_907163375.1 Prostheceraeus crozeri
ATTAGATAGTATTCAAAATCCTCTCTTTAGAGAAAAAATTTAGAGAACATTTTAGCTAGTTAACTAGTATATGCACTAGCAATATGTCCACACCGTGGACAACGAATTTTCGTTCTCCAGTAAAATAAAATAAAATCAGCTACTACTACTTTTAAGTTCTTTTAAGCTTCTTTCCAAAAGCTTTCATATTTCCGAAGACAATCTTCTAACAATGATAAATTCGATTTCAAAAAACGTAAGGGTACATTTAGTCTACAAATCTTTGGAAAAATAGATGCCATCTTACCTAATTTAATTGCAAATGCAATTTCAGTCCTTGAATAAGAAATGTTATTAGTTTGCAATAAATGTTGAAAGTATGCCTTATCCTTTTCACACAGATCCAGTAAATAATTCGCGTGTTTTCCCAGGTAGATTTTCATCAGTATGTTGATAACGTTATTTTTCTTCTCCATCACATAAAGAGTATTTAAATTTGCAATGGCTTTAGCAGTATCTCCTGAAGGCTCAACAAAGTCTTCTAAGGAATCCACAAATTTATATCGGGTAGATAAAGACGTCGATAATTGATGATGAAGGTCGTCAATCTTTCCGCCCCTTTCTCTTTCTTTCTTTTCTTTCACGAGTAAGCGTTTTGCTTTTCTTCTCCGTTTTCTTTCCTTATCAAAAAATGTAGGGTCAAAAATAATAGTAAATTTCTCCATTTGTTCAATGATGAAAGTGTTATATTCTTCCTTCTTATCATTGGAAATATATCGTTTTGAAATTTCTGCAAATAACTCCGGAAACGTAGCAATAATGTTTGACTGCTCTTCGATAACTTCTTGTGTCATGACTGATCACAGCGCAGCACACGATACAATGACAGACGAGAGAGATAAATGAAAACAGTATAGCTGGCAGATGTCTTAACGTCATACGGGTGTGCTGACGCACTGGAAAGAATTAAAACAACTTGCCTAACGTACAATTAAAATCTCATTGTTTCACAGAGTAGTAGCAGTAGCAGCTGTTTGTTCTTTAATACATTGTTTCCTTTCAAATGTTTGAGTGGGGGGTCACAGCTCTTTGCTCTGAAATGCCTTTTCTTCATAAATGCGAGAAGCAGATGTTCTCTACAATTGAGTGATCATCTGAGTGCAAAGCAGTAGCAACAACAGGAATTACTAAAACACCTGAAGATATAACAATTGTTAAAGTACCTAAACTTATTGTTAAGAATAAGCCAATTCCTTCAAATATTTTTAGTCACATAATTTTAGTTATCTCATATTTTAAAAACCTGAAAGATGGATAAAATTCATGAATTTGAAATTCTCAACTTTTATGATTTTCGGTGTCCTGGAACGGTCATGATTTTAAGGGTGGGTGTAAAATTGTAATTCTCAAATTTTGAGATTTTGAAAAATTTAAAAAATTTGAAAAATTGGGTATTTTTAAAAACGCCTAAATTTATGAATTTAGGTCTTCATAACCTGAAAAATGACCAAAATTCATGAATTTAGACCATTTAAAAAGTACCATTTTTTGAAAAATCGGTATCTTTAAAAACGACTAAATTCATGAATTTAGGTCTTAAAAACCTGAAAAAGGGTCGAAATTCATGAATTTATGTCGTTTTTAAAGATACTATTTTTTTTAAATTTATGGTGTCCTGGAACGGTCTTTTGTCCATTATTAACGATAGAATTAACTAATACAATAACCACAATGAACAATAACCGATCGACACATGACAGCGTACCATTAAAAATCTTCAAACATTGTCCACTGCAAGTATTTTCCTATCTAACAAAATTATACAATGAATCAGTTAATAGTGGAATATACCCCGATAGCCTGAAGGAATCAACCATTATACCATTGTTTAAAAAAGGTGATAAAAGTAATCCGTCTAACTATAGACCAATATGTTTGCTAAGCTACTTAACAAAAATCTTTGAAAAACTGATCCATAAAAGAATGTCATGCTATCTGGAAAAAAATAAGGCCCTCTATGAAAATCAATTTGGATTTCGCAAATGTCATTCAACAAATCTAGCAGTTTTAAAATTGACTGACAAAATATATCAAGCCAAGGCAAATAATCTATTTACTGCGGCTGTAAATCTTGATATAGCCAAGGCCTTCGATGCCGTAGACTTAGACATATTATTAAATAAATTGCATAGGATAGATTTTCGTGGCTTCATGCATGAATGGTTCACAACATACCTGAAAAACAGGCCACATACAGTTCTCGTAAATAATGTTAGGTCAAGTAAGCTCACGATTAAAAATGGAGTACCTCAAGGCTCAGCGCTAGGTCCGCTGTTGTTTTTGATTTATATTAATGATATCAAAAATGTTAGCACTAATGGAGAGCTAAACCTTTTCGCTGTCGACACAAATCTAATCGTAAGTGACAAATCCCTCAATGGAGTTATAGTGAAAACTCAAAATTCCTTAGAAAATATTCAAACATGGATGGAATGTAATAAGCTTACTTTACATTTAGGAAAATGTGAATTTATACTTATTCCACCAAGAATCCACAAAGAAAAATCGAAAGCAGTAGATATCAGTTTGAAAAACACTAAACTAAGCCAAGTTGAAAGGACAAGATTCCTTGGTGTTAATTTTGATCAAGATTTACGATTTGATGACCATGTGTTTTCGGTAATCAAGAGGTTAAAAAAATTCATACCTATGTTTTACAGACTAAGAGATCTCATGCCGCAAAACACGCTCCGTATGTTGCACGAGCAACTTTGCATCCCATTGATAAAATACTGTTTGATAGCATACGGTAGTGGAAAGAAAGAACCGCTGAATAAATTACAAAGAATGCATAAAATATTGATTAAAATAATATATCGTAAAGAAAAACGATCTCTGAATCTAAATTTTTACAAACGTGAACTATGTATGAACGTAGATACAATGTACACGTATGAATTACTAGTTCTTGCTTACAAGATGAAATATATGAATGAATCACTACCACAAATTTTTCAAAATTATGTTAATACATCGATAAGACGCAATAATAATTTCCAGCTTCCCTATTATAGAACTTCTTTGGAGCAAAGCATTAGTAAATTCAAGATACCCTTTTTGTGGAACGCACTTCCTAACCATATCAAAAACACTAATAATTCAAAATCATCTAAAAAATGTTTAAAGTCTTATCTGATTAATACTATGATCACTTTTTGACAATCATGTCAGTAAATTGCAGAGTGAAAATCAATCAAAATTCTGTAATATTGTAATCATGTTTTGTAAACAAGTTTGTAAATGTGTTCTTTGACGACTATGTAAATATTGCACATGTATAACGTAATATCTCTTTTGTGAATATGACTTTATTTGATTGACTGACTCCTATAGTGTACTCGTATAGTGATCCTCTCAAAGGCTATAGGGCCAGGTTTATACCCTTATGATGGGTCCTCTGGTCCTTTTCCCTTTCTTTTCAAGTGTAAATTTGTGTAAATGTAAACTTGACACCCACCTATATATATTCATGCTGTAATTGATGAAATGGGAATAAATCTATTTTCTATTCTATTCTATTCTATGACCAAGTTCATTACCTGGGATATGTCATTAAAGGCGATGGAATCTCACCAGATGTTGAACGTGTAGTTGCTGTCCAGAATGCCCCAAGACCTTCTAACCTGAAGGAACTCCGAAGTTTTCTTGGTTTTATGCAGTATTACAGTAAATTTGTGCCACATTTCGCTACGAAAGCAGAACCTCTATTCCAATTGTCCTCCCAAATTCCCAATTCATTCAAATTCACGACAATTGCTTCAGTAGTCTCATCAACCAAGTTGTCAACGGCATCAAATTGCAAAGCTACCAACCGGGCATTCCTTCAAGAGTCATCGTCGATGCGTCAGAAGTCGGACTTGGTGCTGTATTGGAGCAGAATAACTTGCCAATTATCTGCATCTCAAGAAGATTGAGCAACACTGAAAAGGGCTACTCACAAACCCAGAAGGAAGCGCTAGCAATTAAATGGGAATTACAGCGACTTCACAAATTTCTTTTTGGAACCAAATTCGAAATTGTTACAGATCACAAAGCCCTAGACTTAGAGTATATCTTTTCGCCATCCAACTCAGCATCCACTTGAGACTACATCAAACATGTTACAGCGATGGGCCATCGAGTTATCGGCTTATGATTACACAATACGACATCAACCTGGCAAGACGATCCCACATGCTGATTTCCTTTCTCGGTATTCTCATTTCAACTCGGAAACTGCAGATTTTGAATGCTTCACGACGACTCCATTACCCTTTAACCGAAACTTCATTATAAACGAGTCCAAGGCATTTTTCGGGTCAATCCTAGCGGGTATTCGAAACGGTTGGTCAGCCAGTGCAAGAAAGCGATTTCCTCAAATCTACGGAAGACGAGAAGAGATATCAGTTGCTGTTGACGGTGTTATCTCACTCAATGACAGAATCCTCGTTCCACCTGCTTGTCGGAATGCAATGCTGTCCCATCTTCACGATGGCCATATGGGACGGGACAAACTGAAGTCTTTGGCAAGAACCCTGTGTTGGTGGCCGAATATTAATGCTGATATTGCGTCATACGTCAGTCAATGTACTCGATGCAAGACTGTCAAACCTAACACGCATCCGAAGTGGACTCCATGGCCGAATTCCCATGCACCTATGGCTAGAATACATGCCGATTACTGCGGTCCTTTCCTGAATGGTATTTATGCATTGGTTAGCTACAGTAAGTACCCTGAAGTATTTCTCACCAAATCTGCTACTGCTGAGTTCAGCAAAACAGCTCTGCGCAAATTCTTCTCACGCGAAGGTATTCCCAACGCACTTGTCACCGATAATGGCACACATTTCACCGAAAAAGGATTGCGAGAATGGCTCAAATCAATCGGAGTAACTCATCTGTTCACCGCTCCCCGTCATCCGTGCTCAAATGGCTTGGCAGAACGCTTTGTACAAACTCTAGAGAATGCTGTAAGGAATAGCCAGCCTAAGACTCTTAACGAATTTGAAGAAGTTGTTGATAACTTCTTGATGCAGTACCGAAATGCTGAACATGCAACTATAAAAAGAACACCAGCATTTCTCTTCAAGGGAAGGAATCTGAGAACATCATCAGCTCTCGATACGACTGAAGTAATGTTCTTCAGAGGGAATGAGTTCAGGCCATCAAATGGTGTAATTGTTAGACCTATCGGAAGGAGAATGGTCGATATCATCGATGAGGACGACGGAACTCTACACAGAAGGCATCTCGACCAAATTCATATTTCAAAGCCAATTCCATCCAAGTGCAAAACTGAAGTAGATTGCTATAATGAACAATACGGTGAAGTATCTGATGATTTGGACGTGAGCATGACAATGGAACCATCAACTTCCCCTCAGCCTCAAGGTGTTAGCTCACTGTGGATCCCCCCTACGCATCTCCTGAAGTGACTGTTCTTCCTGACTCTGAAGTCAGACGCAAAAGACAAATCAGACCTTCTCGGTATCTTCGCGATTACGTGCATAGTTAAAGGGGGAGAAGCTGTCACAGTTTTCTGATGTCTATGCTCCATTTAAATGTCTATGTTTTCAATAATGTTTCTATGATAGAATTATTAATTGATGAACTCTTAGTTCAAGGTCGGCATTAGCCAATCAGAGACTCTTGACTCAGCATGACGTTTTGTGCGCCAACTTCGAATCACTCAAATCATCGATTCGTCTAGTGCGCTTGTGACTAACTTACTTACTTCCTTTGTTATGTAACATTTCGGTAAGTCATTGAAAACAATTATAAAACTTGAGAACTTGCCTGAGCTTTTAATTACTTGCGGGACTAAATTCTACTACAATTCTACTACTATTACATTGGACGAACTCCAAAACGAGTTGGAGATGGTCATTGACGACGACATGCAACTTTGTGCAATCATCGACGAATATAGTGCGTGGAAAGACGAAATCAGCGAGTGCATTGTTAAAAGCAAGCATCTGATTCTAACGTCTACAAAAGAACACAAGAAACTCTGTGAGTACAGCATGACAGTGCGATTACCCAAGCTTCGCTTATCCATATTCAGTGGCAACTTTTTAGACTGGAATCTATTTTATGATAGTTTTGTTTCGTCAGTACACTCTAAAACTGAGATTTCTTCTGTCGATAAGTTCAACTATTTGAGGAGCCAGCTTCGTGGCTCTGCTTTAGACGTTATTAAAGGGTTCTCTTTAAGTGAAGAAAACTACGAAACTGCCTTTGGTCTATTGTGTGAACGCTTTGGAAGAAAGAATCTTATCATCCGTGCGCACATTAAGAATCTTCTGAATTTGCCTACCGTTCAAGGCGGAAATACTAAAGCGCTATCCAATTTCATAAACACTGTGGAAGTTAGTGTGCGAAGCTTGAACAGTCTAGGAATTTCAAATGAAGCCTGTAGCTGTTTTCTAACACAGATAGTCTTATTCAGACTCCCTGAAGATATTAACACAGAATTTGCTCGTTACGATCGAACAGGTGATTCCTCAATAATCGAATTGTTGAAATTTCTGAATGAAGAATTAAATGTCATAACGTCAAGCAAAAAATATTGTGACAAATCTCGGGTAGTGAACAAATCTCGTTATGATTCGGTCTCCGTATGTCAAGTTGCAAGTAAGACAAGGTCAAAGTGCGTAATTTGTGATGGGGATCATTGGATAGAACATTGTGAATCGTTTCTGAAAGCAGATATAAGTAGTCGTCGCGAAATGGTCAAATCAAAGAGCCTGTGTTTCAATTGTCTTAAGCGGCACCTAGTGAAGGATTGTACATGTAGGTCTTATTATTCCTGTCGGAAATGTTCGAAGCGTCACCACACGATGATTCACCAAGATATAAAGTCCGAACCTGTGAAGACAGATGTAACCCCAACTCAATCAATTAGTTGTTCTTCAATGAATCGAAAAAGGTGCTCTGTTCTGTGCACAGCTGCCCTGAGGGTTAATGACAGTTCAAAGTTGTATCGAGCCCTCATCGACGGAGGAAGTCAGCTCTCCTATGTTCGCGAGGATGTTGTAAAAGAAATGAAGCTTCATTCCAATGAGTCCACTACGCTTAAAATAGCTGGGTTTGGAGAACTTTGTACCGTGACGAAAACCTATCCATTAATTTGTCTGACACTGAGTAGCCGAGTAGATGAAACAAAGCGAACTGATGTGGAATGTGTCAGTAGTAAGTAAAACTCCAATTCTGGATAGCGCAAGATGGCCGCCGTCGCTGACGTCCCCCCCCTCTGGAACGGCAGAGTGTCGTGGTCAGCCGCCGTGGTGCTTTGAGTCTGACTCCCCCCCCCTCTGGAACGACAGAGTGTCGTGGTGTGCCGGCCAAGTGAGTCCGAAAGGTTCGCTGACGTCCCCGTCCCCCCCCTCTGGCCGGCCGTCGTATAGCGCGCGGTGATGTGCTGTCCAGGTTGGCGTCGTGTGCCGGCCAGGTTGGCGTGGTGTGCCGGCCAGGTTGGGAGGGTGGACTGTTGTAGCTCACCTGAAAAAATCCTAAGTGTCAGAGTGGCTTTGTATGGGTAAAATTTTGAAAATTTTCCAAAGTGTCGCATTTCGACCTGGGACCTTCACCAAAACATTTTTCATCAAATTTCACGGACCCCCCCCCGACAGCAATCTTCTAACTTTGGTTCTAGTGGACGGATTTTGTCTTACAGCTACTCGTTTGAAAGAGGAGAAAAAACTGCTCGACGCCATTTTTGCCGCGAGTCAATCGGACCAGCCGTTCAAAAGTTAGAGCTGTTACAAGATTTTAGGTCGGAGCTCGCTTACCTGAAAAAATCCTAAGTGTCAGAGTGACTTTGTATGGGTAAAATTTTGAAAATTTTCCAAAGTGTCGCATTTCGACCTGGGACCTTCACCAAAACATTTTTCATCAAATTTCACTGACCTCTCCCCCTCGGGAGAGCTAGCTTCGATCTTGGCTTCTAGTGGACGGATTTTGTCGTGCAATAGCTCGTTTGAAAGCTAAGAGTGAGACAAATTCAGTGAAAGAAACGCCTTGTTCATATCTGTCTTCGTTTAGATGTGAGACGCCATTTAAGATTTTAGGTCGGAGCTCACCTGAAAAAATCCTAAGTGTCAGAGTGGCTTTGTATGGGTAAAATTTTGAAAATTTTCCAATGTGTGGCATTTCGACCTGGGACCTTCACCAAAACATTTTTCATCAAATTTCTCCGAACGAGGGGGGGAGGGGGGGAGGTCAGTGAAATTTGATGAAAAATGTTTTGGTGAAGGTCCCAGGTCGAAATTCGGAAGTTTTAAATTTTTCAAAATTTTCACCACACTGGAGCTCTCACACTTAGGAATTTTTTCACTTGTGGCATGTTACATGGACATGTGCTGACGGACCGACTTCCCGTGGTCATATGAGAATGGTTCAGGTGTCATATAGAGAATAGAGGTGTCAGATAGAGAATGATGAGACGAATTGTTTGCAACAAACCGCATGTCGCTACGATGAATACTTTCGGAGATAGAGCCATTCCAAGTTTTCTTCCGAGCATATATAAACCCCCGACAACGTAAGTCTCATCACTTCATCGAAAGACGAGGTAAGCGACGGTCGTCGCTCTGAGCTCCCGATATCGGGTGTTTCAAAGGACTCTATCTTTTGAAGTAGGCAAGCTATCTTCTTACTTCAAAGTTTGTATGATAGAGTTTGATAGTGTCTTTACTACTGATAAAATTTTTTAAAAGTAGTATGAGTAGTAAAATGCGGAATTTTTTAAAAATTCTTAATTTTCAGTTTTTCAAAGTTTTAACATGTAGACTAAGGTTTTCAAGTATGCTGAGTTCAAATCTGCTATCAGATTTGAAATTTAACTAAGTCTAAGGCAGCTTTGAGGGGTTAGATCCCAGCTACTGATCACTACCTTTGACTCGGCGTTGCTGTTACCACTTCGGGGCAGTGACAATGATGTCTTCAGCTGTAAAGAGCGGGTATCGGGGAAGATCTCTCACTTCTCTAGTGATCAGTACAAGGCCTTCGGGCTGTCGACGGGATCGAGTGCCACTCACTATACTCAAATCTATCATTCCTGACTAAGTGTAATGCTTTAGGAATATGACTGTACTACATGATTCCAAACTTATACAAATTTCATTATCTTACAGTTAACAAGAAATCTCAGGGATGGCTAACGATAAGAACCGCAAATTCCATATTAAAATGTGTACCTGTGGGCGAATAAATCGCAGAACGGACGCCAAGGCTCATGTCAAGAAGGCGGGCACCGACCACATGATTATCCTGATTAGGGTTGCGTGTGTGAAGTGTAGAGTGTTGAAGGGTGATGAGGATGAGGCGCGTTTTTACAGAGTGCATGCTGACTGTAGTGGAGGTTTGGTGAATGACTTGCGATTCACGCAGTTGATTGTTGAAGAGAGGAAGCGAATGTTGGCGATAGAGCGAGAGGGTAAGGTTGAGAATGTTGTTGAGAATGTTGTTGAGAATGATGAGTTGACGAGAGCAGTTGCGTCGTTGGAGGCTGAGATTGGGCGAAAGAGAGTGCTTTAGAGTGATGATGAGGATGATGTGGATTTAGATAGGGAGCGTGTGAGGAAGTTGAGCTCTTCGTCGTCGGAGGTGTCAAACATTGTCATCACCGACCCTCCGAAGAGCTCATCTTCCCCAAAAGTGAAGAGTGGTGGGATTCGTATGCAGTCGGCGAGGTGGCTGAAGGATGAAGAGAAAAAGCATGTGTCGCAGCAGATGGCGCATGATTTATTGGTAAATAAGTATGAGAGTTTGAAGAAGGTGAAGGATGAAGTTGTGAAGGAGTTGGATGAGTTGAAAAAGAAGGAACTGAAGTCGAACGAGGTAGCGGATGAGAATATTCGAATGAGGCGTAGTGTGACTGATTTGGAGAATAAGACGCGAGAGTTGGAAGAGAAGAATGATGACTGTGAGAAGAGGGCGAGTGCTGCGGAGAGAAGAATGAGAGATGCAGAAGCGAAGTTTGAGGAGACGATGAAGGAGATGAGTGTGTTGAGAGCGAGGAATGTTGAGTTGGAGAGGACTGTGGCTCGGCGGGGTGATGAGAGGCAAGCGTTTGAGAAGTTGGAGCGCATGAGGGATGAGTGGAATCGTGTGAATGAGGATAGGTTGTTTGAGTTTCACATCCCTATTCGGGATAATCATTTGGACGGCAAAGTACTCGTCAATCAAAATCTGGACGAGTCAATAATTTGCTATAACGGCCATCCGACGAAAAAATGCGTACATGCCAGCCTGAGAATGCGCGGCCATCTCCACAAATTCTCTATTCGGAAGCGCGCGAGACTGCCAAAGGATGGCTAACTTGGTAAGTGAAAAGTAAATAAGATAGTATATCCTATTCTAATACATATCATTTTCATTGCAGATCTTTGCCCGCCTTCACCACCCCATCAATTCACTCCCGAGAACGAACTATCGGCTCTCTTAAGGGCCACCATGGGGCAAGACATGATAGAACCTCCACGCGGTTTGCCCTGGGTAGTCTTCGGACTGGCGAATACTATCATTAAGTTGAATCTGCTATCAGTCAACTTGAACGTTGCGTCGCGTTAGAGGGGTATATAAACCACTGCCTCTCATTTCATTTCATTTCAATCATGCAGATGCCGAACAGTCAAGTCAGCTCTCCTCGCGGACCGCAGTTAAGGCCGCGAAATTTATTTGAGGAGTTTGTCAGGCTAGAGGAGCAAGACAGAGTTTTTAATAATCTTGCTCGGATTGGCAATCCGATGACAGCAACTGTTGTCAATCCAACGGAATGGCGCTACATTCCACTTTTTAGCCATGTGCCAGTTAGTGTGGAAGTCGACAGTGCTACCAAAGAGAGAGTCAAAGACTCTCTCAGCAGAATTGGTAGGGTGTAAGATGACGTTACTCCCGAGAACGAACCACCGGCTCTTTAAGGGCCACCATGGGGCAAGATTTGATAGAACCTCCTCGCGGTTTGCCCTGGGCAGTCTTCGGACTGGCGAATACTATCATTAAATTGAATCTGCTATCAGTCAACTTGAACGTTATGCAGTCGATTGCTATCCCTGAAGCATTCTGCTTCGCTGTTGACCAATTCATTGTTGAAAGTCACGATGGAAGCAACATCTCCTAGCACCATTCCCGTCTTCATCGATGAAGACAACGCCATTCCCGAGTTCATCATCCTCGACGAGTGGGATGAAGAGGATGATAAGAAGGGGAAGATCAAGAAGATCGTTTGGACGGATGGGGTGTGGACTCCAAATACCACTCGCATCCGAAAGGTGCCAGATGCACCAGCACGACCTAGGCGGTATAGGGTCTATGACAACCTAACCGTCATACCCATTCACTATTCCAGCCAATAGTCAACTTAAATTCACATCCCGAGAATGAACCATCGGCTCTCTTAAGGGCCACCATGGAGCAAGACATGATAGAACCTCCACGCGGTTTGCCCTGGGCAGTCTTCGGACTGGCGAATACTATCATTAAGTTGAATCTGCTATCAGTCAACTTGAACGTTGCAAATGAAGTTCGGTGTAATACTTCCTTTCGACGGGCGTTCCTGTAAAGGGCGGCGGTGAAACCCGTAGCTATGTATACCGCAAGGGACATTCGGCAATGGTCAATCTTGTCTCTGCGTCATGTTTACAAGTGATTGCCTCTGTCTCAACGTAGTATGCATTCGCGTCAGGGCGACATTTAGCCAACTGTCGAAGGTTGCCTAAAACTTTCCATTGCATATGTTATGAGAACCATGAGTTCTACCTGTCTCTATCAATGAGACGAATTGATGAATGGAATGAAATGGGAGGACACTCACGCGCCACACGCAACATAACACACTTCTCTCTTCCGTAGTCTAACAAGCTCTTTACACATGGATCGCAGTCGATTGCTATCCCTGTATCAGAAGTGTAAGCTATCTTAATTTTATTTGACACTATTTCACCTATCATCATCGCCCATATGAAATGCTATAAGATTTACAAGTTAGACTAAGCGTGCTACTATTTCCAAATGAAAAAGTATACATGGTTAAATCATCCACTGAAGCCCCGTTCAAGTAAGTCAGTATCAAAGAAAAGATAATACGAAATAAAAATTTATTATGGCATGTATTTCAAAAGGTCTTCATCGTCAATATCGTCCCAGAGTCTGGCTTCACATAGATAACAAAAACAGTTCACTTGCTTTAATCGTTCTTCCACTGCGAGCCTCACTTTGTCGATATACTCCCACTCAGCCATAGTTCGTGGCTGGGAGTTAGGGGTGTACCACTCCCATAATTGGTGGAGGAATTTGGTGCTGGTGATCTCCATCACATAGTCAGTATCGTACTGGAGATACTTCCACCTCACGCCTGTTAAGTCGGGACACTCCTTCTCACATACACTCTCTTCGTTGTCCGCTGGTAATGACAACTTTCTGATATTGTCCAGTCGGTACACCTTCTCTACCTTCCCCTTCGTTGGAGCGTTTGGTGCAACGAGCGCCTTTGGTGTTGAGGATGGAGAAGAGAATTTTGTGTTTGGTGTTGTCGGAGGGCTTGTCATGTTGACTGTCAATAATAACTTTGAAATGTTTTCTAATTCTTAAGTATCAACAAGCAACCAATCAGAATGAACAGCCAATGAATGATGAATACGAAAGTATATATGTAAAGTGACATTCGTGTCATTTCACTCTGTCTTTGTGACATATAAGTGAAGTGTTCTCTGGCGAATTCTATATTTGAGGCGTACAAGTGAACTGCTCTCTCGTGAAGTCTCTATCTTGTTGAAGTATCAACCTTAAACTCGATTTCGTTGAAATGGTAAGTTGAAAATTTCTTCACTCATCTCCCTCAAACGTGTGGCTAATAGCATCTTCCTCAATTTCAGGCATCAACTTCATCACCAACGCCCTCCCTTCTCGAGGAAAGTTTAGAGTTGTTGAGTCAAAGTAGGTTGTAACAATACACTGAGACTTGAACAGAGATGATAGAATGATTTCTCTTTCAGGTGATGTGAGTTCCAGCTCAGGACTCTCGCGACAAGGCAACGAGTGGGAATGTGCCGACTGCGGACATATGTTTACAAGGAAGCACAGTCTCCTTCGACACATCAAACAACGTGTGTGTCAACGCAAAGCGGCGTCAATCTCCGGAGGTGAAGTTGATTCTGACGATGACATCTCCTTTCCTTGCGATTTGTGCCCTCTTTCTTTTGATAGTCACTTTCAGCGATCTTCGCACAGACTTCAACACACGCATTCAAATGATCACTACACCAACGGTACCTCTACCATCTCCCTCATTAATGTTTCACATAATAATTTAGTACGCGACTACTGCATGGAGTCCAATACTCAAATAGTAGATTTTCCTGAGTGGCTCCTTCAAAATTCTAACATTATCGAATTGCTCTTCAACAATTTAGACAATTTTAGAATGAAGGCGCTCATCTACCTTAAACTAAAATATATTAAGATAGATTTTCAAACGAGTCAAGTGACGGAGAGAATACAGTTTCATGTTCCTTCCTCTTCCACAACTGAAGTTGTAGACTGCGAGTCTTGGCTAAATTTTCACATTCAATGTTTAAAATCAAATGTAGATAAATTCAATCAACGCGACAGCGCTCTCATTTTTGATGGTGTGGACTCAGCCATATTCAAAATTTCCCTATTAGAAAGTTATGCAGCTCGAGGCACATTTAAACTACCAAAAACGTTGTATAATAAGAAAGCTGTCATCAATGTCGATTGTAAATCACAGTGTTTCAAATATGCAGTCCTATCCATCCTTCACTATAATGATATCAACGCGAATCGAAATCATACCTATAGCTATAGACAGTGGGAGGATGAACTAGACTTTGAAGGTTGTGATAGTAACAACATGAAAATCAAAGATGTAGAAACGTTCCAAAAACATAATAAGATTAAAATTGTCGTTCACGTGTGGGAGAAGGGGTTGAAGGGTGCCCGCTATAATTCACGTTCAACTTGTTATGAACGTGTAGTCAACCTCTTATTAGTAAAACAAGATGATAGCGAGGAATGGCACTACTGTGGTATTCCCAAAATCTCTCGCTTGTACACTCACTTGGGGCACTCTAAAAGAGGTGAACATTTTGTATGCGACCGCTGCATCCGCTCCTTTTGGAGTAAAGATAAATTTGAAACTCACTATGAATGGTGCAAGCGAGGTAAATTACAAATGGAACGCATGCCCAAAGATAAAATATTTTCACATAGGGATAATGGTGACGAATTAAGTCCCCTGCGTGTCATTTACGCAGACATAGAATGCTACATTGATGATATCATCCACAAGCCAGCAGCCATATCCTGCTATGAAGTATGGCATGACCACTTTAGGAATAGACAAAACAAAATGCATACTTGGTAAGGTGAAGATTGCATTTCAAAATTTCTAGAATTTCTCGATAAAGCTGCTAAATTTCAACAATCATATGATTCCCAATTGCAGCGTAAGTCACTACATATGTCAGATGAAGACAAACAAAAATTTGAAAATTGCACATCCTGTCCTAAATGTCATAAAACGTTTGATGACGATAAAATTAAGAAAGTGCGTGGATCATGATCACATCACTGGTAAATTTAGAAACGCACTCTGCTCCAAATGTAACTTTTCACTTAGGTTGAGACGTCGTGTACTACCCGTCATTTTTCATAACTTTAAGGGCTATGACAGTCATATGCTCATAAAAGGAGGGTTGAGCCAGATGAAATCGTGGCAGTTTAATGTAATAGCGCAAACGAGAGAAAAATTCATGGCAATGACAGCAAAAGTACCAGTAGATAAAACTAAAGAAAATAAGACAATCTTCTTCGAAATAAAATTTTTAGATTCATTTCAATTCATGTCAGCGTCACTAGCTTCTCTCGTTCGTAATCTCAAGTTTCTTCCCCATAGTCAAACTTTGAAGAAACACTATCCAAACTTAACGGATGAAATAATCACTCGCAAAGGAGTCTTTCCTTATGCGTATTTTAGCTCAATGTCTAAACTAAATGAAACAACCCTTCCTTCCATTGACAAATTCCAAAACGATTTGACGGGTGAAGATTGTCCAGTAGAAGATTATGAACATGCTCAAGAGGCATGGTTAAAATTTGATTGTAAAACGTTTGGCGATTATATGATCGCTTACTTAGAATTAGATGTCATTTTACTGGCTGATGTCTTTCAGGAATTTCGACGAGTGGCATTAGAAGAAGACAAATTAGATCCTGTCCACTTTGTCAGTCTACCAGCCATGTCCCTTAAATCAGCCTTTAAAATGACTGGTGAGACAATCCATCTCTTACAGACCCGGAGATGTATAATATATTTGAGCGCGGAAAACGCGGTGGTCTCACATTTGTAAATAAACATCATATAAAATCTGAAACAGTAGGTGATGATCATATCCACCTAAAGTACTATGACCAAAATAATTTATATGGCAGTTCACTGTCTAAACCACTACCTCATTCCGAGTTTAGTTGGTTAAATCAAGATGAGCTTGAGTATTACTCCAACCCTTCAAACATACTGAAGATTCCAGATGAAGGTGATTGGGGATATTAATTTGAAGTGGATTTGATTTATCAAAATAGCATTAAAAATAAAACTGCTGATTTCCCACTCGCACCTGAATCTGGCGAAGTGACTGAAGATATGTTTTCACCATTCATGTCACAATTTCATAATAACTTAACAGAGTGTGGACAGCCAAGGTACAAACCATGCCGCAAACTTTTACTCACCCAATGTGATAAGAAAAATTATCTCGTACACTTCTGCATACTAAAATTCTATTTAGAAATGGGCATGCTTCTAAAGTCAGTTCACCGCAT
Organism: Prostheceraeus crozeri; assembly: GCA_907163375.1. NCBI lineage: Eukaryota > Metazoa > Platyhelminthes > Polycladida > Euryleptidae > Prostheceraeus > Prostheceraeus crozeri. The sequence goes on from CAJQUW010011433.1 coordinate 15,862, forward strand.
TATCAAATTTAGACAGAAAGCCTTCCTCAAACCCTACATAGATAGTAACAGTCAAAAACGTGCACTCGCCCAAAATAATTTTGAAAAGGATTTTTATAAATATAAGAATAACAGTCTTTTCGGAAAGACCATGGAGGATGTTAGAAAACGTATGAACTACAAACTAGTCGTTGATGAACAAAAATATCACAAATTGACCTCATCACCTCTTTTCATTGATAGAGACATCATCGATGAGGATCTTGTAGGTGTTAAAATGATAAAATCAGAAGTTGAGTTGTGCAAACCCATCTATATTGGGCAAGCCGTTTTAGATTATTCCAAGCTTGAAATGTTTCAACTCTTCTACAAAATATTAAAACCATGCCCTCTCGTAAAAGAGGTTCGCTTGCTGGGTGGTGATACAGATAGTTTCTTTTTAGGAATTACCACTCAAAAAGATTTAAATTTTAATGAAGTAGGCAAGTCATTAGAAAAATATTTCGACATATCTAACTACAATCCCACTCATCCACTCTATTCCATACAGAATAAAGCCAAACTTGGTTGTTTTAAGGATGAAACAGCAGGAAAGGAAATAGATGAAATGATTCTCCTCCGTCCTAAAATGTATTCCATGAAATTAAAAGAATGTGCAGATAGTATTAAGCGTGCTAAAGGTATATCAAAATCCATTGTTCACAAAATGAAACATCGGTCCTATAAGAAGGCCTATAAAAATAAAACTATAACGCTTGTCAATATGACAATCTTAAAATCTCAAGTTCATACTGTGAAAACGCACACGTTCAAGAAACGAGCACTTTCAGCATGGGAAGATAAGAGGTGTTGGATAGGAAATAACACATCTCTTCCACATGGACATCCTGACACAAACATACCTCCACCCAAAAGAATAAAACTCATGCTACCACTTTCAGGAGATGTATTGACATAATCAACTTTAACTCAGTAATTTGATGTTGCTTTTTGTAGATATACATGGTTGCTTCATGTATCGCATGAGATCGTTTCTTCCTTGTGAATATATGCCTACAGTTAGCCCATTCCCCCTATATCTGTGAAAAGACTTTTTCATATACATATTTTTATTTCAATAAACATATCACAATGACTTCACTTTGTTTTCCGAAACACTAAAGTTACGAGGGATTTTGTATCTTTCACATGGATGCACTCTTGTAAACCATTGGTAATTTTGATAGCAATAGAGGGTATAGTTTGTTTGACGACGGGATGATAGAAAATAGATTCAAACATCTTCTCAACTATTCCATATGAAGCGTCTTTATCATGAATGAAATCGCGTAAAATGTATTCTTTTTTCTCACCAACAGAAATAGGTAGAATCAAATCACTTTGAATGTAAAGGTGCTGTTCATGTTTATCAAGTGTCATTGGTGTTTCTATACCAATCGTATGCGCAGCAGTAAACACAGTTTGTAGCATTGAAAAACCAAAGAGTTTTTTCAAATTTTTACTCAATTGACATTGAATGTCATCACCCAGTCTCAGAACAACGCGTTGATTTTCAATTGAAAACGAAATGTGGTGTGTCTTTACATCATATTTACTTTTCATCACATGCTTCAACTTCTGTTGTATATAAGATTTACTACATGAATGAAGCTTTCAACTGTATGATATAGACGCGGCATTATATTGATAGCAACTTTAGATTCTTCATAAGACTGGTAAATTTTCTTGATGCGATCGCCATAGATGTCCACCCACCATTCATCATTAACTGAATCAGCTTTAGTGTGATATTCATGAGAAGCATGCACCAGACCACTTCCAATAATAGGGGTTGGATGTCTTACAAAATGACGCAAGGTTGGAGAGAAATAAACTGTAAGTTTGTCATTATATTTCTGAATAACCAACTTATTTTTGTCCGCCATAATTTTCTCTCCATACTTCTTACCCACAGTCTCATTCCATCGTTTTACTAACTCAATAAGTGATAAAGGTTGAACACCACGCTTTTTCAAAATGATGCGTTCTTCGCATTCTACAACATCTTCATCAAATATTTTAAATTTATAATGAAATTTGTTGATTCGATTTGAATAAACTTTTTTAACATTTGCAGTAGCAATTGGCGTTAGATGTAGTCCATGGCCAAAACCGAGATGTGGATAGAATTCATTATCCAACCTCAGTGTAAGACCTTTAGTAAAAGAATGAAAGCGAAGGAACTGTCTCCCACTCCAATGATAGATAGTAAACTCATAAGCTTTCTGATTTTTATTCTTCATGATGGAAGTATTACCACTATTCAACGCCTTAATAATTTTCTCATTCCCAAATGGACCATAATAATCTGATTTTATCTGAATCCATTCATAGTTCCACTTTCCATCTGATGTTAAATTGTATGGGAACTGGAATGCATTATTCATCGTTATTCCATCATGGGTGCGAGGAGTCAATATCATTTCTTCCAAATCATTCACATTCTGAATATTGCTATCATAGCAAATACTAGAAACGCCAACCTCCCATTCACCTTCTAAATGTAGTGGGCGATTTAATTCTACTCGATAGTCTGATGGTTTATTTTTGGGAAATTTATTCATAGAAGCATTACTGGGTAAGTAGATTAGAAACGAGTCCTTATTTTCACTTTCCATATTATTCACATTGGAAAAATATATTAGCATACTTTTGCATTAACTCTTCATTCGGAAATGGAGTGTGATAATTGTCACAGCATCTT
>CAJQUW010011434.1:0-15490 GCA_907163375.1 Prostheceraeus crozeri
TGTTCGCATCCACTATCAGTGCGTCCGCAATTCTAACTACTTAGGCCTACTTTCTCCCAGACATACTGGCAAGAGAAGGGTTGGCGATCCTCCTACAACTGGCAACTCTCACCAAGTTAGTAAATATCTGAAACAACAGTGTCTCAGAAAACACTAAGTGTTGTTTATATAAATTGCTTTCCCTGTCAATGCAGGTAATGTATTTGTCGACTAAACAAAACCGACTATTGCCTTTAATCCAGAGAAATTCTATATAAGCTTTTACTATGTATGTTGTTTTTTGTGCAATTCCATGCAAGGCAAAAGTGCTTGAAGGAATTAATAAATTTTACCAATTGAGTGTGAACCAAGCAAGAAATAGGCTACGCTTAAGTTCTCAATTCAGTTCTCACAATGATGAACTTTGTCCTGAATGTATTTTTAAATCATTCCTCCAGTCTTCCCAAGTTTTAGTGCTGTCGAACTATTCATAATATCGTCGAAGTGATCCGAATTATGTATTTCTCTTGGATTAGTACGCTTGATTGGCAAAATGTCATCTATTTTTTCAAGCACCGCACGTGTCTTACAAGTATACACATTTTATATCTACATTCTCCGAACCTGAAACTTGGGGAAGAAGAGATAGTAGACGAGAAGTAAGCATTCTAACTAGAAATATGGAGTTTGTGGTAATAAATCGACATAGACATTACAATGACGGAGAGGGACATTTATTAACCCTCGCCAGTACGGGGTGCGTTTTCGACCCCCCTGGCGAATTTTCTTTTAGACCAAGCAAGCTATGGCCACCAGATTTCTAATAGCTTACTTTCCACGCAATCTGCAACTTCTGACAGAAGGATACTTAATTTCTCACAATACTTTTGGCGTGAGATATATTCTAAAATTTGAATGTTTGTAATTTTTTGACTGATTTTGGTATATATTCACTTCTAATGTATATTGTAGCATCAATTCCTGATGAAATAAGTTGAGATTACATAAAGGATTCTTTCTATCAATATAAAGATGTTCACAAAGTTTTTGAATTTGAAATTGTCTACTTATTATGTGAGCATGTTTGAAATTTGAAATTCGTATTTCAAATGTGATTTTTCACTATTTTTGTGCTTTTTAGTTCTGCATCTAATCAGCAACTATTTAAGGTTTTCAGAATCATGTTGCTGTTAGCCTCAATGTCTCGATAAAGTTTCACCGAACTGGGCTGCTTCTTCACCTGCAGAAACTAAATACTCGTACTAAAATGTGTGATTTTAGTGATATTTCAGTTGAGCTGAAGAAAGTTTGAAATATTTGACCTTTGACTTCATCTACTTCAATGATGTAATCTCACAACGATTAATAATCATCATTTTACTAACCACCTTCACCAGATCTTTCGATTAGTGTATGGTTTGCTAGTTTTTTTGCTATTTTCCACTTCAAATAGTGATCCAGATGAAATTTGTTAAAAATTGGCGTTTTTCGACCCTTGACCGGTACTTATAGATCATCTTTCCCCCCTCCACGTTTTCAAATTTGTCTAAAATTCGTAGAAATGAATCAATCGTCACAAAGCTTACGCATTTGAGTATATATTCTACCCACCTGCAAAAATTTATGCAAATCAGACAAGTACTTTTTGAATTAGAGATGATTACGTGAAGTGTAGCGATGCTAGCAGCTTGATCTGATTTTGCCTGGCCTCATTGTCTGAGCAGATAGAACTAGTCAACAGATCAACAAAGTCATGTCGCGACAACTCTTGTAGTGATAATGACCCAGACCACATCCTTCCCATTAATATGCTTAACTTAAGAAAGGCGTTTTAGGGTAGTGGTCCTGGGAAGATTTCAAAAAGCAGTGGATGAGACCAAGACGGAAAGAGAACAATGCACACACAAGTAACAATAGTGCGTCGAATGGACAAAGTCAGACAAGCTGCTGAAATCACTAAACTTCACGTCATCGTCTCTAATTCAAAAAGTACTTGTCTGATTAGCATAAATTTTTGCATGTGGGTAGACGATTGTGACGATTGATTCATTTCTACGGATTTTAGACAAATTTGAAAACGTGGGGGGGAGATAGCCCACAAGTACCCTTTGAACTTCACCTCTCAGCCCAGGGATGACCTTAAAAATGAAAGTGATGCTGTTTTTCTGAATCCACACTTCAATGCCCATTCGATTGATGTGTGGTTTGACAAAACTGGTGTATTAGTTTGGGAGATCACCAGGGGGCGAAATTCGCACTCCTCCCTTAGTGAGGCGTGTTCGGAAAAACATTCCAATGAGCGATAGTTAATATATTAATAGACAGTGGTCTCCGTGGCACGTAGTTAAGTGCTTGGCCTAGCGATCTTTTGGTCCAGAGGTCGAGCCCCGAAGATGTCATTGGAAGTCGGCAGGAAGGGCATCCGGACTAAAAGTACTACAACGCTCCATAAGTCTGACTATGTCAGCACCGTCCAAGCCCCAAGTATGGAGAGCAGTGATGTAAAAAAACAGCATATTCAGTGCTCCGAGCGACATACCCTCCGAATTTTCAGGAATTCCCGAATGGCTGCAATTTTCGGGAATTATGTACTATCACATTAAAACGGCATAGAAACCGTTAATGGGATAGTATTCATTAATTGATATATCAGTACATTAATTTAATGCATCTGTAAGTATTTCGATCCCCGGGAACAGACTAGTCAAGACCCCTACAGACTAGCTATATCCCTTACATTTCTTCAAATATTGTGCATAATAGTCTTCTTAAAGCTTATCTTCATGTGCTTGGGTTTTAAAATGAATGGAAGTTTTGAGGTACTATAAGCAAATCTGAATACTTCAACAACTTAAAGCGTACAGCAACACATAGAAAATATTAATCAATCGGCATACAATGAAGAAACGTCATATCTATGTTGCACATGTATTATCTATCTTCATCTAAGCACTGTACTACTGCCATTGCTCAACAAGTACATGTACATATATTTTATTACAAAAAATACTCAGTTTATCCACATTCATTTATTTTCACGAAGGTCTGAAGTTATTTGGAAGATGACTCTTGGACAACAAATTGGTCCATCAAAGACACCATCTTTTTTTCTTTTTGTTTCAATAGAGTATTTTTCTTCTCTAATAGAAATTTCAATTTTTCTTCCGAATCTTTCACTTATTGGTGAGAGACATTAAGAAGTCCTCATTCAATCGGGAAGAAAAAGGTCTTAGTGTCTTCTTCAGTCATTCATTAATGGTTTAAGATCCGCGTGAATAATGTAGAGATCGGAGCTACAGACAGAAGACGTAGAAAATCGGAGATTTGGACGGAATCTGTCTGTAGGTTGACAACTGACACCTAATCAGTTCGTTAAATAATTATTCACACAATTAATATGTAAGCACAGATCATTCACCAAATCCATCAACACGCGACCACATACAGGTCACGTCATGGTCACGTAAAACTCTTTCTTTATATCACGAGGATATCGCAAGAAATGGCTGTTTGAAGAATCTCGTCGTAGATAGTCGGACATGAAACAGAAAACAAAATTTTATACATGTGCGTAGTACATTTTATACAGTATGATATGGCGAGATAAAACTATTAAATTATTAAACTATTAACAAGTTCGGGGAAAGCCAAGTATAATTTATGATGTTGGAATCATACTATATGTATTTAGGACGATAAAAGGAGTATAAAATAGCAAATTCTGCGTCAGCACTGATAGCATAACTTTCATAAACTTAAAAGCGTATACTTGCTACCAGTTCGATATTTACAAAATGCCACGGTAGCCTTCTTCGATTCACGAGACCATGGGATTGGGAAGTACATGTACATGTACGTCGCTGTTTAATAGAATTAACTATATTTTACCGAAAAATTCATGGAATAAAGGAATGAGGATTGATAAAGGAGTCGAGAGGCTTGAAATTGATATTTTAGATAAATTTCTCTACTATGCTCGTATGATTACTCGGGAACGTTGATATTTATTGAAGATGTTTAACTTCAAAAGGACCCAATGCCAAAAATCATATTTGTTTTGAGATACTGCATAATGGAAATTTTCAGGAATTTCGAGTCCATATTTTCGGGAATTCGGGAAAAACTCCCGAATTCGGGAGTAACTTAAAATTTTCGGGAATGAATCGGAGCACTGCATATTTTTGAGTTTTTCCACTGGACTAATTTTTCCTCGGCACAGTTATCCTTGATTCGGTGTTGCTGCGTTTTTCTATGGCGAGTTGCATGTAATCCATAAAGCAGGCGTATTCAGTCTCCATCTCTTCAACTATATTCATTTAATTGCGTTTTGCTATATTTTGAATGTTCGTAGTATGTAAAGCTACATAACATGGTCGGAATTCTGGGATACTGTCAATTTCCAGATATTTCTTTGTTTACTCACCGTTGCTCCATGAGCCACAGGACTGCCCTTTATGATACTTTCTTCCACTTTAGCACGAGCTGCATCGGCTGCATCACCTTTGTGAACTTTCGGAGCAATTTCATCGAGGAACAACTTGAATTCAGCGAAAGACATTTCTCTAAAAAAAGGAGAAAGGAACATCGTCACATGGTTCAATCTTCGATGAAAATTTGAAATTCGACAACAAGAAGGTGAAGCGAAAATATTCCCATTTTAGAGTAGTGAATCAGGTCACTGAAACTATGATGTGGTTCAATGAAGCGGTTACATTTTCAAAATAAATAATTTCACCAGCTGAAGACCCTAGAAATGTTTCCACTGTACCTACCGGACAATGCAGATTCGACTTTATTACCGGACACCGGACTACCGATGACACTCGCGAGGCGCGACCACATGACTGAGCACTGCAAACCTGTCACTTCGTCCTTGTGTCAAAGAGACTAACAATTTGAAAGTTTTGTGTCCTTTAATTCATGCGCAGCGCAGCCAATATTCTATCAATTGGATAAAATCTATTCAATGCTGGATTGTGCAATCGTAGTTAGGTGGGGAAATGCATGTCGAATGCTCGGAAAGGCACTGACATGTTTGGATGACTGGTGGCTTCGTAGAAAAGATCCACAAAATACCTCATGACCGTCCGAAGTCTCTACCCCATGCAGATCACCACTCTCACAGGGTGACTTTCGTAGATGTGCAATTGTGCTCATTTGGTGCCGCTCGGGTCGGGTTTACCAATTTTGTTCGGTTTTTAGATTCAATCATAAGAATATTTGCATGATGGCACTGATGTGCAGTATTATCAAGGCCAAATGCTAGTGTTGGAACCAACCGCCAGACCGGTCACGGCATTTCTGATGCGACATGTGACTATATGTGGGATAAGAATTGGTAGCAGTGCATACCCGGGAATGGTACTTCTATTCTTCCCCACCCCCCCACATTTTCCAACTTTTCCAAATTCATCAAATTTCGTCAAACTTAGTCACATTGGATTTAGAATAGACTTGATCTGTCACTGAGTGACAGTACAGCACCACTGAGAAGTATTACTTGAACCCTGGGATGAAGGATTGGTCTCTTGGATACTCAGTCAGAATACAAGGTACAGCTGTGATCCCGAACTTCGTGAGATTGTTGTCTACTGACAAAACAATGACGAGCAGTTGTCTAGTTCTGAGGCTGTAAATGTTCTACAAGCTCATCTTGCACACTCAACGCTTTTGCGACAGTAGTGAGACTGTCCTTAGGAGCAAGAGAAGATCGTGCATCGTGAGACGATGCAAAACTCTCGGGTGTCAACAACAAAAATGTGGGGGAAAGAACAGAAGTAGGCCTACCCCCGGAATATATGCTGTATGGGCAAAAGATGGCTTTTGCAATGATTTCATCAACGAACTCTGTGACGAAGGTTGAGGGCAAATGAAGCGTCTGCAACTATCCATCGGAACTATTGACAGATTCAATCACGATCAAAATGATGACCTTTCTTTGGTGGTCCCATGAAGCAAATATTATGAAACACCGACAGAATCTGATCAGTTCAACTGTAGCTGATCGGCCTTCCCTCAAATTACTGCCTGATCATCAGTATTTATATCTTAACTTATTGATGAACATAAGGCCAAGTTGATAATTAGAAGACTATTGCCCTATATATTATTCAAGTTACACATCTAATATGATCATCTTTCTCAGTATTTCCACTTTCATCGCCTACTAGCCATGCACTAACACCTATTAGTTTTATATTGTTATTATACGCAGTCGCGTAGCCAGGATTTCATTTCCGGGGGGGGGGATAAATGTGGCTTAATTAATGCAAGCCCATACTTAATAATTTCGTAAATTAGAAGAACCCTAATATTCATTCATATATGATTTGATTTTGTCTCTTATTGATCATTCATAATACACGATTAACATAAAATCATACAGCATGTGCAAGTTTATACATAATATCTTCAGATGTAGCCTTTAGATCTTTTTCTAAACATCATGCCTTCAAGTATGTTCATCACTATCTGACTCACAGAAATGAACATCTATCGCGATCGTTGTGCAACAGGAGACATGCGAAAATTAACCAGGCGCGCTACTGTAGGATCTCAGATTCTCACATTAATAAATTAATAATTCGACACGTTAATATACCCCGCATAAAACACAAATATACCCCGGTCAGATTTCATTTTGCGGAGGGGGACATGTCCCCCTTGGCTATGCCACTGATTATACGTTTTACATCTCAATATCTGTCTCTATTTCTTTACCTGTCCACTTTCCAGTATTCCCATGACTAGCCAACTAAGTTAAATCAGCTATGAGTTGCCTATCTTTCCCCTCGCTTTTCTGATTCTTTGGCTTTGGGTGACAGAATTTGACTATCAAATACATGAATTACACGGTATGTCTGGGTATGTCCATGGTCACGCCAACTCTGAAGACGCACGCTCGAATCGTTTTCATGATCCATTCGCGTTTCCATTGCAAGATGATGTGTACCCTGACATGCATGGCTTAATCTTTGTGAAAAGAAATGTGCCCAACGGCAGGATCAAATAGACTACACTGATTATGATAAAGATTTTACTTTCTTAAGCTACACGTTTGTGAACTGTTTACTTTCATTTTTTTACGAATTTTAGTTTACGAGTTTACTTAATCGAATTGTTTACCGATTATTTGAAAATTTCTGTGTTGATCGGAACAATTGATGGCAATGACAATTTTTACTCCTATGTGTTTCATTTATCATATCTAAACGAGCAATCGCAGAAATGATATTCCTCTTCAGCAGTGGCAGCGGCGGCTGAAGTTAAGCATCAAAAGAATGATAAGAGATGCTCATCTTTGAATTGGATATGTATGCCGACGGTCGTCTCAACATATGGGAAATGGTGCATTGAAGCAGAAGATTTTTTTGATAAGCTTGCCAACGGACTGTCCGTACAGAAAGGAACTACACCATGGGAGGTACGCAACGCCATTTATACTCGCCCGAGTGTGAAGCTGATGAGAGCAAACGCCCGTGCTGTCAATTGCAGGTGCAAAATCTCAATTGGGAGAAGAGAGCTGCTAATTGGAGGGATTGATTTTTGAGCTTTTTAGTGTCTTTTTCATATTCAAGGTTTTTAGCCCTTTTTTCCACGATTTTTCCTTACAGTCCGGGAGCTAGCGTGAAGTTGTGCAGGGAACGAGGTACCGTAACATGGGGATACTTTGCCCTGCGGTCAAACTTTGCCCACCTTATGGTTCGTTTCATATTTCGTTTTATACAACCAGATAAAGAATCTCTGCAAATCTTTAGACATGGATTATTAGTAACCCATACAAATGTAGCTTAGAAAATGCATAGTGCATCTGAAAAATATGAATACATGGTATTCCATATGAAAAAATGGTACGATTACAAAAAAACACATTTTTTGCACGAAAAAAATTATATGTCTGTTTGGTACAAAGCAGAAATGCCATCACAACCATTCGCCTGTGGTTTGAAGGTGATGAGTATAGGACTTCAATCCATGTATGCATAACTTTGTATATTTTTCCTTCTGACCGTCAGCGGACTTCATTGTTGCACAAAGGTCAATTGGGGTAACTTTGCCCACTCGACGATTTTGATGCTTTGCTCCTTTTCATGAATGTTGTGCGTCGTATTCATCCACTGCACGATCTCTCTATGGCCTGGGGACCGGACTAGGCACGCGGTTTCCTGAAGCGCAACCAGAATTGCATTTCTCTTCGACTTTGTGAGAACATCAAGTCATCCAGAGCAAAAACAACCGTAGAAACCTTCCAAAAGTAAGCTTAATTACAATTTCTGCTTGAATTGTTTTCTGCATGCATCGCATTTTGTTGTTGCAGTTACTTTTTGAACCTGAAAGAGACTATCGAAGATATCCCAGCAGAAAACATCATGAACTATGACGAAACCAACTTCACGGATGATCCCGGCGTCAAGAAGCTTGTCTTTTCACGTGGGGTGAAGCATCCGGAACGGATTCAAAATTATTCCAAAGGAGCAGTTAGTGTCATGTTCAGTGCTACTGGCTCTGGCAAACTTCTGCCACTCTTCGTGGTTTACAAAGCCCAACGATTGTGGAGGAATTCGTGTGAGGGTGGGCTAAATAGATGTCGCTATGCTCGAACAGACTCAGGATGGTTCGATGCCGATGCGTTTGAAGAGTGGTTTATTACCGTCGTCCTTCCGTGGGTAAGGGAGCACAGTGGCCGGAAAGTTATAATAGGTGACAATCTGAGCAGCCATGTCAGTCCGGTGGTTGCCAAGAAATGCGCGGAAAACGACATTTCATTCGTCTTCTTACCGGCCAACTCCAACCACTGGACGTTGCCGTCTTCCGCCCCATCAAGAAAACGCATGGCCGTCATTGTGGACGAATACAAAACAAGAAATCCCACGAGCACTCTGATTGGAAAAAAGCATGCTTTTCCGGGTTGCTGAAGAAACTTGTTGATGTTGCTTTCAATCAGTGGAGCAATGCAACGAAATGTGAAGGCCGGATTTGCAGCAACTGGAATTCACCCATTCGACCCAGATCGAGTCTTGTCGAAATTACCTGATCATGATCTTGAGTCCAGTAGAGAGATTATGTTTGACAGTCAGCTCGACTTCCTGCAATGGTCTCGAAGAAGAGAGACAGGGCGCAAAACCAAGCGACAAAGGCTGAATGTGCCTGCTGGAAAATCTGTAAGTGAAGCAGATTTCCGTCAAGAGGAGGAACCGATGCCAGAATCTGCTGCTGAAGTCAATGCATATCGTGTCTCGGAGGCTAGTACCAGCGATGCAGAGTACATGGACATGTCATCCGATGAATTTGGTCAAGATGACTGGTTGGTCGTCCTATACGACGAATATGATTGGTGTTTCGGATAGGTCGTTGAACAAAGTGCGGGAATTCTCAAAGTGAAATTCATGGAGGAAGTGCAACGCAATAGGTGAGTTCTCAAAATAGTTGCGGCATAGTTATCAGTAAGGACTTAGGTAGTACACAACAACTTGCGTGAATTATTTTATAGCTTCTTTGTATTTATGATATCCATTTGAAATAATATAGTAGGCCTAAGGATACCTTATATCTCTCTTTCAAAAAAAGAACAGAGGTATTCTTTGTCTTTACAGATTTCGCTGGACAACACGGAAAGACATACAGAACGTCGAAGCCTGTGATATCTTTCACAGATTTGAAACCCTACCCTACCAGGCTTCATCATCATCCTCAACAAGATTCGTACCATGGCAGATGGAAAACCAAGATTATATGCGTCATATCGAGAAGAAATATACAACAGACTTCCTTTCAGAGAAACTACTTTACTCTAGTTTGAGATTATACACGTATAAGTCTTTGTATTGATCACGTTTTTTTTATAAGCCAGGATATTTTCCTAGAAACTCGCGCATTTTGTAAATGTTTTTGTTACTGCGCCTGACAAACTTTTCTAGTGTTTTTTTCTGTTTACTGCTCATTATTACACCTTGATATAATGCGTACACATTTCTTCTATGATCAACATCAAGTGAAAATAGACAGGTTCTCTAACATAGTGATGGTGCTGCTTGATTAATGAATTACTTAACAATTTTTCTTTCAAAAATATCAACGTGTCCCCTCATGGGGCCACTTTGCCCACCGGCGGGCACAGTTGCCCCTTGAGGGGATACTTTGCCCACCTTTACTCTTTTTAAAAAAAGATGATGAAAAAACTGATTAATCGAAACAAAAATGATACTGATACAAAGTTCAGATCTATATACTCCTTTTGGAACCATATAGAAGCAACTATAGCATGATTTACTACTTGGCATTTTCAAGCAAAAAAATCGAATAGCCAAATTCTGGGCAAAGTATCCCCCTCTTACGGTAGTACATAAAACTTTCACATAGCATAGTACACCTCTAACATACTGCAAAACTTCGCGTCTGCCGGATCAGATCATTTGCTTTTCAGCAATAGAGAGGATAACAAAATCCTATGTATTTCCAATGGTAAAATTGTGACATTTAAGGTGTTGACTCCATTTTTTCGAATTTTTGCTCATAAAAGTTACACAAATCGGTATTTTGTTGAACTGGTTAATATAGAAATCATCTACACATCATGATCTTTCAAATGAGTTATCATTCATTGACAGAGGATGAAGTAAAGTGTACAAACAGACACTTTTCGTTGAAGTATATCAACAATTTTCCTGAAATTTCTATGTTAAAATTTGCAGTTACACCAACGAAAAGTGTCTATTTGTACACTTTACTTCATCCTCTGTCACTGAATGATAGCTCATTTGGAAGATCATGATCTGTAGATGATTTCTATAATAACCAGTTCAACAAAATACCAATTTGTGTAACTTTTATGAGCAAAAATTCGAAAAAATGGAGTCAACACCTTAAATGTCACAATTTTACCATTGGAAATACATAGGATTGTGTTATCTTCTCTATTTCTGAAAACCAAATGATCTGATCCGGCAGACGCGAAGTTTTGCAGTAGGTTAGAGGTGTACTATGCTATATGAAAGTTTTATGTACTACCTCGTTCCCTGTACAACTTCGCGCTAGCTCCCGGACTATTATGCTAACTTTCCTGATATTCTGAAGTTATGTTGCATACTGTGATTGACAGGTCTATGATTAAATATGAATGAAAATCTTTCAATATAAGTATATTCCTCTCAATGTGCAGCAACATTAAATTTTATCGATCATTGTGAGAACATACGATCCGGTCAGCTTCTTTATGAAAATATTATTCTCAATGACATCAGATGTTCATTCCGGTGTCTCTCGTAGCCAACCCGATATGATGTTCGACTACGTTTGAGACTGAAATCAATGAATAGATATAGAAAGAATGCTGAAAATCAATTCATGCCTTCACATCATAGCATTCATACCCTCCGCTTTCATATATCTATCTATCAGATGTTTGCATACTCATTTGAAATCCTGTGAGCAACTTATCTTTCATGTTATGATTACTTGATAGAACTCGATAGCTTATTTCCGAACAGCAATACAATGAATGCTGACACTAATTCCGAGAAATTAAGAGGATAAGAAAGTCAGCGACCACGCCGTGAACAACGAACAAAAGCTATGCCTCCTGCGAATTGCAATGCTTTTAGTACTTATTGCTCTGCTCTCACTGTCATGTGACACTAGGATTTCTTAGAAATAGGAGTTCCTTGATGCACTGTCTGCTTCTATCTATAGTAATAGGAAACTCTTCAATACTGTAGCTGCAAATTGATGGTTGTTTATCGTTAAATTTCATATGTCGTGGCGTAGACATTCGACAAAGGAGCATTAAGCGACGTAGAAGATCAATTTGACTCAATACGGCACCGCAACAACTAACGGATGTCAAGTAAATGAAAAGCTTCCGAATAAGATGTTCAGACGACAACACTTGAAAGCTGGACGAGCAGCCAAAAATTCTGTAGCGAATCCCTTTGTTTTGTAAACTAGGTCGATGATTATAAATTTTTTCAATGTATATATACAAAATAATGTCATAATTATGTATTATGAATTATGCAGATTTACTGAAAATCAAAAAAAGATTTGTTCAAGATATTTCCAATATTCAAAAGCCCATAATGTTGATAAATAAATTCCCTCAACAAAACACTTTCTCTTTAAAAAAAGTACTCTAAATACTTCCCCAATCACGGGTATTCAAAAAATTTTCATGCCTTCACCTAATAGCATTCTATCAAAGTTGCTGGACATAAATTCCGATTTATGTCCGCCAATTTCGATGTATTTTCAATTGAGCTACAACTGCCCCGTTTTCATTTACAATGTATCTATCTTAAACATGATCATTTCAATGGTATAACTCGTTCATCGACATCTATGGTCCACGGCACAAGTGTTTCAGGCATGGCCCTCGGATATCTTCCAACTTATGACCTCGACAGGATAGATATAATTCCTATATTCATATCGCTATACTAGCTAACCGCAGTAACCGAAACATAGAGCTTGCAGATTTTCTAGTAGCCACAAAACCAGGTC
This sequence comes from Prostheceraeus crozeri, assembly GCA_907163375.1. Classification (NCBI taxonomy): domain Eukaryota; kingdom Metazoa; phylum Platyhelminthes; order Polycladida; family Euryleptidae; genus Prostheceraeus; species Prostheceraeus crozeri. The sequence goes on from CAJQUW010011434.1 coordinate 12,475, forward strand.
GAAAAACAGGGTATGTAGGGACATGATGTTATCGTGGTCTTGAGAAACTTATGATACCCAATGAAAATCGTCTCTCAAAGCGGAAAATTGGGAGATTCCGTCCAATGGCAGAGAATCCTCTTAAGTGGGTCGCGAATGAGTCGTGGGATTTGAAATAGCAACCAGTGAGGCGATACGGAGAATGCACACACTAGTGATATAGTGATGCGTCTACAGGACTAAGTCAGATCAGCTAGCTACTGTCTCTATTTCAATGAGTGCTCGTCCAATTTGCATCATTATTTGTATGTGGGTAGAGATTATTCTGAACTGCGTGCACCTGAAGTTTTGTGACGATTGATTAATTTTTACGCATTTTAGACAAATTGAAAAACGTTGAGGGAACCTACTAGTACCACGTTGTTAACCATTATCACGGACGACAACAAACGAATTCGCACTCACTTCTTGGCTTTGCATGTTTTGGAGAATTGAATGTCCGTGTCGGTGGTTGTGCACGTCTTGTTATACAATTTACAATCTTTGAACATTTTGGTGATAGTCTTCGTTGTCGCAGTCGTCGAACCCTTCTTGGTTGAGTTGCAGAATGATTCGAATGACGATTTCAGACTCATGGCTGCAGAGGATTGAAGTTCACCTGCTGAGTTGAGTTGCCGCTGCGAGAATGATTTCACCCAACGTAAAGTTGACAAATCGTTGTGGTTTACTGCCTTTCATTGGACGACTTCACCAACCACTCGATGTTATGACGATGACGTCTCCCTAGGCAATCGCCGGGTTTATCATTCTCTCTGCATGAAACCTATTTATAGCTCAGATTTACTTTAAATGGATCAGGTTATATCTTCAACATGAAACCGCGTTCTCGCTTCATCTGCAAACTAATTCAGTCACAGGAGAACAAGCTGCAACAAAATTTCAGTTTCTGCACAATCTGCAAATCAAATATGCATATAAAAGTAGTCTATTGAAGTTTTAGAAAGAGCAAGGAAAGGCCTACTGTTGAGCAAAATATATTTGCTTAATCCCAAAAAAAATTTCCGAGCCGATGAAACCTGTACTCCAGTCAACCCGCACTCTTCGAAATCTACGCACTGTCCTTCCTACCTCTTATCTGCACACTGCTCTTCACCCGAATTCTGCACACTACACTACACCCCAATTCTGTACAATACTCTTCCCCCCGAATTCTGTATACTGCTTTCCTCTGCATTCTGTACACTACACCCAAAGTTTTGTACACTACCCTACACCCCAAATTCTGTACACTGCTCTTCTCCCGAATTCTGTACACTACACACTAAAGACCCCAAATTCTGTACAATGCTCTTCCACGGAATTCTGTACACTACACAGCACCCCAAATTCGATGCACTGCTCTTCTCCAGAATTGTGTACAGCTCTACTGCCGAATTCTGTACACTACACTATCCCCAGCAAGATTCTGTGCACTGCTCTTCCACATACACTGCAGCCCAGATTCTGTAGCCTACACTGCTCTTCTCCCGAATTCTGCACCCATAACCTGACTCTGGTCGAATTTTTGAATGATGTTTTTCGATGTATCTTTAGGACATTTATCGCTCCTGAAGGTGAATCATAACTACAGTGCTTAAATTTGGTTAAAGACGCAGTTTACTAAGGCTCTAATTCGGGTTGTTCTGAAAGCAATTCGAATTACTTTTCTGCAAGGCGCTCCTTTATCAGACTTTGCAGAGTGAAGAAGCCTTAATTGATATGAACGGGCTGATCGTAAATGGACAATTTTCCAATACGTTCAATATATTTTCCAATATATGGACAATTTTTCCAATATGTTTTATGTTGCTGAAATATTGGCAAATTAGTTTTCTAGTAATGTACAGCTCCTTCAGCACGAAGAAATTGTGTTCCATTGCCTTTCGTAAACAGTGGAATGATAGAGAAGCACTTACTGCTAACTGCTTATAATATAGGTAATACATCGAAGTGTGTGAAGTGAGCAGAGATCGCATGTGCCAAAATTGTTACATCAGCTATAATTGTGATCAGTCTATAAAAAAAATTAGCGTCAGCTGTCCTGCTTCATTCTCTGTCGAAAATGCTAAAAGGATTACTACCGCCAATATAATACCGTAGCTTGGAGTACTCGTGGACCGATGTGTTAATTTCAGAAAGCTTTTAAATGCTGTGCTCCACGAAATACGAGAGTTGATTATCATCGAGGTCTGATCATTGTTGTCAAATAATTGGGGGGGGGAACTGCCTGGGCGGGAACTCTCTCTGGCAATGACTCTGGGGTGTGAAATAACTCTAGAACTGGGGGTCATAGGTCGAGGGGTGGGGTACTCAACTTACATGTGCTAGGCTACTGGGGGGGGGGGGGCCAGGGGGGGGACTGAGCTCAGGACTGGGGGGGGGGGGGGGGGGGGGGGGGGGGTCTGGGGCAACTGGCTGACTCTTGGGGGGTCTGGGGGGGGGGCCGCGGGACTGGGTGGGGGCCCCTCGGCGCTTGGTTGGAGTGGGGGGGGGCTGGTGGGAGAGGGGGGGGGGGGGTGGAGGGGGGCCTGTAAACTTGGGGGGGCTGAATGCATGATCGGGTGAACTGGGGGGGGGGGGGTGGGGGAAGGCGTGGGAACTAGGAGGTTAACCTCCCTTCTGTGAGTTCCCAACTTCTCCTGGACCTCTGAGACTGGGCATGGAAAACCCTGGCTGGTGGCACCCCCCCTAGGTGTCCTGCTGGGCAAACCCCTTCGGAACCCCCCTGAAACCTCGCTAAACCCCCCCACCCTACCTCAGTCTGGGTCTGTACCCTCCCACCCTAACCTATCTGGCACTCTCTTGGGGACTGACACTGCCTGGGGGGAACTCATAAATGAGCTGGGGGACGTGGGACCTGGTGGGGGTGTGGGAGATATATGGGCTGCTGGGGCTCGACTTGGGGGAGGGGCTGGGAACTACGGACTTCTGGGCTAGCTGCTTCTGGGGGGAACTCTGGGCTGGCCTTGGCGAAATACTGATCTCCTCACTCTGGGGA
>CAJQUW010011435.1:0-240671 GCA_907163375.1 Prostheceraeus crozeri
AGATGGGATTTCTGCTGGGTGCTCGCAGTCAAATTTTTATTATGCATAGCACCCTGCAACATACTGTGTGATACTCCGAGTTCAGTTTCATCAGCCTAACCATCATCAGAGGAATAGTGGTAATGTGTTATACATAAATTGAATATAACAATATACACTGTAAATCGCTCAATACCAATCACATACGAAGGATGCATACCAAGATATTTTTTTGGTATATTTCTGTATGATCTTGGTATATATTTGTATGCTTTTCGCATGTTATTTCAAGTGTGGTATGCTTTACATACTAAAGCCATACCAGCACAATGTTAAAGAAAGCATCAATCATGTATGTTGATTTAAGGCCTTTTGTCAATAAAGATCACACTAATGCTACTACTGCTTTGTAAGTAGTTAAATGACATTTTATAGTCAAACTAACAATATTGAATTCGATTTTAATACATGTAAGTCCGAGGCATTTCATAAATAATCAATAAGTATTTGACCATCAACAATTATGCATTATGTAATTTTGGAACTAAGCATATTATCAATCCAAAATAAAGACACATTATAATTCATGAACGCAAAAATAGTTATGTTTGAGATATATAAGTCAACATGGTTGCTGAAAAGTTATCGTTTTATTGAAAGGATGATTATCAATTTAGTTCAAGGAAATGAGCTAATTATGAGTCTTGTGAATGCTATAAGACAAGTTGCAAAGATGACATGCGGCTTTAATTTCACAATAAATCTAATCTAGTTAAATACCACACTTTCACAAAGAAATATTCACGACTGGTATTACTGGAAAAAAGTTATTTGTAAGTATTATGTAGTATAACATATTTTTTGCCATATGACATAAAGCTATTCATACGAAAGACATACGAAACACATACAAATTTGCATCGGGTCTCGTATATAAAACATACCAAGAATTCGTATTTCAACGTAAAACAACCAATCACAGTTAGCATAGTTCGTATCGTTTACATACCAATCACATACGAAAGTAAATGGCCATTCGTATGAAAAACATACCAGATTTCTTTATATATACCAGAATCTCGTATCAAATGTTGGTTTCAAATTGTATGTAAACTTGGTATGTGTTTGTATGTAATTTTCGTATCCAGCGATTTACAGTGTACATGAATCATTGATGAATTATTTAGTGCAACTTTACGCCATAATGAAAAATACGAAATTAATATAATGTAAGTTAGGCCTTAACTTATTAAGTATGCTGCATAGAATTACAAAACTTGTCCTAAATTAGATATTTTTAATTTTTTTAAGTATAATTTTCAATTGTACATTTCTAGCTTACACTGCAATGAGGCTATCTAAATTACAATTTCTACAGATGATGAGTCGTGGGCTACCCACCGATCATATTATTCATGGACCAACAGACTATTGAATAAAGGCAATAACAAATAACAATAGCAACCTAAGCTAGCCTATATACACTTTAATATTCAATAAAGCAATTGATATCTTTATTGATACGGTGATACCCTTTCCATGTTCGAATAGATACAGGCCCTATAAGCTATTTAGAGGTATACGCTATCCAGTTTCATATTCAAGCTTTGTTAAAAAGCTTATACTACTATTCGGCCCCTGTGACGGCTAATTAGGTATATCATTATCACTCATGTGGTATTTAATGTAACCTCGTAGTAGACTGGTTGCAGGCTAGGCCAATTTATATTTAGCCAGTGCGGGAGATCTTTATCTAATTTAACCAATCCTGGCTATAACTTTATTTTATCTTTCAGAGATAGTCAATTCATGCAAAAATATATGACAAGTATGTTATTTGTCATTACATTAGGCTATTATCATTCTTATTATTAACTTAGGTCGTTGATTGTTAATGAAAACTAACTTGATGATTGTAGCAAGCCTCTAAAGGTCACACCGTTATCCAAAAAACCCGTTCAACGGATCCAGGATAACCAGCATAGATAGAACCTGAATTTGAAGCCGGAGCCGGAGCCTTTCACATCAGTGTCGTGGAGCCGGAGCCGATGAGATAACGCATCGGCTCCACAGCCCTGGTTCCAGGTATCAGTTGGACTGCACCTTATTTTTGAAAGAGCATAATCGACGATCTGTCATCAGTTATCATCTGATATTATCAGGCCATGTCAGTTATCATGGTAACACACGGCGGGCAGATTATTTTGCAGGCTTTTATATTACTGGCGGGCGGGCAGATTCTAAAGAAGGCTCCAATTAATTAATGATCATGCAAGTATGTATTTTGGAATTGTTGTCACCGTTCGGCATGGTAGACTTTTCAGGCGTTCACACCCAGTCACTGACTGCAGAGCTACAGGCATGGAGTATGATTACGGGCAAGCATGACCTGACACAAACGTACGTTTAGGGGAGGGTGAAGAGAGTTGGCCACTGTGGAGACTTGGCCACAGTCGAGATCTCATAAAGTAATCGTCGGGAAGCTAATCCATTTGGCGTTTCATTATCACCCAACATGCCTTGCTCGACGACGGTATGCTGTCGATCAATGGCCTTGTCTACACAGCGTTAAGTTCATTTCAGGTCGGTTTTTGTAATTTTTCCATCACACTACGGAAGTCACGCTGTCGGGTGCACACGGTCGGAATACTCACAACTCGTAAGTGTTCATTAGCTTGTCAATGGCTATCGATATCCAAACAAAGAAATTCCTCAACTTAACGGTACCAACATAATATTAAGAATTTAATGCTGAGCTATCATGTGGAGAGTTGGCCACCTAGATGGCCGAGTCTCCCCATGACGATCTGATGGTGGCCAACTCTCCCCAATTATTTTTCCGATGTATGAGCGCATAATTAAGTAACTTAAGCAATTACTAATTATTAGGAACAGCACTATGGGCACGGGAATGCAAATGCTTGCAAGAAATATACCGCTTATTCCCTCTATCAAGACTTGAGTCTCATTTAGCTGTCTAAGGATTCTTCTTCAGGACTATGACCCGAGCGTATAACCGCAAGAGCGGGCTTTACTGAAGAGACCCTTAGAGATGCGTCAGAGAGAGTCTTGAATGGAGAAAAGTCATTTCGGGTGGCACATGAGGTTGGAATTCCTCGTACTACAATTAGGAGGAAAGTGGAACTGCTGCGTAACGATCCTGGTGCATGTGTTGCAACAAATTATAAAAGAGCACAGGTTTTTACAGACCAACAAGAAGAGCAGCTCTGTGAATACTTAGAACGTTGTTCGTCCATGTTCTACGGGTTAACGACGCGGTTAAAACAAGAGAGTTGGCTTATCAAACTGCATTGTTCAATGAAATCAAATATCCACAGAAGTGGGACAGTGATAAGAAAGCTGGCTTTGAGTAGCTACTATACTGGCTTTCATGCGGCGTCATCCTCGTCTCTCAATACGCAAACCGGAAGCAACATCAATTGCAATTCAATTTCAACATCTATACTTTGAAGATAGAGCGTCATGTGATAGTACGTTGAATGATGAATCTCTTCCCAGTCAATGTTCAATAATTTCTCTACTAATTTCCAAGTAATCTCGCTCCAAATCGAAGATCAATCAAGTTATATTAGCCTATGTCGTGATCCCAAGTGCTGAAATTATGCGAGTGCAAGTAGTGTTAATTAAGAGATAGGCCTATATTAGATGATTATAAAGAACGAACGGAACTTATGTGCTTATTTTAGGCTTACTGAAGTTAGCTGTTTTAAACTTTAAGAGTAATTAAAAATTATGATGCTTTCTGCGATACGGTGTTTATTCTGAAGTTGATTTAAATCGACAAGCAAAAATATACCAGATATTCGAATATTCGCTAGTTCCGAATATTCGAATACTGATTTTTTTATTGGCAGAGCAGAACTATTGATTTCCGTCTATCCATAGGGTCCATGGTTCTCTGAAGAGGCGATCGCGGAGGTTTCGAACACTTTCAAAAAAACACGCAACTTTCAGCAAATGTAAGCTGCTGAATGATATGACATGCAGCTCAGTAAAATTAATCACCTTTTATCGACATAACAGGTGCCTTTTCCACACATCAAAACTGATCTTGGAGTTGCCAACACAATTGAAGAGAAACGATGCAAAATGCTGGATAAAATGGGCCTATACACTAAACAATAAGCATGATGATTACGATTAGTAAATTCAAAAGACATTTCGAAAAAACTTGTTTTTTAAAATGTGTATATAGCTTCATAGGTGTCTTGTGTCAAAATGCCATCAATTTATGATAGCATCAATAATCATCGGTTATCTGTTTTTGCATTAAGGCGTATATAGGTTTGACCGATCAAGAAGCTTTCCGTTTCATATCAAGTACAGACATATAAACTGCAGAATGACATGACCATTCGCAAAATTGACACTCCGAGTTCATCGCTGTCATTCCAACAACAGGATTGCCGAAATAGGCCGAAGCGTTCCTGTTTCAAATGCCAATTTTACCATATCAACAGCATTTGAAAACAAAATTTAATATCGAAAATTCACCCTAATCAATGGCGACCTGCAGCTGCAGACATGAAACAAAAAGGCAAATAACAGCTACAAGAAGGCTTAAACAAATGTCGTGAACAACATTAAACTGTCTGTTTTCCTGATAACAATCAAAAAGTCTTGGCATGTATTCTTCCATGGTTAGGAGCCATTACACTTTTATCGATGGATCTCATGATAGATATGGTTTTTGTTTTTCTAGGATTTATTGTTGATGAGAACTCCATACAGTGTTTGGAGTACTGACTTCAAGACAAAAGGCGATTAGCTAATATTGAATTTACCAACTAACATCCATGAGGATGCACATTCGTCATTTCAGCATCTTAGTTCAATCTTCATCTGCACGAGCGCAACTGATAAAGAAGTAGCCTACTGTGTCCGTTCCATAGGTCAGCTTATTGCATGAATCCAACCAATAGGTTTATTAAGCAGTCGATTTCGTCCTCGCGATTTGCCAAGTTAAATATAATAGAGCACATTCGATGGAGGAAAAGCTGCTTCAATACAACTTTCATTGTTTTATTTTTATAGCCTACATTTGAAACGATAATACTGCAGCTGCTTTGGTAAAGATCAGCAGTTTACGCACTCATACCGGCAAAATTACACTTGAAACAGCAATGACGCAAATTCTTTTCGACCGGTGCACTTTGAAATAGAATTGTCAATCTTTAAGTGACAAAACTCATTCTTGACGGATCAAACCTATAGTACAAAGGGCGCTCCAAAAGTTCTGCGCAGCTATGTCAATATCAGATCGATTAATCTGTTGTAGCTTAATTTGAGTGTTCATACCGACAGTACATAGTGATGAGAATTCACTTGGTGAACTTCTACGCTGATTTATGAGCCTTGCAATTCAGCTAACATTGTAATCATGACAGAATTCACGAATGAGTGGGGAGCAGTTATTCACTTTCTTTTTAAAGAAGGAAAAACTCCCACGGAAGTCAATCGCCGCAAGCACCACTATGGCGTATCTGCACCTGACAGGTACACTGTCAGCAGGTGGATGTTCCGATTTCAATGCAGCAGAACCTCTTTTGAAGACGACTCGCGTAGTGGAGCTCTCTGTGCTGCCACAATTGAAGATCATGTGTCCAACGTACGGGAATTATTGGAGCAAGATCGCCGAATGACCTTTGATAAATTGGAAGCGTTTACCGGCTATACACGGGGAACTCTACATCGCATTATTCACAAGCATTTGAATATGAGAAAAGCCAGTGCTCGATGGGTGCCGAGGCTACTGACATTGGATCACAGGGCTGCGAGAATCCAACTGTCAACTGGATCTCTGCAAATGTTGGAGCAGCAGGGAGATCGGTAGATCACGATCGAGATCCCGCTTCATCGTAAACTTCGTTTGTGATCATTCGTGCTCGTTTATTTCTGGGCCTGTATATAGACATTATAATATTGATAACAATAATTGCAAACCATCCAGGAACTACGGAACTGAGGGTTTTTGTATTTACAGAGGAATTCTGTATTTACCAACTTTACTGCTGCGAACATACATGCATGTGTACATGCTTTCTTTTGGTTCATACTTTTCTCTGAGTGTAAACTGTAGCTGTAAAATAAGTTACTACGAGTATATCGTAATTTATACGATAAATAATCCGATAAGCCGCACGCAAATTTATTCTTCCTGTTTCTTATGACTTCTAACTGAAGAGTAAGTTAAATGCGCAACATTAAACAGCCTACTCCAATGGTCAGCGTGTTGCATGCATTAATTGAATCCATATTTCGGATGCTGTTCTTAAACTCTTGATACTTATGAATTTGTTTTAAATTGATGGCTTCATGCATTTACTGTATAAATAAGATTACTTTCTGCTGCGCGTCTGTTGCATGTTTTCTATTGACTGCACTGCAAAAGTTAAGCAATTTGTCTATTTATTATCTGAATTTGAAGGTGTATCATAAAAAGTTTTAAACTGATTGATGCATATTGACAGTCTTCATTTTATTGGCCTTCAACTAAATTTTCAGCATCAAATGCGTTGGAATGATTAATAATGTGTTAAATTTGTTAATAGTTTTGCAACATATTTGTAAATTGTTGGTTTTGCGACTGACCCTTCTGTTTTGCACTTGTTACAATGCGACGCCAAAAAAATAAGAATAAATTAATCTATTTTTATCGCAATTAATTTCCGAAAGAAACGGTACGTCACCGTCCTGCTAGTATATGATAACTTGCAGGTGGCGCTATGATCTATCATCAAAGTAGTGAAAAGTGAAGTGATTTTCCTTCGTGTGGAAGATCGTGTCCGCATCATTGACTACAATCACCTTGTTCTCAGTTGGAGCTGACATGAAAAGGTAGGCTATATGAGCATTGTTACAGTTCAACTCAACATGACATTAATGCATGATTTTCTAAAGGAGTCATGTAGATTTTTTATAGATAGCAGCCAATCATGTCAAGTGTTTTATTTTGTGTTCACAAAAAAGCAGCATTTATTAATTATTTCAGGCACACTAACATAGGCGATTTGCCAGTAGTGTGTTTAAAGTGACATTTAATGAATGTCCGTCGAAATTTCACTAACTTGCTTATTGTAAACCTCAGATTTGCACGGGCATGGCTGCCAATTTATGGAGTTCTGTCAATGTTGAGAGATGTGAACTAAGACTTCTGATGATTCCTGGTATTGGATGAAATGGCAGCTATTCAAGTCTGTTCCCATTTTCTACTGAGGATGCAACTCAATATTCAATTATTCTATTTAGATTAAGCTCCATATGCTATAAAAATGAAGGAAGTAAATTTCAATGAAGCAGCGGGTATCTTCAATCAGTTGATACAGATCTTTATAAAGCTGATCACATATAAAACCTATTTGTGAATAAGAATAATTGTGCCACCGTGGGTCTGCGCAAATGGGCGATTCCATTTGTTCATACGCTACATATTTCTTTGCATACATTTTGATGGAAGAAGTGACATTTATCAGCAGCTGCTACCATGCACCTGCAAAACTGTTGTAGTTTTTACCTGCAGACTTATTCTTTCAAATATATATTTATCATGGAGAAAAAGTGGAATGCTCAAAATCACTGTTCGTACGTTTCGAACAAAATTTTAGAGTTGTACTCAATCAACAGTCCAATTTCAAAACTTTGATTTGAATTTAAGAAGTCAGGAAAACTACTATGTTCAGTTGCTATAATATGCCACATTCAGAAGTAACAAATCCGGCACACATACAAAAACCGTGAATCCATGTTCTTCACTTGTCTAGATAGATATTGAAGCATTCTGTTCTTCATTATAGGAATAGAAACTATTCTTTGCTGATGACGAGAACAGTACGACGGAGTCCTCCAGCGATCATGACACTCCCTCCGAAGAGAACAGCTTCGTTGACAGGAGGTCGTCCAATTTCAGACCAAGCATACTGACGTCCGTTGATGTCACCGAATTCCTTCTTCGCATTGTCATCTATATGAAGGACATCATCGGATGCACGAAGAGCTACATGAGCGACAGGCGTTCCTCTATAATTTCCACGAAGTTGACTGATCTTTCCAATCTTAGCACCTCTAAAGATAGGCTTCAAAGCAGCTCTGACGTCGTCGAATTCAACCAATCCAGGTTTCAGAGAAGGTACACGACATCGAACGTATGACTTGGACCATGAATACTTGCCACTGTCCTCTACAGCTGGATCTAATTCAAGAGGACTGTACTTTCCTGTCTCGTAGAATATTATCAACCGAACTCCAGCTGGAAAATAAGAGCAAAATATTCTGAAATAATTGGAATTATTACCGCATGAGATGAAAGACGAAAATAGAAACAGTCGCGTGTAGACAATGCATTGTTGTCTGAGTATGTTGCCAATTATTCTGTGTGAATTTGTGAACCATGTGAGCACATCTCATAAATTTCAAAAGCAAAGATGAAAAATCGCTGAAACATTATACATGTACATGCAAATTTTTCGAATTTCGTAGCGTTTCTGAATAGCATTATTGCTTGACAATCTCCAGTGATGAGGTCATTTTAAAGCTTGTAGGTGCTGGTTATCACAATTGCATTAAATCAGCTCATTAGTAAAACAAAGTGAGAATAATAATTCCACAAATGAGTTGACTTATAGCTGTAAAATAAACTACCTTACGGTAATTTATCTGATAAGCTACTAGGTAAGTTACGGCAATCTCTATAAATTGTGGGTTATTTATTATGGGTAATTTATTTTACAAAGATGTCTCTTGTTTTATTTGAAAGATATACTAGTTTAAGTCATTTATCAAGCAATAGATAGTCTTCATAACACACTCTATTTACATTGTATACGCAATTGAAAGAAACTAATTATTGAATTATATATTATACGTATGCCAAAGGAAAGTTTAAATGAGTCACCATTGTCCAACGTCTGTTAGGTCTGTCTGTCATTTTTTGCCAAAATTGGCGTAATGAACACTTTTATTAGACTTTCGTATCTGGAGCTATTGTTATTGTATCTGTATCTATTGTAGTAAATAATGGGTCGAAAACCCAGCAAAGAAAGACCAATCGGAATTTGGATGCGCATGTTGAATATCATGTTTTATATTTGATTCCGGTTTATCGTTTCTGAAGAGTTGATATTTCTATATTTCTTTTATATAATTGCGTACATTCAATTCTTCCTGACTAAAACTTCCTTAATTATGTCCCTGAGTTTACTTTTCATCAAGCACCTACATCAATCATTTATCTCTTGTATTGTTAATACTACTCATGTCCACTTACGATTTTCATTTTATTTAAATATACATTATCGGTGAGGACCTCTTTCGGTGAGGATTTACATGCCATGGAATATTGAGTAAAATGCGATTTGTTAAGAGTTATCAGAAAACAGATATTGTACATTTTGCCTTATATGTTTATAATGTTAATTGATCTCTCACTCAATTATTAATTGAAAATGGCCTAGAATTATGAATAGGAACTTGATAAATTTGTTACTCACTTGAAGACTAATATGATCAGACTTTGTCTTGCGTTTACTTCAGTGTGAAACTAAGAAACTATATTCATTTTTTATTATAAATTACCGTAAGTAACCGCATAGATTACCGTAAGAAACGATAAGTTACTCTCCTTCGAATGCTACCGTAGTATATAGGCTACAGCCTTAAGTTAAGTGTAATGTATCAGAGTTGAGATCGCCAAAAACTTTTGGCCCGAAGCAGTGGCAGGTCCCGAGAATCACCCCCGACTCGTTTCGCCCGCATTTCAAATTCTTTGCTGAATAGATTTATTTACCGATGCTCATCACAACTACCGCGACTCAAAGAAAGCAAGAATTGTTAAATGTCGATTTGCAGTTGCACCGTCATAGATGTCACCCTAATGAAGGCTTGTCAGGAATCGCCATGACCCACAGGCCTGAAAATCTAGGGCCGGGCCGGCAAAGCGACCCGTGGGCGAGCTCGGATCGGTTCTAACTCTAAAACATGTATTCTGTTGTGCCGGTTGATGTTTTCATCTCTGATCAAGACTGTGAATTGTCGAGAATTCCCAAACACAGCACAGCATTGAAACCTATTGGTTAGGTCTCTATGCCAGTTTTAAAATGGACAAATTTTATTTTAAGTTTTGTGCCCTATTTTCAATTTTTTCAAAGAAATTGCTTTTATAAAATAGGCAACTTACGTTTCAAGTCTTTCACGTGTTTAAGGATGTCTCGTAGTTTCAGATCATTTTCATATTGTGCTCTTGCGATTTTTTTATTCAATGATTCCTTCATTTCCGTCAGTTGTGATTGTAATTTTTCAGCTGGTGCATCGAAACTGGTCTCAATGGAGACTTTTACATCTGCCAACTGCTTCTGAAATTCTTGTTTAGCTTCATGTAAATTTTCATTTAAAGTATTGACTGAATGGTTGAGCAATTTTAGTTGCAATTTTGTTTCGTTGAATGATTCACTCATTCGAATTCGCAAAGTGCAGTTGGAAGTGTGATTTCTCGCAGAACCCCATGAGTTATTGATCTGAACATTGGCAGTAGTTGTATTGAAAAAAAGATTGGAGACATCCTCCTTCTTGTGTTCAACTTGATTTTCACTTGCCGAACTTGCAAGGGCACACGATGATAGGAAACAGGCAATTATAAAGAGTTTCTCGATCTGAAATGTAGAAACAATGAAGCAATGATAAATTGTGCCGTACGACGCTACCCAGACCTATGCGCAACAAATAAAAAAAATAAAGTTATTTCAAATAATGAATTTTACGCATGATAAAAAATTCAAAAGTTTGCCAATTTTGATCATCTAAAAGCGTGCATTATTTGAAGTATATAAAAAAATCCGACTCCGAATAAACAATTTTCACACCACTGAAGAAGCCTGAACGGCGCAATATATCTGGTGCCTCCAATCCGCCTTCTGCTGTGTACTTGAGTTTGTGGTATATTAGACCGGGGCAGAGTGTGAGACATGCGTCGACCTACGTTGGGTCGACGCTTTTTGCTTCCTACTAAGATTTGTTTATGCCAAGTAGCGATATTGACTTTGATAAAACATACAAGATACATGCATCAAGTTTCAGAAGTGTTCTTTGCTGGTGTTAGTGCTCCAAGTGCTACCTGGTGAGATTGCGAACACAGTGAGATCATTTGAAAATAAAAACGAAAAGTGTTGGTCGATCGATTTCATGTCATTATTGGACATATCTTCAGGACAAAGTTACAATAAAGATAAAACCATTAAATATACATCAATTGAGAACTTGTCAAAGCTAAAAGAACTCTTGGCAATTGCGTCTAAAACCACAGAAATTAAATACATGCTAAAAACAATACAATAGGAACTGATTTGCATTTACAATCACGTCTAAAACTGCGAAATTCAATGTCAAATGCTAAAAAATAGAATTGGAACTGAAGACTCGTGTTCGTTTATCAAGGTTGAACTATTTGTTTCATGACCAGACTTTCAGCAGTGCGCGTGTACTTTGTGCGAAAAACGATTTGTAAATTGTCACAAATACTTCTATGAACGTGTTTGGTAATCTTAGAGTCTTCAGTTCCAATTTTATTGTTTTAGCATTTGACATTGAATTTCGCAGTTTTAGACGTGATTGTAAATGCAAATCAGTTCCTATTGTATTGTTTTTAGCATGTATTTAATTTCTGTGGTTTTAGACGCAATTGCCAAGAGTTCTTTTAGCTTTGACAAGTTCTCAATTGATGTATATTTAATGGTTTTATCTTTATTGTAACTTTGTCCTGAAGATATGTCCAATAATGACATGAAATCGATCGACCAGCACTTGTCGTTTTTATATTAAAAAGTGCTACCTGGTAATGTTGCAACAATCATTACCGGCAATAGTTCCCCAAACAATAGGCTAATTGCCGGTAAATTTGCAGAGAATATGCTAAGTGACTTTGGTAGTGTGGCAACCAGAACGAGTTTCTGCAAGGAGCGAGGCCGAAATTGAGACCTTATGGACTCGCATGAATGCATATAAAATCGGATTTTTAGGACTCACTGGATCACGACTTGTTTCTTCACTTAATTAGGACTGTATAACTTAAAGACTAAAGCAATTAATTGAAAAACAAGGAGAAAAAATAAAATTGTTAATACAAGAAAACATGAAAAAGGAAAACAGTCAAATTTGTTCTGAAGCATACAAAAGATCATGGCTTCAAACTTGAAAATAGTTGCGCCTATCACAACCTCATTAACCTCCGATCTCAATAACGTGAATCAATGATGTTTCCAAAAACGAAGCGTCAATAGATTAAGCATATTGCAGTAGAAATAAAAGATTCTTACCATATCTCTCCTGGATCCTCTTCTGCTTTATTGCTAAAGGCTTCAATAACAAAAACACTGCCATTAAATAGAAAAGCAGAATAGCGATAATCCATTGTGCCAAATAAACAAATGTTCAAGTCCCACATCTGTCCCAGAAATATTCCACAAAATTCAGTAATAATTAGCCTCAATCAAGCTTAATGCGCATAGTCGACGTGTTGTCTACTTAACACAACCTTCATTGACGATCGAGATAACGTGTAACCTCGAGTAATTTCAAGTCAATGAATAAATGTATAATTAACCCTCACAACCTAGTGTGTTGGTTTCTGCTATCGTGTGTCGACTTTCGACGGCTATAGAAAACGGCTTGGTAATAAAATCATGCGCTTTGCATTCCTCTGTTAATCAGGATTCTAAGCGTAAGTTAATATTCAATTTGGTTCAGATCAGTATTTGCATCAACTCGAAAGTCAGGTCTGAATCACAGATAAAGTGAAAGCATTTTTAAGTGTCAGTTGAATAAACAGTGTTAATAATTAGCACTTTTTATTCAACTGATACTTAAAAATGCTGAATAATACACAATTATTGTGCACCATTTTTGGAAATTTGCATTCATCTATTGAAAGACCTTCATCTAATTAATTGAATAAATTCGTGAGATTAGCGTGATCATTGCGTCATCGTAGCAAGCAGAAGCATCATGCAATTCGTTGGATATCTCATCACTCTTAAGTTATCACTGTTTGATTTAACCCTGTTTTACCCGGGTGATTCTGAGCTCCGAAAGTCATGATTGTCAAATATGGGGAAGTTAGTTTTCACCAGGGCAGATGAGAAAAATGGTAAATGCCTAAAAAATGCCTAAAAATGGTGGTGGCCTAAATAACCGGAAAATGGCAATGACTATAAACACATGATTTCATCAGCTTCATGTGACTAGTGATGCACGCTGGGTGCGATCATGTTTTTCTTGATGAAATGCCTTTCCGTGGTTGTTTTATCTGTTGTCGTCAGTTGAATGCACATACTAATTTCAGAATGGATGTTTCGTAAGATAAAAGTTTTGAATTAGAAATGATTAAAAGAGAAATAGTCTGTTAATGACAAGTTATATAACGTTTTGCTATACAAAGGAATAATCAAAATAGTGATTAATACATTGACAATTTTAATATTCGAGTGTTATAAACAGCATTCCCCTTAGGAATGCATAATTGAATAACTACATCCGTATAATTGTATAAAAGCGAAATTTATGCACAGTTTCAATACAGTGTACATATTGCAGTGTCAAGTTTCGGAAATCGGAGTACTCTGTAACTAAATACATACAAAAAGTATGCTTCAGCTAAGAGCGTAATTGCAATAAAAAAATTAATATTGTATCATTACATATATATAAAATACGGTACATAAATTATATCGAACTTACGCAAATCTTAGATAAAATAATTGATCATGGCAGAATCAATCAATACCTTTAGCCTGAATATTTTATTTTGAATTTGGCATTTCATAATGAGTGGATCAAGTAAATAAGAATTTCAAAGCGTTTCATGTGGCTCAGACAAACACGTGATAGCCTGCAGCAAATCTTGAGATTACGTATAATATGCTTATTTTGAAATAAATAAAAGCAGCACTGAATTTTTCAAAGCTTCTCTCATATTCTATTGAGCATTTGATATATGCGACTAGAAATGCCTTGAACAACTGAATGATCATGCACTACATGTAGCTATAGAAGTTTGAAAAAACTTAAATAGAATGCTAGGTGCAATAACATGTATGCTTCAGCAAAGAAATCAATTGAGTAAAAATTGAAATTTCAGTAGTTTCATCTAAATTAAAATAAATTAAAGTTCACTGCTCTCTGGAAAACACGATATAATGCTCATTGCATTTCCTCTTTGGACTGCCATACTAAGCCGCTGGCGGAGAAATGAAGTGGCTCGCAGCTCACCAGTAGCGTCCGTTATCCTTCGTCCGACGGTTCTCATAAATAGCTGGCCATCAAAACCCCAAGCACCGAGGGTCTCTGCGGCGATAGGACAAAAGGTGTATGAATGTTGTAGATCCCGTACTTCAGACGCTTCTTCTCCTCAACTCTGGACGCCAATTTTCCTGATCTTTGACTTGAAACTTGAAAGTTGCTGGCAGCCAGGGTGTCGATGCAAGTGAAGTCCCGCACAAGTTGCTTTCCTTTATTCCAAGGTCCCAGGGTTGCTCCATCAGGTCTTTTGCCATCGGTTCGAGATAGGCCTGGCGGCTCAAGGATAGAGGGTGAGCCTGCCGAGACCAGCGCTCTTCGTAACAAGTCATTTGCCTCTGCATGACGCGCGGAGCGACCTCAGTTGAAGCAACAGCTCAGTCCATGGGTCCCTGAACTGTCGACCTGGAATCCACATTTGCAAGTATATGGGAGGCAAATGTCAACACCGAGTCGCAGAGAGATAGCAATTCTTAGCTGCTCGTTATCCAACTTCAGACCAAGACTTGGAAGGGGGATTACATTAAGCCAAGCACCAGAGTCTTTAGATGAGACAGACAGGCTGCTAGGTTATGTTACATACCATGTATATGTAAGTTTCTTTAAATTCTGTATAATCACTAAGCTGCTCAATGCATTTGTAGTTGCATATATCTTGATAATACTCATTGGAATATGACAGAGCTGGAAACGGGTTACTCTCCGTAACCCGGGTGACCCGCCGACCCTATGACCCCTCACCCGCTGACTCTATGACCCGTGACCAGTTTTCTAAAATGTACTGAGAGCACCAGTGTCTTACACTGCTACGTTGCAAGCCTTCATTTAGCGCATATTTTAGCCTATGGATGTGCGAGTAATACCAATAGATAAGCTTCCAACATTCCAAGTTGTTACAGGCTTATGATTCATTGGAATTTGTAACCATAAGCGTTTTGACCGCTCCTGAAGATGTTGCCGTAATTGTCCTAGGAAGCCTAGAAAGCCTAGAGGCTAGTCATCGTATAAGCCTATGTTCTAGAACGCTAGTAGTCATAGAAGCCTAACCGCTAGGCATAGAATTTAGTCTTAGTAGGCCTAGTACCGGTAGTCATAGTATGCCCATCTAGTACGCTAGTATTCTTGGAAGCTATGGTCCTAATATCCCAAAGGTCTGCCTAGAGGCTATATATTGTTCCCATTGGAATGAGGCTTTCTTTAATTAAGATGGTCAGCTCAAAGTCTTTGAGTCAGTCCGCTTACATAATGAAAGGAATCCGAGCAACAATCACCCTTCAAAACTCACCTTGCTATTTAGGAGGTCTATCGGTAACTTATCAATCAAAAAGTATAAAAATATCAATATTGTAGCCAATTTAATTATGAAATCTGTAGTAACAATCACATGCAATGTTGGTTTTAATATGCTATATAAAAATTAATTAATTACCTTGACGGTTTGGTTGTAAACGAATAACCAAACGTGTCAATGTAACAATCGATCAGATAAATCAATTACAACAACAATCTACAACATATAGTGTACAAATTGTAACTATATACGTTCATGACAAAACAATAACAATCGGTACCGGTATTATTGATCAGCTACTCTAAATTTGGAAATCGAAGATGGTAAAAAACTAAAAACAAAATGTACAAATTGTTTTATGTAAATAAATCTAAGATCCGTCACATCAAATTGAAAATAATTTAAGTGAGAGAGGAGAGAGAATGAGAGCTTCATAGTACTCCAACGCGACGCATAATGCTTCAATTGTTTCTGGTTGCATTGTTGCTCGCTGAGGTCGAATAACGTTTGTAGCGTTGAAAGCTTAGAAGTGTCGCTCCGACTCCGAGCTGCATGCTTATATTACAAAACTGTTCGCGCTACTGTACTGAGGATGGGGAAGTCCACCTTTCGCTCGCAATGTGATGCATTCTTCAGCGCGCCAGCACGGCTCTGTCTACGGTAATTTTCGATTTCAATTTTTGTTGCTGATCAGGACTCCTCCACTGACGCCTCTGACAAATCGATCCTGCTCGATTTGTCACAGAAGACGTTGAATGTTGCTGTAGTTGAAGACATCTGAATGTTGCAAATATACGGTGTTGCTCGATGAAACTGAATCACTGTTTCTGAAGCAAAATATTTACTAATAATTTTTCAGTGGTGTAGAACTTATTAATTGTTTAGTTGCATTACATTATGCAGTCAGTTAGGCTACATCATTCATGTTTTGTAACCAATGCAATCACAAGAGCTCATGCGCGCTAGTTTGGTCCACTATGACCATCTCAATTTATTAACTGAGCTTTGAACCAGTTGACTGGAATTAGTAGTAAAAATTAATCTAAATACCCGGTACAAGTTATTACATTTTATAATCAACATTTCTCTGAACAATTTGCATGGCATTTAAGCATTCAACAGTCACATTTTCATTCGGTGGCATTAGGAATCCCCGATAAATGGACGATTAGATAATTCAATAGGCCATTCGTTTGCAGCTCGGTGCTGTTCATATCAGAAACCACGCACCTGCGTCATTGTCTATCGGTATTGTCATAGACGGATCAGAAAGGAAAGTGGAGATAGAATTCTGATGAGACTTTCTAGAGAAAATCTCATTAACTGCAAGATGATTACAGTATCAATTGATATAAACCATCAACCGTCAGAATCACAGAGAACAACAGATCGGTATCATCGTCCATTACATTGCCAACTTCTGACCGAAGACATGAAAAGGGAAGCCGTGCATGGTATCATGAACATAAGGATTGGACGCAAGATGATTTGCACAAAGTTATTTTGCGACGAGACCTCTGTGGAAATACAACCGGCAATGTCGCAGTACGTGAGGAGAAAAACCAATGAAAGTTCCTCACAAATTCATTTCAAGCCATCATTTAGACATCCAGTAAAATTTATGATTTGGTCCTGTATTTCTTTCCATGGGACTGGTCGTATTCATTTGGTTGAAAGATCGATGTACTCGGACCAATATGTGCGTGTCCTTTCTACTAGGTTTCTTCCACAGGTAAATGAGTGGTACTCGTCTCCCAACAATTGCTGGCTTCAACAAGATCTAGCGCCGTGCCACACGTCACGAAAATCTATGCAAAACTTGACTCAGTTGGGAATCTGAGTCTTGAAATGGAACTCACCTGATCTCTCAGCAATAGAGAATATCTGGAGCGTTCTAAAACGCAGAATTAGAAAGAAGACTTTGGCAACAAAACAAGAGCTGACCAATTCAATATTGAGAGAATGGGCAAGAGATGATGCTCTGAAGGACATGTGTCCCGATTTGGTTGATTCAATGCCCTCCAGGGTAATGGCTTGCAAGCAAAGGGTGATCAAATTGACTATTGATTTGTTTGACATGTATTTCGTGAATTCTGCTTCATATTTTTGTTTTTTGATCGTACGCTTATCAATAGAGTGGAAGTAAATTGTTGTTGTGCTAACTTTTCTAATAATAATCGGAAGGACCAACATTATCGAGAAAACTTTTGCGCAATGATCTGAATTCTTCAAATCTGAAGGAATCATAGGCGATAGGAGCATTTTGAAGGAATTCACAGCAATCTGTAAGCAAAACACACGACTATTTTTCCTACCTCTGCAAGGTATTAAAAATTTCTTTTTGCCCACTTAGTAAGTTCCTGCATGTGCCATCGTTTTGAATCAGTTTGCACTTCTAGCAAAGTGATACGCTTAAGCAATTTAATTCTGTTACTGTTCTATTGAGCCGAATGTCGTTTTCATCACGCGAAGAGTTCCGGTACGATCACTGAAAGACATGCTGCCGCTCAATTGTTCGTCTGACGTCATCTACCAATTCAATTGTAATGCGGAGATAATTATGATGGACGGACTGAACGGTGGCTGGCAAAGCGTGTGGACGAGCATCTTCCGACTTGGATGATGAACAAAAGACCGCGACCACGATCATCAGAGCCTCCCAGCAGTGCTGTAGCTTCAAGACACGCTCTCAATTGTCCGCAGTTTCATTTCACACGCACAAAGATATCGTACTTCAAGAAGGTCGCTAAAGCTTGTTATACAGCGCTACTGCCATTTCTAGAGGCGACAATCATCAACGCCAGAAGACCCAAATTGTTTACAAAAGCAAACAGTGATGACGCTCGCGCTACCGTGGATCTGACTTCTGACTTTTGACCTTTGACTTACTTTTTTTATTTCATCTTGCATGTAAACGTTTTTCATACTGTATCTGTAAATATGACGTACCGCTTGACGATAGTCGTCGAAAGGCCTCGCAGATTACAACTTAAAATGAAGCAGTTGTTTTGCCTCCAATTCATATGCAATACTGCTTCTTGTTGACGGATCTTATTATCTTCTTGTGATCTTATTATGGACGAAACATTGACATTTTTGATCATTCATATAGATAGCTTCCAAGACATGATTGAAATTTCTTTCAAGTCTTCAGTTTTTCATAAAGCTTCCTAGGACTCTAGCACTAAATTTTAAATTTGATAAGAGGAGGAATAAGTCTTCGACTGAGAAAATATACATGCATTTATCAACGTTTCGCGATCAGCTTGAACTGGATAAAAGTTATCCAGTTTGAAATTACTTAAAACTTTTGAATTTAAAGCAACCTCACGGTGTAATCCAATCTGGCTTCGATCGTGCCAGACAACAAAGTATGAACCATATCTCAGCATCTCCGACTACAACTGATATTATATATACTTCACTGTAATCATGCATGCAGCATTGTAGGAAAATTCTTAATACTGGACTGAATTATTATTCATAAAACTAAGCAACAAACCGATCATTACTCTGTCACGTGGGAATCAAACTTGTTTAGTTTTGCCTAGAATCTCAGGATGACTGTTGTAGAGGCATCATTAAGATTCACATGAAAGAGAGCTTCAAGATTGACAACCTCCTCCTCTTTTTGTCTCTCTGAAAGCAATTCAAATCTGACCAAATTTCAAACTTGTGATAGCTCATATCTTAACTACATGCATATCATACCAGACTAATGGCAAACTGCACTACTTGTTAATACACCTATCCTCGAAATCCATAGTTGAGATAAGTCGATGTTGGCATCACAATAGTCTACTTCATGCTTTTCTTAATCAAACTATCAAGTCAACTCAATGTATATTTCTGAAACAAAGTCGGAAGCTAATTTTACACAAAAAGAGGTCTCATATCTCTAACAGAATCTCTGAAAACATAAAGAACATAGACAATTAAACTTGTATTGTGTCGTTGCAAGTTTACAATCGATATCTGTGTAAATAGCAAATTTGAATAAACGAATATACATGTGATATGAATCAGCGAAATGAGGAACAAATAATTTAGAAAAACGCGTACATGACATTACAAGCACAGAGTTGATCTGATGAAATCATCGTAAGAGAATCGATAATATCCAGTCTCTTGGCCGTTCTGCTGCCTATCCCTTGCCCTGAAAGCCTCTGTATAGGCACGAAGTCGAACTGACAGACTTACAAAGTCATCAAAGGCAACAAGACATTGCCCATTGTCCAAAGCTTTTGAATAGCGCTTGAGAATGACCGTCATAGCGTCGACTGTTAGATTGTAACTGAATCGATGCCTAATGATGTTGGCCAGTTCATTGGCTTCAATGTATCCGCTACGATTTGTGTCGTATTGACAGAATACTTGATGCCAATAAACCAAACACTGTAGGAGTTCGCGGAATTCAGGGTACTGCATCACACCATCTCTAGATCGGTCCAGCATGGCTGACATGACCTTACACAGCTCCAAACTCCAATTAATACGATAATAATTTCTAATGCTCGGCTCCTCGTTCAATATTCGACACAATTCCTCTGCCTGGATTCCTCCAAGGTGCGGAGATACATATCTGTGGAACATGGCCATGAATTGATCTTCAGATTGATACTGCATTGCCTGCAAGGAAAAAAGATGGTCTGCAAGGACTGTTGATGACAGTGGATATTTAATGCTCTTAAGTGGAGACATGCTTAAACTTGATTTAAACAAATCATGGGGATGAAATTCTGAGGTACACTGATCGTCATAAATTTTGCAACAACTGAAAATCTATTCAATTTTTGAAAATTCAACTTATACTGTTAGCATTCAGGATACCATAATCTTGTTCACAGCTATACAGTCCATCACAACTTTGTAAGATGAATATCTAGACGCTGTCTAAATGCATGAATACTTGTTTCCGGATGAGGTAATATCTAATAATATCTTGATTGCCGGTTTTTGTTTTACAATTGCTTCTGGCCACAATTGCCTGTACGGCGATCACTTAAAGACACTGACTTGCATTCTGATTCATCCGCAGTCATGAATCGTCTCGTAATCAGGCTTTTCAATTATGACATCAGTTCATGGTCTTTTCTAAGCGCAACCAAAAAGTAAGCACATATTGCTAATTCACTCAAAGAAGTCGCAGAATTCAACCGATCATTCAAAAATGCCAAACTTATCCTCATCGACATTATCAGCTTCATTACCATAGCTATAAAACGACTCCTAAAAATCTATTCTTTTCATCTAAAAATTCCATTCTATTCTTTCCCTTGCAACTAAAATACAGATCGTAGGCAAGACTTCTGCGTAATTAAGCGGGTCATCTAAAAATAAAGGCTTAATCTATACATCTACATCAGTTTTCCATCAATTATCGAAATTTATCGATCAATTTATATCCACTGAAAACCATTGCACTGTTCAATTGAATACGCAGTCAAAACCGCAATAATGCAGGTCATCTAAAAATGTCAAGCTTGCGAGATGACATCGATAGTTGCTGATGGTACTGATGGTGTTGGGAAGGAATGATGTAGAGAATTCAAGCTTTTTAACTTAATATGGTGCCCAATGGCACACTTTCGTACTTTAGTTGCTAAGGGATTCATTTTTAGAGGATTTGAATAGATTCAAGTGAGTGTAATGGTTTCGTTATGAAAAACCTAAGTTCATCTTACAAAGATGTAATGGACTGTCGTACCCACAGAATTAAATATTTTGTTTATCTGCTTCAAAGCGCGCGCAGATGAATCTAATACTGTGGTAGTAGCAGTTAGCAGGATTATGGTATCCTGAATGCTATCAGTATAAGTTGAATCTTAACAAATTCAATAGATTTTCAGTTGTTTCAAAATGAATGACGTTCATTTGTATGACGTTGATTTTCATTTGTGCGAAACATCATGATTTTCCATCTTTACGCAAATTGCAAAACCATATCGTAAAAGCGCACAAAGTGATTCATACTACTATCAGGCAATTAAATAGGTAGCATCTGTGTATCATGCGTGACATTTTGAACGAGGGAGAAGAAAAATTAGATATAGCATTATTTATCTGAAGAATACTTAATCTAATTTCAACTTGCATACTGCACATGCGAAATCATAAACTTATTCACTTAGTTCCCTGTATTATTACAGTGCGCGTAGAATCTGCACGTAGCTATCTGTGATACTGCTTGACAATATCATTGAACGCTATTCATTGTGTGGACGCTACTTGTCATTCTCAGTCGCCTGAAGATACCTTCCTGCAATGTCTGAAAGAAAAAAGAAAGAAAAAATTAGAAGTCGATAACAACTCTCGCTTTCGGGGCTTCCTCAAAATTTGGCTAATAAATGTCTGTCTGTCTGTTCAGTGACAATGCAGTATTTCATGGAAAAAGAGGCCTAAATTTGAACTACGATTAGAAAACTAGGCTTATAAGTCTTGTAATCGATCCAAGTGATTCACAGCTGTCCGAAATGTAAACAATATTCTTCAAACATCCTGATTACTGGGACATTTCGCAATAAGCAAAATGATTTTGAAAAAGCAAGTCAACAGTACTGGCAGAAATGTATCTGCTGAAATAGATTCTCTTCCGCACGTACTAGAGACACAGCTGATCAAATATAAGCAGGCTCTTTCTGATAAGTTGAATTCAAAAGAATTCGAAAGAAGTTGAATTCAAAATGCTGCAAAAGAATGACGACTTATCCTTGAAATATGAATCTCTGGTTGAGAAATATAATGTCATTCAACAAGAGCACTCAGATGATTATATCAAAATATGTGCAGAGATACAACAACGCGCTATGCCGAAGGATTATCTTGTCATTTTCTGGTTGCCTGAAGCGATGGGCACACCTGAAGAAAGGATAGAAAACGATATGAAGGCAGTGCGCGAAGTCGCCCATTCTCTGAACTGTGAATTACCTTCGAATGAATTTGCGTCTCCTGTTTTCGTTGGTGTGACTGAGAGAGAAACTTGTGCTACAGAGAATCGAGAATCGCGCTCATCGTGTTATACGTGTATATAACATTGAGCATAGCTCTGGCAGATTATGCAATTGCAGTGACGACTCATTGGAGGAATGAAGAAAGCTGACATCCATGAGACTTTTTAAACATATTGAAGGAAATGTATCGCATATTTTGCATCACTTGGTTCCTCAAAGGTTCTATTTTACAAAGAAGCTTTGTGTTCCTTTTTCAAGAACGTGTCTTTTTTCGCGAACCTTTTTCCCTTGCGCAACTAAGTTCATGAACGTATGATATGTTTTGTACTTTAGAGACCTATTATTCTGTTTTAATAACTGCAGTATTTCGTGAAATTACTTTGATATTGATCGATATTTATTGATAGAAAAAATAAACACTTGCTTTCTTTCTTGTTTTCTTTGCTTTCTTAAAATAGTTTTTGAATAAATTCATCGTGGTGTTTTCAAAGTAGAATGTCATGTATTTAAACAGCATAGGAATGATTTTTCTGCATCACTGTGTCGGTAACAATGGTTTAGTCATTTATATCGATGGAGATTAGCTTGCGGAGTGCTTTAAAGAAATGAGCTCCTTCATTGATGTAAGTCTAACACATAATTGAGGTGTTATCTAATCATCTCTCCATAGATTCGTTTCTATTCTATAAGGAGAGACGTGTGCCTCTGTTTGTCTTACTTCGTTTAGAGCTTATGAAATTTAGAAAGCTATCGACTAATCCAAACCAGCTTATTGTCTTATTTAATCTCATGCACAAGTTATTTGATGTTCATTTAATGCTTTGGGAACTATTGTAAGATGAGAAACACAGTTGGCATTCATAGACACTCATACCGTCCTCTAAGATGCAAATTTAATCCATCGTCAAAACTGTGATGCTCTTTTATAGATTAAAATAGCTTGGACCACACCTTGGCATATCTTTTATATTGTTTTCTTCGTAATTGTAATCGCATTAAAAGTGAAAGGAAACAAGATTTAGCAGGCCCTATGACATTGGTAGCCAAACTTTGAATAGCTAACACCGAATGTCAAATGAGAGAAAACGGAAGATTTGAAGCTCTGATTGATCACTAAAATCTCCCTTTGAATTTCAAACCTACAGACATCAGGATCTGCACTGCGAAAATGCCCGGTAGCAACACAATAGAAGCTGATAAAGTCAGCAGTCAGTTGCCAGGGATATGAACCTCACATCTGTAGTAGAGCATAGTTTTCATGAGAAAGAATAAAACATGATTGCCGATTTATAACTTGTCAAGAATCATCCACTTAGGATGACCAAATCAATGGCAAGTAGATAGAATTCAAGCATAAAATTTCGTGCAGTAGGAGAGCATGCAATCAACGATTTCACAGATCAAAAAATATGGCAACAGACCTTGCAGAGGATTGCAATGACTATCCTGCCACTGCCTCTATCAAAGCGTGCAGTGGTCAGTTTTTGCTAGAGTGAGAATCGGTAGCATTTTCAGGTCGCCCGTGCTTTCAGTTATACTGTTCATTACATATGCCCGGGTTTAGCTCCCAATGTGTTACTAATCCTGGTCCTGCCATCGCTTGAGTGAATTACATGAACATTCCAATGAAGGGAGTATACCTTGAAATATATGGTATATATATATATATATATACCAGTATGTAATCACACCCACATGTTATAAAGAAAAACTAAGTAAATAAATAAGACAGCCCGACCGGTTTCTGCCTGTTGCAGGCTTCTCAAGGGCATAGAATGATTTATTATACAATTCGTATATCAGCAAACTGAATTAAAATCATAGCATTCAAAATCCATGTAAGTATGATATCGAATTACCAGAGAAAGATAATGATATCTTTATCACCTCTAAACAGAAAAAGGGAAAATTATAACAAACAAGGTATCCCTATTTAAGGAGGCATCAATCCTTCTGATAAAAAACTTTTCTTTCTCTTTCCTATACAATTTTGTGCAGGTATAGGCGGTAATTTTAGAATCGGCATGACATAGAACAATGGGTTGGAGTTGTGTGCACAGTTGAATATATGATTACTAGCATAGAGGGAGCGATAGTTCTCATCCCTTATTTGTTGACGGTGCACTCGAACTCCTGCGCGCAAAGAATCTCCTGTTTGGCCGATGTAAGTGGCTTTACATCCTGCACATTGCATGGCATAAATTATGTTTCTGGAATTACAGTTCATATTGGATTTGATTTTAAATTATTTTTGTTCTCCATTTTTCTCATAATTGAATATTTTTCCAATTAACAGAGATTTACAGCACTCACATCGTTTATCATGACATTTCTGCACACCATTTATCTCCATTCGATTACGTCTTGCTATTCAATTCAATAAAGATCTCGGTTGTTGATGGCAAGGTCTTAATTTGTACTTTTTAAATTTTGAGGTTAGTTTCAAGCTTGAGAAGGATGGAGTAATAATTTCTTTAAACACGTCAGGATTATTCGGATTGAAAGTTTTCACATACGAAATCACGTTATCATCAATAGTTCGGTGCTCGTTAGGACGTGTTATCCTAGATATATATATAAATAAATAAAACCTTCCGGGAAATTAAAAACGATCAATTTTAGTTGCCGAACGTTTTCTGCCGAGTATCTCGACTTTTCAAGGCAAACTGATTTATTTTTGAAAATTAATATAGAGCATTAGGAGATATTAAAACATAGATAGATGTATCAAGTACATAAAAATAAACACAGAAATTACAAAGCATTGAGGGTTGGGAGGAATTTCCTAATAAACATAGCTTCCTTTACCTCCCTACCATTTCTGTTGTCATCTGGGGGCAATTGAAAAAATGGCATAGCTTTGAATCGGCCAGCTGAGCAGGTCGCTATATGACAACTAAGCTTTAATATACTATAGGCCTCGTTGTTAATTTGCTGCCTATGTATAGTCATCCTGTTCTTAAAGGCATCACCTGTTTGACCGATATAGAATTGGTCACATCCACAACACACCAATTTGTAGATAACATTTTGTGACCTGCAATCCAAATTTTGTTTAATATAAAAGGTTTTGATACCATTAGGTGTGTGGAAATCGATCTTTAAATATATATATTTATCAAATCTCAACAGATGTAACCACCACGAGAAATGTTTCGGCCTGTTGGGCCTCATCAGTCGTGGGTAGGTTTGAACCAGCGACGTTGGAGCTAGAGGACGTGCAAGCATACCCTCCAACCAAAATATAAATACTTGTCTAAATATATATATATATATATATATATATTTCAGAAATAGCCTAAAGTTATTGAAATTGAAAACAAGATTGTTAGGAGCGCACAACATGTTTCAGCAAATCATTCGCCATCCTCAGGTGAAATCAAGCATCCGTTTTCTGGCATTTACATCCCTAATTCTGCTTATGCTCCCAAACGTTATCGCTTGGCTGCTATGAATTCACTCTTTTATCGTGCCTTGAAATTGAATTCCAATCCTAATAATTATCAAAACTCCGTTTCTGCTATTCAAGCTCTTTTTCAAAAAAACGGATTTTCTGAAAGAACTATTTTGCGCATGCGAGAAAAGTTGAGGCAAGATACAAAGACAACGTTGCTCGACCAAACGCTCATGATGACTTTAAATTTTAACATGGAGCTTCCCCTACATTTCGGAGAGTGAACAAAATCTTCTTTCTCGTGTCAAAGACATCAATAAGCTTTTACCGCCTGATATGAAAGTTCGCCCCGTTTTTAAAACCTTGAAAACTGGCAATTTTTTCTCTAATAAGGATAAAGTTGTGCCCGAATTAAAGTCTAATGTTGTGTACAAATACACATGTGATCACTGTGAAAAGTGTTACGTGGGCAGCTCTATCCGCCATTTTGCTACCAGAATCAACGAACATTTGAAAGCGTATCCAACACCAACCGAAATAAGCATGCATGTACATCCACCAAAGAAAGAAAATTTCGATATCATTGCCTGTACTGAATACCCTAGATTTCTGGAATCAATTATAATAAAGAAGTCTGACTTTAGCACTCTCATGAATGAAAGGGCAAGCTCCATTAATACGTTGTTAGATTTGTAATTCATGGCTCTATTGTGTATTTTATTGCGTAGCTACTTCCAATGCAAGTGACCTTCAGAATTGACTTCATTTTGTGACTTCAGTGACTTTATCTCGGTGACCTAATGACTTGTAATTTTGTATTTAAAGATTGTTTTAACTTTGTTTGCTTGATTTCACCTGAGGATGGCAAATTATTTGCCGAAACATGTTGTGCGCTCCTAACAATCTTGTTTTCAATTTCAATATATATATATATATATATATAAAACATACCTTGAAATCATAGTTGTTTTGTGTCGGTCATCTTTTAAATGCATTACCTTAGTCTATCGATCACAAGAATACAACCAGACAGAAATAAAGATTTCACAGTGCCAGTTAGCGTGGACAAATAATAGGAAGATGTACTCACATTTGAACG
This sequence comes from Prostheceraeus crozeri, assembly GCA_907163375.1. Classification (NCBI taxonomy): domain Eukaryota; kingdom Metazoa; phylum Platyhelminthes; order Polycladida; family Euryleptidae; genus Prostheceraeus; species Prostheceraeus crozeri. The sequence goes on from CAJQUW010011435.1 coordinate 27,015, forward strand.
GTATAAGCACAAAATTTCAGCCGTAGACGTTGCATATCGTTATCGGCTTGCTCAGTCATTCTAGATATTTTAAGCCACTCTAAGCCGCACGGACGATCTCCTGTAGAGAGAAGCGGAGCGTCTACGACTGCCAATGAATTTTTGTGCTTAAAACTGTTCACGACTGATGACATCTTTCTATAGAAAATATTTTGAACGTGATAGGAGAGCTCAAATAATGAACAATACACAAATGCAAAGCCCTTGCACATGTCAACTGTTGAAAATGACATATTCATCAAAACTTTGAGTCACCCAGGCCGCAGAACAATGTGTGGATGAACGCACGATGGAGAGAAGAAAGAAAGCATTTATGTTTTTTGATCTCTGAAAAGTGCCCATGAGGATTCAGAGATCTCAGGGATCCTAAGATACGGAATCACAGGCGTAATTGTCATCAATGTGACAGCTGACATCAAGGCCTGCCTGCAATGTGACAGCTGAAGTTCGTGTGTTCGCTGATACCATAGAAATTGATGACAATGAAACCTCTAAAATGGATGTAAAGCCTCATGCAATACACAATAGTGGCACAAAAATCGAACGCATTTTTACTTAGATACATTTGTCAAAGGCAGAATCATTGGATTAGAATCAGTCACATGTGTAATTCTAAGTCCCAACTTAGTTCCCTGGATGTGCCGCGACCTTGAGTCAACTTCAGATAAACAATCTATGGCTGATGCGAGCTACTTTTGCAATGCGCACGCTTGGCCAATCACACAAGCCAAAAAGAGACGAATCTCTATGTTAAATTCCATCACTTGCTGCCATTGTATGGCTTGGATAGGATTATGATAACCCAAATGCAAATGAATCTTTGGTAAGAAGGCTTCCGGGGATCTCGATGCTTTTCAGAGCCCGGCAGAGAGAAGGTTAATTGTCTCTTGGGCATGCTTGAGCTGCTTGCACAATTCTGGAGAGGCCATTTTCAAGGTGGTCAGAAAATATTTTACATTTTGAGTTGCTATAGCACGACGATGAGTGAGTTAGAAAAGAAAGTTCAGAGCCTGAGCTTGTTGTACCGCCAATCTAATGTGATTCGAAGCGGTTCTCAAGGGGGGTTCTCCTGCTATCGTTGCGCTTCAGTGCCGGGTGTGAATGAGGTTCAAGAATGTTCGGAATCGACTGCAGCCCTGTGACGTGAATTAGCAATTTCTTCTTTTACCAGTTGAAACATCATTGTCATCATTTTTAGTCGACCAGTGTAGAGAATCGTGGAATTTCCCTAACAATTTACTGGCGTATATATATCAATGCCATTGAACTTAGTCATTGAATGCGCCGATTTTGACGAAGAAGTGGAACTCAAAATTCAGATGACAATGAGCAGAAGAAAAGACATTTGTCCATTCACCAAAGCGTGTAGCAAACAGAGAAGAGCACATCAAGCAGAGCATACCTGTATCAAGCAGAGAAAAATAGCCATTACTGAAGGGATGAACATTCCAACAACTGCGGTCTGTTGTCTGATAAAAGATCAAAGGACTTTAGCCAAACTTCAGCTGTCAACTTCCTGCAATCTGTGATGATCTGGGATTCTTACAGCATCTGCATCTGCGTGTGAAAACGGCTGACCAAAGGGAATGCATCAAACGGACGAGAGTGCTTTCGTACAAATGAATATTTTTTTGTAATGAAGAAATGGGTTCTCAGGATAATCCCGCGCCAGCTCACGGAGGTAAGGCAGCATTCATTTTTAAGAACAAGATGGAGTTGTGGTCTCTCCTTCGGCCTGAGAACAGTCCAAACCTAATTCCATTGAAAAGTTATAGGGAATTATGAAGAACCGGCTAATGAGAAAAAGCCGAGCACCAAATGAGAATTGATGGCATCCATTATTCATGCTTGGCATTATTGCATCGAGACAAGCCTTCTAACCAATTTGGTGGACAGCATGCCAAGGCGAATGATGGCCGTGCTGAAGTCGGTGTCAAGTCAAAATGGTCTACGTGTAAAATTGTCTCCAAAATGTTCCTGTTAAAATTGTCCACGGAAAAATCAAACCACAAACTGGAATTTTATTAACAGAAACGTCTTCAGCAGCATCTAAAATCAATATGTAGGCTTCTGTTAGAATTCTAGCCGAAGATTCAATAACTGTCAGAAACTATTGACTTTCTGAACACTTGACTCTTGGCTTTCAAAATTCCAGGTTTTAGATGTTGCTGAAATCGTCTCTGTTACCTAAATTCCACTTTGTGGTTTTCCCAGGCACAGTTGTGTCAAAACTTAGTTTCAGGACCATTTTGTAAAAAGACTATTTTGACATGGAACTTTGAAGTCTAAAGGAGCTGCGCCAAAATACTAAATGAGCATGAAATTATCAGACTGAATCATTCATCACGAACAGTACATTAGTAAACTAAGGGACGCCTAATATTGTGGGCTATAGGACGTCCCCTTAATTATATCAAGAATAACTTCACAATGTATTTTTTGCAGGACATTTCTTTTTTTGGGCAGCAATCAAGAGCTGTGTTTGTGATGAGAGGTCTCATAGGGGATGGTTTGAAGGACACAATTGAGGAAGAGTTCAACGAATTCGACAGGGATCTCTTGCGACGGTTCTAGAAAACAATGGCATAAGACCACGTACGTGTGTGAGTGCTCATGGGCGCACGTTGAATTTTTGATAGGAAAGCACATATGTATTGATTCATAAATGCTACCTTTCTTGTGATAATGAAGTTTGGTTTGGATAAGATCAATGCAACTCATTCCATTATCAATTGACAGTTTTATTGCAAAGGATCAGCATCGGCGTGTGGACATGGAAAACAACCGAGAGATGAACCCACGGGTGGTTCAGCCAACCCCACACCAAACAGTGGTTGATACCGCCCCAAAATAAGGAGGGAGGCCTAGTGGATAGATGTGACGACCATCTACCCGCGCGGTATCACGAGTATCTATTCATCTATCATTTATCTATCTACATGTATCTCTCCTCTATCTCTGCCTTTCTTTTTTCAACTTCATTTATCCTAATCAATGTGATAAAATGTACACCATGACTTTATAAATTCAGTTGTAACTTTCCGCTCGTTGACATTATACTGGATCGAGAAAGATTGAAATCGAAACTAGTCTCCAGTATACTTACCTTCGTTTCTGAGAGCTACGTCGACGTATGGACGATGTGCCGGCCTAAAAGCGCTCTATCATAGAGTCCATCCAGCTTTCTATCCATCTAACTACATGTACTGTATCTATCTTTTCTCTTTTCTCTCACACACTCTCTCACTCTTTCTTTTCAACTTAGTTCATAGTTTCTCTCTCATACTTGATCTACTGATTCTTACCTGCCACGCATTCTGCTGGAAAACATTCTGAGCGAAGTTCTGGCCGTATCCACCATAAGCGGCTCCATTGGGGTCCATTCCATACTGACATGGGGGAGCGTACTGCATTTGAGGAGGATGCTGTGGCTGTGAATAGTGATGCATTAGCAGAAATCTCCCTTATTATCCAAGAATTCACACAATTGCAATACAATGCACCGAACGAGGCTGCTGTTGAATCTGTTTTGTTGAATTTACGTTAGATAGCTATTGTTCCCTGACTGCTTGCGTCTTGCGCGCGCGCACTACCTTGACAACACCACGCTGACGCAATTACAATTGTAGTCGTCTCTGCTGGAAGCAAACATTAAGTCGTTGCTCGTCAATACAAATGTAAGTGAAAAGTATGAAAGTCTTCAATACAAATAGATTTAAGTGTAAGTGCTATTCATATTCGCATCAATTAGTCTGTAAGTAATTCATAATCAATTAATTATCATCCTAAGACGTTAGCACTTCCATATTTCTGCATCAACACCTTTGGCTCACTTCTCACTCAGCTACTGAAGAAGATGGAATAAAAGTAGTGAGATAAATACGGTCAATTTAATTTTAATGCGTCAGTCAATGACACTCTCAGCTGTGAAATCTGTGGCCGCGTGCACCCACATCCATTGAACCTGTGACCATGTCCACCCGTGCCCATTGAATCTGTGGCCGTGTCCACCCGTACCCATTAAATCTGTGGCCGTGTCCACCCGTACCCATTGAATCTGTGGCCGCGTCAACCTGTACCCATGGAATCTCAAAAATCAATGTGACTTGCCGATCAAACTAGTAGACGAACCAGTCCCTACCTTAAGACTGCAGTTAATGGCAGAAAAAGAATAATAAACATGCGAAATGCCACATTTGCTCATTGTTGTCAGGAAAGCGTCCCTGTTCTACCCGGTATGTACAGTGTATAAAATGAGCCTATAGCTTTTGTAGCGATTTCTATATTGGCCAGACTGACCAACCTTTCTGGAAGCTCTACAATGAAGACAAATGAGATCTAATAAATAAGAACAATGTACTAGGTGACATGCCACGCTCAATCACGCATAATTCACGCGTAAACCACGCGTAATTACACATGACCCCAAACATCTGTGGCTATGCGGGATATTGCTGCAATATCTGTTATATAAGTTAGTATAGTTGGCAGTCCTGTTATATAGACTTTGCGTCTCATGTGTCTACATGTATCAGAGGCTAAACAATGTGATAGGACCTCAACTACATGCTCAGGGAAGACAAAACATGCTTAGCGGTTCATCCGTGGTTCAAGCGGCAGCGCAGACAACCGTGGACGACGCGCAAACTATAAACGCTCACCCGCGCGTATTCATAAACATTCCCCATGTTTTAACAGTATCAGATCAAGTGATTTCTGACTCTTAGTGCAGCGCGTATGTACGCGGGTAGAAGAATAGAATGTCCTTAAGCACGATGTTTGGGGTGTTCCGTAATTACGCGTGAATCATGCGTGGCATGTCACCTAGTGTGGGAATGCACTATACGAGTACAATATAAAAATACATAGCCTATCTGAATACGTCAGCATTTCAAACTGTACAGTTGATATCATCGACACTAGCCAGAACGCCATACATAGATTGCAGGTTGGCTGAAGCTCGTCTAAATTTTGAGTTGCTTGTAAACGAAGTTTCATGTGATTCGGTCAGAGAAATGCCTCAGAAGTAAGGGAGGGGTGACGCTGAATCCCCCTACAAGCCAGGATGTTGATGCTCTCCAGAGCCCGGTAGGGATAGGGCTAAAGTTTACCATAAAGTAAGTTTTTTAGGTAGAATAGGAACCGTATTTGTTAAATCCCCAATGTGCATACAGTTTCGATTTTATTAAATGAACTCCAGGTGAGACCCAATGCCAAATGTGAGATATGTAAACTTTGTATCTTTGAAGAAATGATTATGGAATTGACTGATCATGATAGTAATACGGAAGAAAGAAGTGTTTTACATATTCTCCGCGTCATGACATCCTTGGAGAGGTCATTTTTATTAAACTAGTTATTCGATGGGTTAAACTACTACTTAAATGCACAGGCTTATAAGAGCTTACAAGAGTATTTTCTTAGGTGTGATCATGTCACAAACTACCTGCCCCTGAAAGAGAAAAATATCATTATCAAGGACAATTATCATAATTAATTTTAGAATGTGTTAATGGGTCCACAATATTATTCAGATTCAAGAAATAAAATATAAATTTTGCGAATAATAAAATCATGACGCTGAAAATTAAATTAAAAAATTGAAGCTTCATCTAAAAGGAACAATAAGATCTCAACTTTTTCCATGAAGACTTGCATTATGCATGAAATTTCCTCGATAATCAGCTTAATTCCCATTTCATTGAGATACCTGTAGGTAAATGTCCATTCCTTTTGATATCCAGTTAGTTTAGGAATAATTTGCAAAAGGTTAGCTTCTTAGAAATTGATCAAATATTTTTTAGATCGCAGGACCGCAATCTCCGCAAAAACTGAATCTTTTGATGCAAAAATGTTCACCGTATGCTGACATTTATTTGAGTCGGCACTCTATCAGTTATTCAGAAAAAAATCAACAATGAAAGTATAAATCTCGTGTATCTGATCTATGTTGCCAGCAGTACTCATTACGGGCCGAGCTTTACTGAACAGGCTTGGAATTGGCCAGGGACGACGGAAGACGATGAAAGAGAAACCAAAGCAGAAGGACACTTTTCATGCCTGTGTTTCGACCATAGGATAACTACGGAATATGTTCTAAAATGCTGCTGACATTTAAAATATAATTTGGGTGAGTTAAAATTAAGGCTTTCTAATAAGTTTTAAGAGACGGCAGAATTTTCCAGGCATTTCCATTCAACTTTTAGTTTATCCATTAATCACATTAATCGAAAAATTTATACGTAAGGTGCCATTATTTGAATATTCCACACATCTACATCAATTAGACTTTTTCTTGAAAACTATTGAGATTTCATTTATCAAACATGTGGCTTCCGACTTCGAAGCTGAACCACACTCAAATAAAAAAGCAATGTTATGAAATATAAAGCGTCCATTGTACGGGAGGTGCATTGTAGCGTTTAAATAAAAAACAGTCTCTCCCTTCTCTCGGACAAATTTCCTTCATTGTTTTAAAAACATATGTACAAGGGCCCGACGCGTTTCGTCCTCCGACGTCATCAAGGGCACATGAGCTATACAACCAGGCGGGGGATTAAATAGTAAAAGTGAGCGGTCCATCAAATCATCTCATGTTTTCTGTTCAGGAGAGGTTGATTCTTAGCTATGTGACGACTTTCAGACAACTTCGTGTGAACTGAATTACGTTGTTTGCTTAGAATTGAAAGGTCAAAGTCCTTGATTTGTACGTCAGTCAGATTGCTGTGATCTTTATTAACATGTTCAGACAGTGCACTTTTTTGATCGCGATTTTTCAAACTGCGTTGATGTTCAGCATATCTATGTTTAAGCGGACGACACGTTTGACCGATGTAATTTTTATTGCAGATTTTGAAATTAAAATTGTAAGCAATATATTTATCGTTGTAAGTAAATCTGGGTCCCACAAGAGAACACACATTGCAATTACATGCATTGTTAGGAAAACAGCGCTCTTGGAATAATAGCCAAAACCTTATCGGGTTTAGAAGTGATACGGATAGGGAGTTTAAATTTATTTGCTAAAGTTTTCATTTTTCTTTAAAATTTATCATTAGCAAAAATCTAAAGATAAGTTAACAAATTTTTCACCGTTTTTAGACTTAGATTTGCTATCATCTTTCGTTTTACAATTGGTATTATAGAAGCCATTGCTATTAAGCCGATGTTTCATCAGAGGTATGCTAGTCTCAAGTTCATCTCTACTAGAACATCTGTCAGAGACGTATTTCATGCTATTTTTGACAAAATTATTTTTGACATAGCTTGGAAGCCAACTATCTTTTTGAAGCGAAATGCCCGAATGGCATTCTTTAGAGAACCATTTATAACTTAACTTTTTATTGATGGCTATGCTAACATCAAGGAAATTAGGAAAATTATTTTTGGGTACATCTAAAGTGTCGTCATTTATGGAATTAAATGTGTGCAAAAGTTTTGGAAGAGATACATCATTTTTTGGAAACGGACCAACAATTATATCATCTATGTAGCGTTTATATATCAACGGCTTAATATTATGTTGTTCCTTTAATATTTCTAATGCTAAAGACTAGCATACCTCTGATGAAACATCGGCTTAATAGCAATGGCTTCTATAATACCAATTGTAAAACGAAAGATGATAGCAAATCTAAGTCTAAAAACGGTGAAAAATTTGTTAACTTATCTTTAGATTTTTGCTAATGATAAATTTTAAAGAAAAATGAAAACTTTAGCAAATAAATTTAAACTCCCTATCCGCATCACTTCTAAACCCGATAAGGTTTTGGCTAATATTCCAGAGCGCTGTTTTCCTAACAATGCATGTCATTGCAATGTGTGTTCTGTTGTGGGACCCAGATTTACTTGCAACGATAAATATATTGTTTACAATTTTAATTGCAAAATCTGCAATAAAAATTATATCGGTCAAACGTGTCGTCCGCTTAAACATAGATATGCTGAACAACAGCGCAGTTTGAAAAATCGCGATCAAAAGAGTGCACTGTCTGAACATGTTAATAAAGATCACAGCAATCTGACTGACGTACAAATCAAGGACTTTGACCTTTCAATTCTAAGCAAACAACGTAATTCAGTTCACACGAAGTTGTCTGAAAGTCGTCACATAACCAAGAATAAACCTCTCCTGAACAGAAAACATGAGATGATTTGATGGACCGCTCACTTTTACTATTTAATCCCCCGCCTGGTTGTATAGCTCATGTGCCCTTGATAACGTCGGATGACGAAACGCGTCGGGCCCTTGTACATATGTTTTTAAAACAATAAAGGAAATTTGTCCGAGAGAAGGGAGCGACTGTTTTTTATTTAAACGCTACAATGTTATGAAAGTTGGAATGCTATTGAATATAGTTGTAGACCAATCAAAGCACATTCAGTCAAAACTTTCCAAAAATACTTAGTCTTCATGGTTGGTTTAGAATGAATTGTTTCATGATGTACATGTATGTTTAGTTGAGATTGTCTGCTATTTGTTTAAGTATGCTTAGTATAAGTAAATTGTTGTATTTTTATAAGAGTCAATCGGTCATTTAGAGGCAAACTTTGCTGCAAAGCAAGACTTCTGTGGAATAAAATAACAATTAACACATGGCTCCTTACGCGAAGCTGCCCAAATTCATTTCAAAATGAAAAGTCGATGTGTCCCGACCGGTTTCAGTATATTTTAGATCATCATCAGGTGTGTGTACAGGCATGGAAAAAATCGACTTATATACAACAATGATTAAAGTTTCAAAGGGAAGAGAATAGCAATCAACTAAATTGCGACAGTCACAGAAATTGCGTCGGTCACAGAAAGACCCGCAGCTTAAATGAGGAATCGTGTTCACTCAGCAAGGTTCTGTCAGTGCTACGGCAAAGAGCGATACTTTCAGCTATTTTCGTATACTTTGTTTTGTAGATTATCGAGAAATCGTCAAGGTCAAGGTCGATAATCTAATGATCACCTAATGATGATCTAAAATATACTGAAACCGGTCGTGACATATCGACTTTTCATTTTGAAACATGGCTCCATATACTTGAGAAGGGACCCTCCATACTACCATGCTGAAGATCCAATATGCGTGCAATACTGATAAAGGGACCCATTCAAAGCTTTGAGGAGCACCTGATGCCAGTAACAGGGTTTCCCAGAGTAACAAATGAATTTCAATACTGAAGGTCCGTCCCTTTAAGCTGATAAAGAGCTGATCAAAATCACACTTCATTTGCCACGGAAACAATCGCTGTAGATTGCATCCCAACACTTTTTAAGGAATCTCTCAAAAGGTAGATTATTTACAATTGCTTGATATGTCGTAGACACATCCGTTATCAAAAACAAATGACTTAATTCTGCCTTTTATTTCTCTGCTTTATCCGTTGCCTATCAAGTGTCAAGTATGACATAATTACCTCCATCCGACGCTTTGCGGCATCGTTTTCACTTGAATGGGATTGTGCTAAACAAATAAAAGTGGAAAATGATAACTTGGCAACTCATCGGCAAACTTTCACTCTGTCAAATCAATGGCATGTCTGAAAATTTTGAACATTATTTCAATTATGGGAGAAGGGCATGAAAAGTTGTTAATTTTCTAGGGGGACACGTGCCCCCGGTCCTCCCCCCCTTTTCTGCCGTGCCTGGGATTGGCCGAGTCGAAAGACTGAGGCCTTTGCGAGTCTAGTACCCCTCGTGCAAGTCTGCTTTGATCGTTGCGGAAGAATCTATGCTGTACACTCCCTTGACAGAGTGACATTTATCATCTTAAGCACAATAATAGAGGGGACTGGAATTAATTACAAATTTCCTTGAAATCTCTCTTCTTGTGCAAAAATGGCTTCAATGCATAAACAGTCGGATTTGCTGTTCCAGCAATCGTGGGAACTCAATTATCCAATGAAAATAGAATCATTGAAATCTATTTTTGCCTTCTCTTGATTCTCAATATTGTCTTGAGATTGAGTCTGGGAGATTCCTAGGGCATGTCAAGGGTGTGCCCAGCAGACAAACTCCTCATGACAACGTTGACGCCCTGTAAACTTGAGCGTCACTCAATTCTGCGTCGAATGAGGTGCGAAGTCTCATACTTGCCTGCAATGGATGGGAAATCGACTATTCTCAGCTGTTTAGAGTTGGATATTGTCCAGGATCACACTGTCACCAATTTCAATCTTGTCTTTGCGGAAATATTGCTTGCTATCTTTAACCGACGATTTATGATTGTCGCCGATTACAGCTTTTCTTCTCTTCTCAGCCGACAGTGGCGCCGCAGTGTGTTTTGGCCAGTCATTGTGTATTATTAATTCTCATCGTGATTGCTTCTAAAATTTGACTTTCTGAACCCGAAGGAATTGATCACCATCATCCTGGCGAATTACCAAGGCTTCAAAGTGTTTGGACAGGGCGCTGGTAAGCTTCACTTTATCAATGAAGTAGACTAAGTACAAATTGCATCATAGTTATTGATTAAAATCAAAAAATGAATTCTAACTGATAAAGGATAAACTGCATCAAGATGAAGAAAAAATAGTGGACACGAGAATTGGATTTTGCAGATTTATTCGGAAACTCGGTAAAGTGTGTGGCCCTCTTCATATCCATGCCATCTATTATCTAAGACTAAGGTGCAAAATTCACCGACTTTTTTATTATCGATCATATATCTACGACATCAGCAGATGTGGTAATATTCATCTCACTGCAAATGGCTGGATACAAATTAATACCAAATTCACATGCAATTTGAAACTAACGATTGTTAGGAGATTCCCGTATCTTTTCACAGGCAAGTAAAGAGAGTTCTGACTCGATATAATTTATTGGTCGAAAGTAAAAAGTTATAAATTTACACGTCGCACAGCGTGACAGGCCTTCGGCGTCCAGCGCCTTCTTAACGGTCGATGGTCAAATGGCCTTTTGACCATTTTTCGCCATTTGACCATCGACCATTAAGAAGGCGCTGGACGCCGAAGGGCCGTCGTGTGTTTTTCGTGTGTGTTTGGTATGTAACGATGCGAACTAATCTCTCTAATATTTTGGTATGCATCGTTCATACGTGTTTGGTATAGTGAGCAGTTTACAGTATACATCGGTGATCACAAGCAGTGATTCCCAAGTATACATACGTATGTGCATATAAATCATATAATATTCACATGATGATTTATGCATATTTAGGATAATAAAAGGGATCTAATTTTTCTAAATCTCGTGCGATGTCTTCCTAATCGTCAGCTTCCAAGAAAATTCTCCCTGGCTGCTGGAAACAGGGAGACAAACAAATTTAGATAGTTCAGCATTTTTATAGGTCCGATTTCGGTGCAGGTACTGTATATCATTGATGTGATATAATGAGATAGTAAAAGTTGCATTACCCCTTCGGAATAGAATAAATTTTGTACTTTATCTGATATTGCCACTTGCACAAATTTTGCATCTAATGTTATGCTTCATAACATTACTACATGCAATAATTTAATTTGAGTACATGCAACACCGCAAGTAACTCAGAAAATAACAAGTTCCTACCACCTTTCAAAATGATCATAATTATTGAGTTTTTAAGTGCATCTTAGTCTAACTTCAATGCTCATGGCCCTACTCTCAGTAGACTTGCAGTAAATTAACACTTTCCTTAATCCGTGCGCTTCCACCGAAGTCTTCTTGATGTTTAGTTGTCAGTAGATGCTGCTGATTCCCAAAGTGATTGCTTTGGAAATAAGGCGCGCGCAATTTTTATACTAAATACGGAGAAATGCCTAATCTTTGAAATTACAAATTAAACAAAGGAAGTCAGTGCTTATATCCTTGTTTCATTTGTTAATTTCATATAATAAAGGAAAGTGCTCTATAATCCTGTCCATGGCCCTCCGTTGAGAAGTTGCGCTAGGAATATCCAGGTCGCAATGAGGATAATTCGGCGAAAAATAGAAAGAGTCTGGGAGTTAATGGGAGGTGCTGAAATTAAAGAAGGCACATGAAAGTGGATCGTGTGGTCACACTAACTACATGCAATGGCCTCATCGAACTATTTTGCAAGTTTACAAAAATTAGCAAGTTTATGTTTTGAAATTTACACTTATCTTTCGATTTCAAAATTCATACGATAAAAAGCTATGTAGATTTCACGAAGAAGATATAATTCATCAGTTCTGATCAGCTCATATAATTTCTAGAGGATAAAAATAATTGAAGTGAAAATTGAAAATATTCAACAAAAAATAACTACTCAAACCTGAAAACGCTGATTTCGACGGAAATTATGAATCAAAAGCTGCTAAACATCCGTCATGAATAAAGCTTGAGGTATCGAAAATTTGGTTTTCATTCATTTCTTTGCTTGAAATAATATATTTGCTCAAATTATTCATCAGGGGAGACGTCAGCGTTAAATTTCCTAGCCTCTACCCTCTAAAGCTGCAAGAAATTTTTTTTGTTACTTTTTGACTAAAAGTTGCCCATGCTTGACAAAAAATTTTATAAGGTACAAAAAATACTCTTTGAAGATCACTTAGCAAAAGCTACGTGCAGGCAATGGAGTGCAACGTTTTGAGGCAATTGTTCGTTCTGTCTTCGAAGTACGGGAGAATTTTAGGCAATTCATCACATCGCGCTTTGTTCCGACACTTCTACCAAAATAAAACTCTTCTTCTTTGCTCCGCATGGGTGAACCATTTGTTTCACAATCAAGTCGATACAGTATTCTACTTTGTAGATGGTTTCAGTGCTGATTAGGAGACCGATTTAGGGGACTTGCATTACACGCAGACATAAAATATTATCCTTTGAATCGGGATGATTTGTCCTGAGACATGTTCTTTTGAGTCTCCATCTTAAAACACGCTTTAGACAACAAGTCATAGAAAGTGTCTTAACCTTATTATATGCGGGTTATTTTGAGCTCCGAAAACCAGTGTGGGGCTCCAGGAGTCCTCCCTCTGATTTTGAAGTTCCCACGATTCAATCGTCCCCAAAATTGTTGTGCGAGTCAATTGGTGTATGCTCGTTTCAATAGTGTCATCAGTATTTACCAACTCGGTCACCCTGTTAATGTAAGTACCAATCAAAAATATGAATTCATTTTTCATGAAAATTGATGTTTTGAGTATCTTTTGGAAATTGATGGTAGATGACTTTGATGGGCATAAAACGTCTTGCGACTTTATTGGGAGCATGTTTGATTGTACTGGGATAATTAAGCGGCACTCAATACAACTGAAATTTATATTTTTGAAAATACATGTAAATTGCATATTGTCTGCTGCTATTATCAGTTATGCAGGCTATAATAATAAATAATGATAATAAAGTGCGTATTTCATTGAATGAAAATCGAATCATTTCACAAAGTTTTTACAGAGATATAAGATTTGAATTTTTTACATGCAAGGAATACACGGTTTAAATTTCGAAAGCAGAATGCTGAATGCAGATGCAAAATTACGGGAATTCAAAATAAGTGAATATCACAATTGTCTCCATTAAGTAGCATAGCAGTCTAAGGGAAAAATGAATTGATTCGTCTAGAACAAGAGCAATAGGGATGGAAAAGTGACCGGAACGTGGAAGTTTGGACGGGACACGATGATACAGGGGATGATCAGGAGATTCACATTTTTCAAAGAATTTACGTGCATGCCTATCTCTAATTTCTGCTAAGTCAGAAAAGAGAGAGCATTTGCAATTGGGCTCACATATGAGCCGATGTGCTCTCTTACGTATTAATTCAAGTTGCTTGATAATATTTGCCTGAAGCTTGCAGAAGAGTGACGACGCATATAAAATTATGGACATAATTATACAGTTGAACACTTCAAGTAGTTTCTTTTTGTCAATAAATATTATTATATATATTATCGTTGAGCAAAACCGCAATTACTCCATCCAAATGAAAAAATGCACCAAATATATTGTGAGGCATGATCATCGGTCCATTTTGTGATTTGGGATCCACTATTTGTAGCATATAACGGACACTAATACTTACAAAGCTACTATAAGTAGTGATTAAAGTATATTTCTATTATTCATAAAACAGATGCATTTGTGGTTGAATAAACATGTCCGCCATAACTTCACTTGTACTTCATCAACGGTATTTAAGTGATTTGAAATGAATGAGATGCTAGAATTTACGAGAAATTGACAAAAATTCTCGATTGTGAAAAAGTGTTTATTAAAAGTAATATTCTAATGTTCGTTTTAATGCTTAACATAAAAAACGCGCGTAGAAACTGAAATTCACAAAAATAAGAATCGTAGCTATAAGATCTTTGGAACAATATCAAAAAATGTCTAACAGAGCTCCTGGAACCCTACCCCGGGAAAACAGGGCAAAATACAGGGTGTTTCAGTGAAACCTGGTCAGTTCGTGTAAATTCAATTATAGTTCTATAGAAGTCAATGCCAGTACAAATAATAAACAATACTGGGAAATTTTTTGTTAGAAGACTTCTTTTGAATAATTTCATCAATATAGGCTGTAAATAACATTGACATTATGTATGTGATAAGTCACACATAATTTATATTTGAAAATATCTTTCCTATGATTATTTGTTCTGTAGCAAGTCTCTTTAACAAAATTGTTCAGTTAGGAATGTTTTGTCAATATGATCCAGCGATTTTGAACAGCTTTGAACGGCTTTTTGAACAGCATCGCTCAGTTGTGATTGTTCAGCGTTCGTATGCTCAATTGTTTAAACTTCGTCCTCGTGATCCTCGGGCAAAACGTGAGACAAATTTGGAAGCCCACAATACGGCCATTACTATTGGACTCGCACATAAGCCACGCGGCGGCTCCGTGCGAACGGCTCGCACGAAAGAGAAAAGTGAGCGCGCTGTTGATGCCGTCGAACAGCAACCGGAGACTTCACAGCGTAGACTATCAGCGCAGCTAAACCTTTCTGTATCCACCATCAACCGGATTCTTCACGAACGCGGTTTTCATCCCTATCGGCTGCGCCATCGTCACTCCCTTAACGATGAAGACTTTGAGTCTCGCGTTGACTTCGCCTCGGAGATCCTTCAACACCTTCAGCAAGATCACGATATCTTGAAGCGCATTATTTTCTCTGAGGAAGCTAACTTTCATGTGAACGGCCACGTGAACGGCTGGAACTGCCGGTTTTATGCTCAAGAAAATCCTGGATTTGTTACCGATATGCCACTCAATTAGCCGAAAATCATTGTGTGGTGCGGTGTCTCGTGGAGGCAGATTTTCGGTCCGTTTATCTTCAAGGACGAGAATGGTGCAGGAACCACAATAAACGGATCAAACTATCGAGCAATGATCAAAGATTTCTTTCTTCCTCAATTGCAAAATAATGAAGAATTTTTAAATGGTTCTCTGTTTTTCCAACAAGATGGAGCTACGCCGCACACCGCACGCGAAACTATCGACCTTCTGCGTGATGAGTTTTCCAACAATGTGATTTCTCGAAGAGGTGACATTCTTTGGCCAGCGCGTAGTCCGGATCTAACGCCTCTAGACTTCTGGCTGTGGGGAACGCCAAAACACAGAGTGTATTCCACAAATATTCGCGATGTGCACCAATTGGAGCAGCGTTTGCGAGAGGAAATCGACTCCATTTCGACTGAAGAGCGACAGGCAGCACTTCTCGCATTCAAGGCACGACTCCATACCGTGTTGGAAGTTAGCGGACGCCATGTTGAATAAAATAGCTTCTGTTGTTCCATTACTTAAAGCAATAAATTTTTACATTTAATTTTCATAGTTTTCATTGTCTTATTCATAAAACGTGACGATAAATCGAACTCATAAATCACAATAAAAACGACGTTCATGAATCGAACGCAGGCTGAAGAGCGCTCTCCAAATGAGAGCGATATCTATGGTGAATGTGTCGATAAAATTCGGACATAAAATTCCCAGGTATTGTCTTTCGTTTGCAAAAAGTTCCGGTTTAACATCTTCATCATGGGTCAAATGGGAATCGATTGAAATCAGCCAGGTTTGACTGAAGCACCCTGAAACACCCTGTGCGCCATGTTCAATTTTAACCGAAACACTCAATGAATATTAGGCTGATGAAATCAATGCGTTTCTCTTTATCAACATTCACTAAAATGCAATTGTCTGATGACGCACGAAGAATCATTATTGAAGGCATGTCTTTGCTTCCATTGTATGTCCATTATTTTCTGACTCATCATGGAACAAAAAGTGTCAGCAATAAAATTGCACGTGTAAACGCACCCTAAGGAGAAGTTGGAAGAGCAATATTTTCCTACAATGCCGATCCGATGACAGATACGTGTGCCTTAGCCGACTGAACTGCCGATCACTGAGGTCACGCAGATAAGTAGCTTGCATGATAATGAAACGATCACATGCAGGCCCTTCATATTGTTTAGTGGTAGAGCAGCCATTTTAATAATCGAATGACCTTTAAATGGATGAGTGATTTTCTGCGATGTAAACTGCACTCTATGACAGGGACATTGCAGAACATGTTTAATAATGATGACGAAATTTTGAAACCGCAGATTATCAATTAAACAAGATCAAATAAAACAAGCCAAGTCCAACGCAATACGGCAAATGTGCAGGTATTCCTTTAATTCATTGAATCTACTGGTATTTTTAATATCGACCTAGACTTGCCGTAAATGCATGCTTGCCTTCTGAGTGTAACGATATCATTTGAGAAGTTCTTGGAAATCTTCGACTGGCAATCGATTCTTCTGTAGTTGAACCGATCGACACAACAAAAGTCTACCCACATGAAAATTCCTCATGATTTTTCGAACTTTGAACGTTTTCGCATCAAATATCTCAGCAATTTTCTCATAAAAATCTCAAAAATACAGATTGTTTCATAAAAAATGGATCACCCTTAAACATCGCCTTAACTTCACCTTTGTCTAACTCCTCCAAACTTGAACGAATTTCTCTGAAATTTGGAAGATATGTCAGTTGTGCTTATTAAAATATTTGTTGGAAATTTCAAGCATGAATATTGAGTTGTTTTCCTGTTATAGATAAAAAAGTAGTATATAATTTGATCTTCATTTAGCAATGTTACACAAAATCATACCTCACTCTTATAAAATTACATTTGTTTCCTTTGTTATGTAATATGTTGTTCTACAAGCCAAAAGCTATCAAGCAAAACAAAAATAAAGAAAATCGGTCAATCAGAGCCAGTATAGCACCATTATTCATCAACAATAATGTAACTGCTACATGTGATTAACTGGACTTCATGTTCCATAGCTTCCTGACTTCGTTGCGGTGGTGTTGGCAGCACTCCTGATTGCTTTCAGCTATAAATCTATCTCTTACCGGTTGAAAACAATACAAAGCACAAATGAACAGTAACGAGATCGCATTCACAAAAGGCAAAATGTCAGCCTTGCTAGAACTAGGGTTTTCTTTGCGAACTACAAGCAAGCGACTAAATGTCCCTTACACAAATGTGCATCGATGGCATAATGATGATTTTCGACTCTGTCGTCAAGAGGGCTCTGGCCGTCCACGCAAAACATCCAAACGTAGAGACCGCCTAATTTTGAGATTTGTTAAAGTTGATCCAAGTCTCGCGTTAACTGAGATGGCTGCACTAGACTCGCCTATTTCTAAGTCCACTATTCGTAGAAGACTTATTGAGTCGAATTTCAAGAGCTGTAAGAGGCCCTCTCAGATCGAATTATCATATCAGCATACAAAAAGACGTCTCAGATGGGCAATGAGTCATTGTTACTGGCGATATCAATGGGATCGGGTTGTCTGGTTTGATGAGGCATCAGTCCGTCTGAAGGATAGTGATGGTCGATTGAGATTATGGATAAAATCTGATCAGGAAATTCCGAGACATTTACATCGTCCCCGGGTACAAGGTGGTGCGACTCTACTGATTTTGGCTGGCATTTGGACCAATGGCCGCTCTGAACTTCACATACAGCAAGGAACCATGAATTCTGAACGCTATGTGAATGTTTTACGAATGAACATTGGCCAAATGACAGATCAACTTGGTGATCCACCGACTTGGTTATTTATGGATGATAATGCTACGTGTCACAGGAGTAGTAGAGTCAACTTATGCAAGTCTCAATTAGGGCTTAGGACATTATCTTGGCCAGCTCGTTCTCCTGATCTGAATCCCATAGAAAATGTATGGAGTATTCTAAAACGTAACGTTCGTCGTTCACTGCTACCTACAGATGGCGTATCACAACTTACGTCACTGTTAAAAAGAGAGTGGAGAAAGTTAGATCAGTCAAAAATCAACGATATCATCGAATCAATGCCTAGACGAATTGGTAATGTCGTTGACAATAAGGGTAGGGCCACAAAATATTAGCTTCTTAAGAACCGTTACTGTATCATAGACATTCAAATATATTAGCGACATGAAATAACATGAAAAATGCTTTCTGTATCATACTTATGTTTTATTTAGTCAAATTTTAGGATGATCCACTTTTTATGAAACGGACTGTATATTAGTGTTGTATTTCACTTGTTACCGAAATTTTTATATCTGGTTTATTGTTGCTGAGATTTTCATAGTCTCACTACGTTGACGCAAGGCCCTCCCATGCCTTGTTCTACAGTCACTAGTCTGTCTACTTAATCATAGATTGTTAATAATGTGGACATTGATTATTGATTAATCGTTTAATTCATTTTGGACAAGCAGTAAATGCAGTATAACACAGAAGATGGGATGCTTTTCCTACGACGGCGAGTGGTGACGGCATTACAACCAAATCAGATAAAATTCCTTCCATGTTGCAACACAAATCAATCAATTGCAATTTTTTTATAGCAGCAATCGATTATTTTTTGAAAGCCCATGTGACACATTTTAGGAATTCATCAAAATAACTTTATACATCATTGCAAATCTTGGAAAGTGCACTAAGTACAGAATTAGACAGGTCGTCCTTTGTTGTTTGACTCATAGAAATTGACAACAATAAAACCTCTAGAATGGAAATTAAGCTTCATGCAATGCACAATAGTGGCACATAAATCGCACGCATTTTCACTTAGATGCACCTGCCAACGTCTGTATCATTGGGTTAGAATCAGTCACATGAGTAAATCGAAGCTTTTAATTGGTTCTTCATGCCCCAACTTAGTTCCCCCGGATGTGCCGCGACCTTGAGTCAATTTCCATTCTAGCGAACTTCAGATAAACAGTATATTTCTATGGTTTGACTAGAAACGAAGCATTGGAACCTGTAACGTTAATGAAATGGCACAATCTGCTGACGTAATACCATAGCAATCGAACAATGAGCAGGCAGTTCAACATTAAACACGCCAAATCGTGCTGACCGGAGGGCCAGCATTATCGAGAATACTTTTGCGCAATGATGTGAATTCTTCAAATCTGAAGGAATCCTGACGATCTGAGCATTTTGAAGGAATTCACAGTAATCCGAATGCAACGCACGACTATCTTTCCTATCTCTGCAAGGTACTGACAATTTCTTTTTGCCCACTCATTAAGATCTTGGATGTGCCATCGCTTTGAACCAGTTTGTACTTCTAGCAAAGTGATGCGGTTAAGCAATCTAATTCTGTGGCATTAAGTGATTGCCTGCCCCTCTCCTTCGTCAGTCACTGGAAGCCGCCATTCTTTAGGTGCAGCTGTCATGGCAACACTGAAAAACTGTCAGTGTGATTTACGTGCAATTATCTTTCATTGATCACGAATAACTGCGTGTCAAATAAAACGGTATTTTTTGCAACCACTGTATTCTCCCATGTTCTTCCACATAATGTATACTGCTATGTTGAATGTGGCATTTTCAACTGTGAGCATGATGTCTGGCGATATTTTCTATAGCGATTTCATCTGAAAAATGTAACATGTCGGAACTATTGTGCAAGAACACGTGAATTTGGTTGTTTGCGATCTCTTGATGGGCATACTCGACGCTTACAAAACGTCAACCTCGCAGGATAGTTCTGTTTTGAACATTCGAAATATGTGAACATTAAGCGCGCGTGTTCGCATGTTAAACAATCCAAACAAATACTTTAACTACTTCTATGGAGATTGCAAATAGCAACGCGCAAACGGTGGTCATGCGAACTGAAGGGTCATTGGAAAATCAATTTTATCAATTGAAACCTGAAAAATGCGTTTGTAAATGCATCACTGAGGAGGAATAAGTATTTATTACGTAGGCATCCTGTGCAAATCATTCGAACAATTCATTCGGTATTCCAGTAATTCATGTCGGAAATATAGAAAGAGAAAGTGTGCATCCACATTCAAAGGATAATGAAGTATACATCACACTAACTCGAAGTTCAGAGAAGACATTAACTTTTGATGTTGACCATGTGGTCGATTTCTCCACATATCCGGTTGATGGATGTAAAAGGAAGAGCACACTTCTTCGGATATATTCTCCTTGACATAAACTTGTCAAAACAGGAGACATCAGACACTGTGCTCAATGCGGAATAAACGTAAAATCGATGACTATTGATGTAACTGTTATATAGAAAGTGCAACACAACAAAAGTGCTCATAATGAAAAAATCAGACAACGAACTGTAAAAGGCCTTCCAGTATGTTGAGTTCGCGTCAGATGTAGAACGCAAGTTCAAACAGGACATTTTTGAACACGTGTATGCGTTGACATCGTTCTAAATTTGCATGTCCGTTATTGCCTTTAGTAACAGTAGAATGTCAAATTTCTATGCCTTAATAGTTTCAAATTTCGTCAGTGAGGAAAGTAATTCATATTGAATTTCATAATCGACTTATGTTTGCATTTATAATTGGAACAGAAATGCTGCATGCAAAAATCTCAAATTGCATCGCAGGCTTAGTTAATTAATTTTCGAAAGGTCAGAACAGCACGGACAATAAATGTTAAAATTTCCATTGTTTTTCAGACTTAAAAAGAGTGTCGCAGCAAATACTCATCCTACGGCAGTGCTATCATTCCATGATCTTTTTGACTGATTAAAACATCAATTACTGCATTTGTAGTTGACGTTTGTTAATTCATGATGTCACCATGCTCAGCAAACTTGAGATATTACAGCAATAGAGGTGTCAACCTGACGTCAAGAGATGAATCAGCTGTCTACATAATGTAGAGGGTTAAAATGAAGCTGAATATGAAATGAATAATGCAGCAGAAATCGACTTTGAGTTTGAAGATTTATTATATTGAATGAAGTGCATTCACCATTTTTTCTTCGCATTCGTGAAAGCGTTGATGATCGATTTAATCGTCTAATATACTAACTATTTTCACGCATTCTATTTATTTCTATTTAATAGGAGACTAGTTTATATTTCATGAATTTGATAATACTAATGATACATGAATTATATATCAGAAATTATTATATAATTTATTGATTAATATTAGTAGTATAATATTTAATTTAAAATCCAATACTATTTTATTTTTAATATAATGTCATAATACAGAATGATTATTCTTTCAGACGAGACAGATTTTCGCATATATGCCAGTTCATGAAGATAGGCGAGCAATAATGTGATATCTGTAATTGAATTCGCTTTGAATGTTGAACTTAAGAAGCATCTGAAAGTCTACTGACATGTAAAGAAAAACTGCTGGATCTTTACGACGTTTTAGAATTGATAAGCGAAGCTGTTTATCATTCCTTCACTATGTAGTGAATATTGAATAATTTTCATTATTCGATTCTATGTAAGCAGATAAATCCAGCTGATGTCAAGCAGCCACGTTTTGTATTTTACCTGAAGAAAAAAAGAAGAACCTATAGGCTACCTATCACCTCGTTTTATCCTCCTTAATTGAATACATTGACCAATGAAATTAGGCAAATATCTTTCTTGCCCGGTTGAGGACGTCGACAGCAAAGGTCTGTCGTAGCTGATTCAACATCTAAAGAGAATGACAGCTATTAAGTCAATACAAGACACCAACACCCTTGATTCCCCGACCGCGCTCGCCTGACCCAGGAATCGAACCGAAGTCCGCGGTGGAGACGAGCTCGCACCTCCTTCACTAGGCCACGCTGACGGTTCTGAAGGAATGCAAGTGAATGGGTGTTGGTGTCTTGTATTGACTTAATAGCTGTCATTCTCTTTCGATATTCAATGAACTACGACAGTCCTTTGTTGTCAATCTACACTGTGACGTAATCGAATGACATGCTGATATGCTGTCTCACTACAATATGAACGCTGGTAGCGTTCTGTCAATAATAATATGACAATATGCTGTCGATATCACTTGGAGATGACTTCTGCCTTCACTCGCATTCCTTTTGAACCGTCAGCGTGGCCTAGTGAAGAAGGTGCGAGCTCGTCTCCACCGCGGACTTCGGTTCGATTCCTATCATAGGTCGGGCGAGTGCGGTCGGGGAATCAAGGGTGCTGGTGTCTTGTGCTGATTTAATAGCTGTCATTCTCTTTAGATATTCTGTTGAGGACGTGGTTTTTCATTCAAGTGCCCACTTGTGCAGATGAAAGGCAAGTGCCAATGCCGTGCGCCCTTCATGTTAACAATGAATCTGCGACAATTCGGCAGTTACGGGGCTCAATCATAGGACAGACGAACACCTCCGTATATTGATAATACTGATAAAATTGCTTGCCCATCCGCTAGAGGTTTTACCTGATATTTATTGTACTGTCGAGTCCTTGTACATGTAGAATGAAACAAAGCATGAGTGTGTCATTTTTTTCTAATCTGACTTTCTAATCTAAGACCGCAAATGAACCTCCTGGTGTCATCAAGTTTTTGGCAGTCAAATGATGATGATCGCAAAGCAAGTTAATCAATCAATTCATAGTCATCATTCGACATCAGTAGTCAATTAATTGCAATTCTTTGGCACCGACAAACTAGCTGCAACCAAGCTGCTTTCAGATATCTCAAAATCTATGTCTCATGCTTTAATACTTCAGTTTTCACTTGTATATAATCTCTTACCGCATGAAGTCTCAATCACATGTTACTCACTCGTTATTAGGTCTGCCAAGTCGTTTTTAGCATCAGCATTCAATTTGTCACCAAGATAACAGACTAGCTTGATCTGGTCAAACTCGATGTCATGCACCTTCAATCGCAGGTGGTTGTAGAGTTCTATAATTTAGAACGCCGCCGGCAAGTCTTTCATGAATTAGTTCGAGTCTGACAAATCAGATCCCGGAACTGCTCCGCTCAAAACGCATCGCATCACCGGGTGTCATCTTCATCTAAGCCTTTCTTGATTTCAAAGCTATCAAAATGAAAGTTAGGTTGCTACATAAGTTTTTTCGGCACCACTGTTATCTTTAGTAGAAATCAAGCGTGATGACTAATTTATCAGCCATCAAGCGCTTAATCAATTGTTATTGACCAATGAAATGTTCTCACTTGTTTTCACTGAATTACTTATTACCATAATAATGTTGTATTACTTGCGACCCAATGAAATCAAGTGGATAAATTTTCAGTGTTGCAAAGGACAAGCATGAATAACAAAAGCAGTGATCAAATTTCTACAGAAGAAAGGAATGAATGTCAGAGAGAAGTTCAAGATGTTAAAGGAGCTGGTGCCAAGTATCCGCAGACTTCGACCAGCTCCTTGAATCTCTCACTGCACAAAGGTCTGATACTTTACATATGTTAGCCATACTCAGAACGATTTATCTGCCTGATACTGCATTCTTACTTACACTCACCGTTGAGCCTTCGCCTGTTGAAGAAACTTATGATCTCATTGCCAATTTATTTCTAGAAAATCCAGAGGAAAAAAGACCAGACCTAACTCTTTTGACAGAAATTGAATTGAAACTAAATAACAATGACTTTAAAGCTGTTAATAATTTGTCTTCAAACCTCCGGAAATGCCTTTGTAAAAACATTCTCTGGTTCTTTCTGTAATATAGGCCATTCATGAGTCGCTGGAAACAGACTCTTTCTTTTGTCTTTTCCATTAAAACCAAAAATTTGGGTCAGATATCAAAATGATATTTTTGGGATTTGGACTCACTGCTTTTGTAATTTTGTTGGATTTGTGGTCAACTTAAACGGTCATCATCCCAATTTTTTTTATGGACTAAATGATGAAAAATATAGGAAGTAAATGATATAAAATGAATTTCCAGTCTTTCAAGATTGAAATGAATCAATAAGTTGCATGAAATGTATGATGATTAATTTTGATCAGCGCTTTGTTTGCCTAAATTAAAAAACAAAAATGACACTAATTGATCAAGCTAATGTAACTGCGAGCTCGTCATATTGCGTTCCAATCGAGATGTTGATGAATCCTATCGCCTATACAACATCTGATTGTTTTCTCACAAATTTCATGAGAAATAATGAAATATATTATACTTTTTGTGCAATATTGCTTGCCAAGGTGCGAGTCCACGCATCAACAATCGCTGCAAATGAACGTGCTTGTTTAATCGTCTCGATCACTGATCGAAAGTCTCTTCAAATGGAAGTACTTTACGTGTGTGATGATTATTCAAAATCGGAATTCTTATCGACGTTGTGTTCTTGTATGAACGCAAACTCATAGATTATTTGATTCTGTTGCAGTGACTTGCATCAAGAAAATGTCTCAATCAAATCATAATTTTAAATCTGTTCTTCAGACTTACCATAACCATGCTCATATGAAAATATACACATATTTTGCCGTATGCAGTGTGTGAGCATAATGGCATCTTCACAATCAGAATCACTTGATAAACCTGCTAATGCTTTCGTTCATTGGTGTGAAAACAACACCATGACCAATGAGAGACTAGATAGTTCATCCATCCAATTTTGCTCCTTCCCCCGTTGCTCAAGTATTCAGAAGCGTACATTTGCCACACATGTGCATGATAGAAGATGAATTGAAGACACTCTATGCCAAACCTTGTGGCTTTAAACTTAGTAGTTTACACTCAATCCGAGAAAACACAGAAAATCTGCTTCCCATTAGATCTACATGAATATGTGCTTTTCCTTGACACTGACTTAGAAGAACAGGAACCATGTAGAACTCGACAGACGTGCCGAATCGTAGTAGTCAGAACCTGTTGCGAAGAGTTTCAGTCTCATTCCCTGCAGAAACTTGCGCTGGCGGTCTGACTTATCCTGAAACTCCCTGAGTACATGTGAAACTACAATGTCATGTGAAAATTAAAAGCTGAAAAGTACGGCAATGTTTGCCGAACAACAAAGCCTTAAAAAGCTCCAAATCGTGAATTCAAATGCCGATTTCGAAGTACATAATATACAGGTAGGGCAAGAAGAAAAGTATAAAAGTCATCAATTTTGTGAGAATAACAATCAAATTGCATGCATCTATGTGCATCATACCTGCTTGTCATGTGACAACTTATCATATGATTCATATACTGATGTTGCTGTGTTTGAAATGTACTAGATAGCACTTGCTGCTCAAAGTGTCATCAGAACAATTATTGTCACCATTCTGAAAGCTTCGAGAACGAAATTAGACGTTTCATTACCTCAACCGCTACTTTGCTCAAATGCATTCTGCTTTGTAAGTTCATTTAGACCAGCATGTGCATCTGGTTGAGTAGCACTTATCTTTTGGAAGGTCAAACGCACATATAAATACATGAGATCAATTGAAAATTGCAAGCTCGAGAAGCTGATTCAGGCAGAGGTTACAATCTTTTATTTCAAAAAATGAACCACCTAAATACAAGTAAATTGCCCCGACTAGGACAGCGTCATGTTCTTGTTCTGATGTCAAATTTGGGACTTCTTCTGGTATATTGCATGCGAGTCAATCTAAGCGTGGCATTGGTTGCTATGGTGAACAACACAGAGACAAAGAATGTGTCAAGCAGTGGTGAATGTCCTGTAACAACGACAAACTTATCCGTAATCTCTGCTCCAAGCAGAGGGGAATTTGAATGGTCACGAGATCTACAAGGCTACATCCTCAGTGCTTTCTTCTGGGGTTACATTACTCTGCAAGTTCCAGGAGGCACTTTCGCACAGAGATATGGTGCCAAGTGGATCTTCGGTACCGGAATATTGTGTACAGCCATACTGACATTGCTGACACCACTAGCTGCAAGGACCAGTGTCTATTTGTTCATTGCACTCCGTTTTCTTGAAGGTGTTGGCGAAAGTGTCACTTTTCCTGCAATTGTGGCGATGCTTGGACGATGGACACCACGTGAAGAAATAAGCTTGATGCTATCATTAACTACTTTTGGAGTAGCCCTTGGAATAATTCTAGGACAGGCCTCATCGGGACCTTTATGTGCCTCTACATTCCTAGGAGGCTGGCCATCTGTTTTCTACATAAGTGGAGGACTTGGGATTCTATGGTTCATTCCATGGTGTTTCTTTGTCTATGATTCCCCGGAGAAACACCCACGAATATCAGTTGAAGAAAAAGATTATATTCTGAGGTCCGTCGTTACTTCACAAGAAGAGTCAAATAAGATATCTTTCCCATGGAGACGCATTTTGCGTTCGAGATATGTCTGGTCTTACATAATGGCACAAACTGTATCAGCTTGGATAGTGTACACTCTTCTGACCTGCTTGCCTCAATTTCTATCGGATGTCCTGCATTTCAATATTACTGATAATGGATTAATTGCGAGTGCTCCGTATATAGCTAATGCCATTCTTTCAAATGTATTTGCCTGGTTAAGCGACACGATTGTGAATCGCGGATGGTTAGGAAAGACATTGACAAAGAAACTCTTTACTTCCGTTTCTTTCATCGGTTGTGGAGCTTGTTTATTTGCGATGACATTTGTCAGCTGTAACAAGGTACTGGTCATTGTAATTCTGGTAGTTGCATATTCACTGTTCTGTGCATCGAATGGAGGATACGGGACTGCAGCACTAGATCTATCACCAGAATATTCTGGAACGATATTTGGAATATCAAATGTATTTGCCACAGCAGCAGGGATTGTGTCTCCATTACTAACAGATCACATCACAACACACAAGACCATCGGCGAGTGGAACATCGTTTTCTACATCTCCAGCGGCGCCTGTGCCTTCGGTGTTATTCAATATCTCATACTTGGGTCTGCTGAGCGACAAAATTGGGACACGAGCACTGTGGCTATAACAGACGATTACATTGAAAATGATGAGACGTCCGCGCTAATTCTGAATTGAACTATTTACAATCTAGTCAATACTGTGATTCCCTACTATTCCTCTGATCTTCATGAGGAAAATTAGGTTGTCTTTGGACTCTTCTTTTACAAATGACAAGCGGAAAAGCATCCTTCATCTTCTAATGCATCTCATTTTGTAGAACATTTTTGCGACAAAAGTGCATTATAATCAACATACCACCGTAGTGATCAATTACATCACTGATTATATTTCTGATGTTCCTTTATGACTTCTTAGCTTTTCAAGCTGCAATATTTGATTTCCACTCGGTAAATGCTATGTCAAGGATATAACTGGGTCACTGAGACATTTAGGGTCAAACTTTGGCTCCGGATCACCGGTTCAAGGGCTTTGGTTAGCGACCAGGCTTCACTGACTACGTGAATAAAGAAGCAATCATCAACCTTCCAATGGCGAAAGAAACACTTCAAAATGCATAGTGCTTTGAAGCAGCGAAGTGCAGGTGAGATTTCCACTTGTCGGCACGGCCACGAATGAAGCGCAATGAGAGTGCAGACTCCTCAAAGACATTTGTGCAATCTCGGGGCAACCATCGACTGTAAGAAATGACAATGTAAAGAAAATGTCTGCTTATTTGATTTTAAGCAAGACACATGTCGGCGCAGATATTTTGTAATTTCTATTAGAATTTATGTCGGTATCAGTCAAAGTGTTATTCCTTTTTTATCAGAAGTTATTTAGTCAAATTATTTCAGTTTAATAAACGTAAATACGGGTGCAGATTGCAAATGGAGGAGCAGCTTCTCGATGAAGGAATGATCATTATATTGAACTGTGCAGACAGTGACTGAGTGCTGAAGGTTTTTTGAACCTTGTTCGCATCGGAACTGGGAATTGTCTTAAAAACTATTATCTGTAAGAACTTATTACTTTCTGCAGTCGCATAAGCTCTGACGGCTACACATGGCGATCCTCATTGGTTGTGAACTGCCTATCAGTTACAATGATAACTACTGCTCAGCCTTTATTATACTCTATGACATTGAAAACGATCCACTTGATATAGAAAATCTCAATGGAAGTTGACGACTTTTATTTCATACTGCACTGACCAGGATATCTATGCATCAAATTTGTCATGCTAATATAAAGCAGCTGTCTATTGTCGATATCTTTGGCATAGTTGATGCATTTCAAATTCGACCTTTTATCACTATCAAGCAATTCTTTCTGACTAAATTTTGAAGCAAAAATGTCGCAATCAGAGTTTGTAAAAGGAATGGCTGTTGGAATGCTACGATGTGGAAAGAGTTGTAGGTTTGTTGGACGGAAGTTGGGTGTGTCACACTCCACTGTGAGCAGGTGGTGGAGTCGATGGAACAATGATGGAAATGTTAAAAGAAGGAAAGGATCAGGGAGACCGAGATTGACAAACAATGCTACCGATGGGAAGTTGGTTATCTCAGCAAAGCGCAATCGCTTTAAGAGTGTTCCTCGAATGGCCATCAGCTGGAAAGCTGCAGCAGGAATTGCATGCAGTATACGAACAGCATATCGCCGTCTAGCAGAAGCGGGCCTGAGGTCATACCGATCTGCTGTAAGAATTCCTCTAAGTAAGTAATGCGAGAATTTCACACAATGACATTGTTTCACTGCCAATTTTTTTCTCCGCAGTTCTCTAACACAAGCGAAAGCGTGTGGAATGGTGTGAGCAGCATCTGTCGTGGAGCACAGAGGAATGGCGTCAAGTGATGTGGACGGATGAATCCCGTTTCACTTTGGATTTTCACGATGGTCGCATTAGAGTGCATCGAATGGTTGGTGAGAGGTTTTCACCCTGCTGCATATCTGAGCATGACCGCTATGGTGGTGGTAGCGTGATGATCTGGGCCGGTATCTGGTACGGAGGTCGAACTGTCGCAGTCATTGTGAATGGGAACTTGAACGGAGAGCGATATTTATCGAATATCATATCTCCAATCGTCATCCCAACGATAAATGAACTCAACCTCATTTTCCAGGATGACAACGCTCGACCACACAGACCTCATTGTGTAACAACAGCGATAGTGAGATCTGGAATTTGCATCCTCCATTGGCCTTCACGCTCCCTCGACCTGTCTCCGATCGAACATGCGTGGGATGAACTTGGTCGGAAAGTGAGAGATACATATGATCATCCGCCATCAACACTGACAGCTCTTTCAGAGAGACTCATCGATCAATGGTCATTGCTGGATCAGAAACGGCTTGATCATCTTTGCGACTCGATGCCGATGAGACTTCAAAGCTGCATTTCAGTGCGGGGAGGACATACTTGGTACTAATGTCTCCTATTTATTCAAATATAATGTTTTATATAAAATGCTATCTTATAATTCATGAGTGTTAGTGGAATTAAGTACATATATTTGAGTGGAGCATTTTTTATGTCAGGCAGTATATTAAGCAAATTCGTCAGTTATCAAACTGACAACTCAGACATGGGAAACGTGAAGATTTCGGGTCATGAGTTCGAGACCCGGTTAAATCGGTGATATATACATTATTCTGTCAATTAGATATCTGTTAATAGCTCTAATAGTTAATACTTGTTTCAGACTTTGCTAGTCAGATGCATAATTCATTATTGATTGATTTCCAAGCTGATTGAATTTGATCATCTTTGGCAGCTGGATCAATAAATTGGCATGGAAAGTCAGACTTTGATGACACGTGTGATGCTTCATATAATCGTTATAAGCAGGGACAGGAATTTTCCGTGCTCATGCTTTCGAAATTCCGCGGAGAATTCAGCGCCTCAAAACTTGAAATTCCGCGCCAAAAATCTCGCTTTCCGCGGGCCGAATTTAATTGATTTAAATTGCAAAATTTAGAAAGGTGTTCATTTGATCTAAGCAGCATTGTATAGTTTTTAAAAAAATTAAAGAAAAAAGCCTTGCTGCTGTTTTACTTAAAATTCTATTTCTCTTAAGCTTTCGCCACTACCGACCTTGTCAAAAGTATAAGTGGTTTGACATATTAACATAGCAAAATACAAAGATGTTAATACATTGTCAATTGGAACAAAATAATAACTGGAGAACAAACGTAAGAGTGATCGGACATCACAAGGATCCCATCAATCTCCAATTTCTTGAAAGTATGATAATTCAACAAAGAAAGCCGACCATTTACTTCAAAGAACATATTCATGAAATGGTCATGAAATCTAATAGGACTTTGGGCCTTATAAAGAGGTCTATTCGCTCTCGTGATCCTCACATTCTTCTGATCACGTACAAGACATTTGTCCGTTCCATTCTGGAATATGGAAGTGTCATTTGGCATCCTAACATCGACAAACTTTCAAATCAAATTGAAACTGTTCAAAAGCGATTTTGATTTTTTACCTCAGTTACAACGTTTGAACTACAGATCAAAGCTATTGAATTTGGGTATTCTTAGCTTGTCTGCCAGGCGACTTCGCTACAGTTTGATTTTCATGTACAAAATTGTTAATGATTTAAATGGTTTGCAAGCTGATGAGTTGTTTGATGTTTCTAAGCGAAGATTTTCACATAATCTTATGTTAACTCCTTTGTGTAAGCACAAGTACCGCAGCAGATTTTTCACAATCAATACTGTTTATCACTGGAACCGTACGACGTCTTCTGAGAGGAATGTTTCCTCGATGTGTGATTTCAAACGAAGTGTCTCTTCTTATTTTGAAAGAAATGATATATGTTAAATTTATAACACTAATTTGTGAGTCGTACGTTATTCTACGTTAAAGCACTGCTCGCCCTTAAAGGGCAAATATTTGTCAAATTCATGTTTCTATGTATTCGATGCGTAACTTTTTTCTTTGTGAATGACAAATATAACATTATTATTATTATTAATTCCCACGAAGAGAGCCGTGCACTGGACAATTTAATTGTTTGACACTATGTACCTTCCTAGACTTTTAAACATTTTTGTATTTTGCTATGTTAATATGTTCAACCACTTGTACTTTTGACAAGGCCGACAAAGCTTAAGAGAAATAGAATTTTAAGTAAAACAGCAGCAACGCTTATTTCTTTAATTGATTTAAATTGTCTTAATTATTTTTAATTAAGTATTTCAAGGGATTTTTTGAATTAAAATTACGATAAATCATTGTCACTGAAGACACTTTACAAGCCAATAATTCAGCATACAAATTAGTGACCCCTTGGTAAAGGAAAAAGATGTGATGCGATATAATAATAAAACATATATATATTGTTAAAATCAAACTGGCATAGCACAATACATCACTCTTATTCATTAAAATACAAGTACATTTTGAGCTTAGATTTTGGCGAAACGGAGAAAAATGAGTTTATAATTGTTGAAAGACTGCTCACTATCCACTGAGTTGATCGGCAACTGCAGAAGAAAAATTGCTTTTTTTGTTGCTACGTTTTGTACCCGGTTTACAACCGCCCGCCAAAATTGAATCGCATGACTTGCACTCGATGCATCACTGGCAGTGTTCATGCAAATGGCCATTCATTGTCACTGGTATCTGGAAGCATCGTTTATCGAATACTCAGAAAAATAGCCTGACATTCGAACCGTAAGAATCCTACAGCGAATTGTTATGCGACGAAATTTATATGACGTCAGGACGTCAACGTTAACATCAACTATAGACTACTAATATAGAATATGAAGTCATGCATGCATTGACAGAGAACAGAAAACAAGGAAAAGTATAGCGACTGGCTAAAATCTTGGGTGACGTGTTCTAATATCATTAATTCGATTTTGGGCGCTACTGTCGTTCATTTGCCGTTCATAAATGAACATACACAGTTGCACAACACAAAAATAGTAAATTAGAAACCCGAATTATTCATTAGCCCACAAAATCCACTGTAATTAAAATAATAGCAATATACCTGATGAATTGCAGAAGCCATAAGATTATTTTTCCTTCATTTGTTTCGTCATCTAAACATTAGATTTTCGGTATTTCTCAATGAACATAATGATTTCCGCATTATTCTCCGAGAAATTTGGTTTTCTGCGCTTTTCTCCGTTTTCCCGCACTCCACGGAAAACTCCTGCCTTGGTTTTAAAGCTCATTAGGAAATGAAGTCAATTATTGATGAATTTGAACATGTGATTTGGTGCATGAAACATGATGACGTCAGTGGGAAGATATTTCCTTCCAATTGCACCATGACCTGGCATTATTGGAGTGATTTTGAGCTTTGAAACTGGAGAGACTCTTAGAGCTTCTGATTTTGAGGCTACAGTGATTCAAAGGCTTCCTGAAAATCAACGCACTATTCAATTGAAGTCATTTACACCACACTATACAATACCGCATGGTGTGGTCTTTTTCAATGACGCTATCAGTTTTGTCAACTCGGTTATCTCGTCACTACAAATAGCAATTCAAGCTTAACATATTTCATCAATTATTAGCAAAATTATCAATATCATTAAAAGTCATGTTTGATCACTTATCACATCCACATGAAAATGTGTTATACAGTAGACAATGTTGGGAGAATGTTTGATACAGCGGCGTCGCGTGCTCCCAGACCATAGGCCTTCGCTCAAAAGTGGATTCCTATATTTCTGCAGCAGACAGCATGAACTGCATAAACTAATTAATTTGATACTATCTTAATTTCAGTGAATTTTCAAACACTCGTACAAGTACCTGAACATTCAAATCATGCTGGCATCCATGACTACAGAATGAAATGAAATGGTGCGAGAAATAGATACTGATATTTAAATGAAAGGTACCCTGAAGTCCATATATATATTTGTAGTCTACCATGTGGTAGGTCACACACAATACAACAATAGGAAAGAAAGAAACAAAGTCAAAGATAACTGCAAAGTCATTGCTTAAATGTTCGTCACAAACTTCTTCCATTTTTCTCGATCTTCACACAGACGTTTCAATTCTCCATATGAATTCACCCCGGCCTTTCACTTGAGATCGTCCAGCCACCTCGCTCGTTTTCTTCCTCTTGTTCTCTTCCCGTTGATCTTCGTTTCAAGGATTTTGGTGAGAATGTCATCGTGTCGGAGTTGGTGGCCCGTATAGTTGCCTTTTCGACTCGTGATGGTGTTCAGTAGGCATCGTTTTTCATTTGCTTTCATCAAAACTTCATCATTTGTTACTCTGTCAGTCCACTTGATGTTCATAATTCTTCTCCAAAACCACATCTCTGCTGCCTCCAGGTATTTGACGTCACGATGTCTGAGTGTCCAGCTCTCACAACCGTAAAGAAGGGTGCTCCAACAGTAGGTCTTTACCATACGCTTCTTGAATTCAATGCTGTTGGATGTCGTGGTGTCTTCTTGTACTTTCTTGAAATAGGACTGTTTCGCTTGAGAGATTCTTGACCTTATTTCTTTCGTACATCGTCCGTCACTTGTTAGAATTGAGCCTAAATACTTGAAATTGTCGACTTTTTCCAGAACTTAATTTCCCACACGCAATGTGAAAGGAGAAGGCGAATTTGTTTTCGAAAATATCATAACTTTAGTTTTCTTAGTGTTGATCTTCATGCCGTACTTTTCTGCAGTGTCATTTAAGCTGTTCATTATGATTTGAAGTCCTCTGAGGCTCGAAGATAACATGGCCTGGTCGTCTGCATATCTAATCGCTGTTGTTCTTTTTCCACACAAATTGACTCCGTGATTTGCCACTTTTGAATTTACTTCGTTAGCTAAGAATTGTATATACACATTAAAGAGCATTGGTGATATGATGCATCCTTGACGTACTCCACGCAGAATAGGGACTTCTCCAGTAAGATCATTACCTACTTTTATGACTGCTTTCTGATGCTGGTATAACTGTGCTATAATTTTTACTTCAGTTTCATTTATTCCAATGCTGACGAGAATTATCCACAGGGTACTCCAATTGACTCGGTCAAACGCTTTCTCAAAATCTATCATGGCAACAAATAATGATCGATTGGCTTCGATATATCTTTCACTTAGCGTTCTGATTGCTGGTATTGCATCTCTCGTTCCTCGTTTCGATCTGAAGCCAAACTGCTCTTCAGTAAGATGTTCTTCTATTCTGGTTGTGATTCTTCTTTCGATAATGGCAAGAAGTACTTTTGATGCATGTGAAATCAGACTGATTGTTCTATAGTTCTTGCAGTCGGTAGCACGCACAGTTTTGGGAATGGGGATCAAAATAATTTTCGTGAAATCTTCGGGCCAGATTCCAGATTCAAGGATTTTGTTGCACATTTGAGTTATCGTTATCGTCCCAACTTGCTCAAGCCCTTTAATCAATTCAGCTGGGATCTCGTCAACTCCAGGGCTTTTTCCGACTTTCACTCTTTTTATCGCCATCTCTACTTCGGAATTGAGAATTGAGTTAACTTCCTGTACTGCATTCTCGGAGATAGGTCTCGGAGTGTAATTTGGGTCTCCATAGACTACCCAATGTTGATTGTTCTGCATGTGAATTGTGATTCACTATGAGTCCTATTTGACAGCCTCTTTTTCTGAACAGCCTCATAGGCATGCAATCCTAAGCTGACTGTTCGCCAACGCAACTATTTTTTCCTAAGATTTTAAGCGTCAAATGACAATGAAAATGTGATGTTGATTTCTCACATGATGCTTGATCACCTTGGTGAGATTATATAGAGAGCATTCACTTTCGAGGAAGCTCTCGCCAACGCAAGACTCAGTTGTGTTCATTATAGCTTGTCAATCACTTACATGTTTCAATTTAGGGCTGCTAAAATGTTTTTTGTGCTCCTACTGATATTCTATCCCTTGAGAGTGGTTTAGTTTTTATTTCAATGCCATAAACTCCGTGTACGGTGGCTAGAGTTTTCTGCATAATCCCTCGAACGACTGGCCCGTGTAGAAAACAACCATTGTTGAAATCGCCGCCATAGACATAATATCACCAATATGTCTTGAATCATTATCTCTGATTGAATCACACATCAAATTATGGAACCTTCATCGCTATCTCCTTTCTGCGGCTTCTAACCTTCCGATCCGACATTCAGCTATTGGTGAACGCAGACACGACGATTCAACGCGTCATCATCTTCTCCAAAATTTGGAGAAGCCACGAATAGGGAAAATTTGCGCCTCTCTCTATCTGAATCTAGGAATTTATAAATAGATCTTTTCTTGCAATTTTGCAATGTATTTGCTTCTGCGTTTCTATCGGGAGAAGACCAGTCTAAACTATCGAGCTAAGCGCACACGTTCCACATATCACACAAACACACAAATCTCTGTGATTTGCTGTGAAAGCATCCTCAGCGCATTGTGTGATTGCTTGAAGATCTCTGCAGTTAACAGCTGAGCTCTGGCGCTCGGAGCGTATTTGAGAGTAGTGACTTGAAACTGTAAAGTGCATGTAAAGTTGTAAACGGAAAGATGCTCTCAAACACAAAAAATTAAAAATATTTGAACCTTTGTTTTATGAACGTAAATAATTATTTTTGGGTATGCGGCGAAGGTCTCGCAGGCACGGAGACGACGCCAATAGTTTGATAACACCATCCAGCAGCACTGAATATAGCCAAAATTGATATGAACGAAAAGACATGCAAGTTGCGCATAGCTTACTATCTCATAGTAAACAGCCCAGTAAAATTACAGTAACTGCTCATGCAAATACACCAAATATATATAGGAGGCATGACAATTTGTCATTTATTTTGACTTGGGATCCACTGTTAGCAAAATCCAGACGATATAATTTACAAAGCGATTGTGAGGGTAATAAATAAGGTTATATAACAACATTTTGGACAATTTTTGTCTTTTCAACTTTGCAATTCGTTTTCTTTGAAAATTTGCATACATGGTCAATT
The DNA here is from genome assembly GCA_907163375.1 of Prostheceraeus crozeri. NCBI lineage: Eukaryota > Metazoa > Platyhelminthes > Polycladida > Euryleptidae > Prostheceraeus > Prostheceraeus crozeri. The sequence goes on from CAJQUW010011435.1 coordinate 62,964, forward strand.
TTTCTCGCTGAATTCGAAAATCATAGTGGCGACCACACCAAATGAGCATTTGTACAAGTTTTGTATTTCTACTATACATACTATTGCCAGGAGTCTTGTGGTCTCGGTCAGATGGACATTTTTGTCGTTTTCCGAAATTTTGATATGATAATGATTGTCCTATCAAACAAAATTTTGCATGCATGATTACATTATGGTTCTAATTCTGGTAATAATTCTGTGAATTTTCATGAAATTCGGACAAAAATGTAGTCTCAGCATCAAATTGAAATTTTGAGAAAAATCAGAGAAGTTTGGTCGAAGGAATACAGGTTAGTTTTTTAAATTCACAATTGCCCAGTTGTGATGATCCATAGTTGATTTTTCCTTTTGATTCAACAACTAGACTCACCCGCATGAAAATTCCTCATGATTCTTTATGAGATTTTTACTCATATATATCTCAAGAAATTTAATGCGGATTTGGAACGTTTTCGCATGAAATATCTCATCAAATTTCATGAGCTTTCTCATGAAAATCTCATTAATTAATTAACAGTTGCTTTTTCATACTTCTGGATTTATTTTTCTCGCATTTAGTATTTGAAGCTATCATGGCCTAGCCACATTACCCCAAAGCATTCCCACGCCATGCACACATTGCTATTTCAGTATTCGCAAAAATAGACCACTATTTATCATGATCATATGCTTAACTGTGATTGTATAGATGTCTATTTTCAACATTCAAAATTCTGGCTACGTCCCTGCATATGATAGCTATATTTAACCTACTCATTCATCCACAAATGTATCTGCATGCGTGTATATAATAGCTATAACTTTATGAAAGCTGCTGGGTAAATCCATTTACAAAACAACATTTGTCAAAAAACGCTTCTTCCGTCTGTGAAATCCTTCGTTCTGAACCGATTTTCATGATTTGTTTTTCATCTATTTCCTTAGCATCTCCTCTTTTCGTCATGATAAATTCAAATCAATACAAATATTTTAAGTTTCCTCTATGAAAAATTTAGCTCAAGGCTGAAAAAGTGACAAAAAAGACTGTCTCAGGATAGGTACTCTTTCGGGAAGAAATTTCGTTGCAATCTACTTAAATTATACACATATATAAAGTTATATATGTCAAAGCGCATGAGCCGTACTTTCAACCAAACTATAATTCAAGATTGCATTAACATTTACTTGGGATTTTTCTTCAACTAAACTTTGTCTTCCAAAAATTGTCTTCTGACCGATGCACATTTCTCAACTTAGAAATTATTGATTATGTTAGCCATCGAGTTATGTCAATTGCCAAAAGAATACACGGAACTCGAAAAATCAATTTATTGCAACGCACAAATTTTCGGCCGAAGCCTTCGTCAGGTGCATATAAAATGAATGTGACTGGCAAACCAGTAAATGATGAGCACTTGTCAAACTGGATATGGACACAAAATGAAAATTGATAACATAGATGTTAACACTCTGAACTGCAGAGAAGGAAATAAAGGCTGTACAGGACTAAAATCGATATGTACACTTTGTACAAGAAGATTCAATAAATGAATGAACATATTTGCAAAGACAATAATAATGAAGAAAGACATTTTTTCAATGATTTAGGAAAAAAAGAAAATTAATGCATACAAAATTAATTATGAAATAAATAAAGGAATCAATCAAACATCCAATTCACTACCACAACAGCCATTCATTAAGGAATGGGACCGACGAATGTTCAATGCTTCAACTGAACGTCTGACGTTTGGATGACGTAGATTGCGCTCAACGATTTTCCACGAAAGAGGTATTAAAGATGAATTACGAGGAGTAGGAATGTTATGACACTCAGATAAATGTTTGTAAACTGGGGAATTTCCAACATTTAAATGTTCGCGAAATCTAGAATACATTGTGCGGCAGGTTTCTCCGATGTATTTACGATGGCATAGCGTACATGAAATTTCATAGACTACAAGCTTCGCGAAACAATTACCTGGTTTTGCAGCACATTTGCATGATATGCAGTTTGCAGCACACTTAGCCGACCACGTTTAGGCTGTAACGATTGCGAAAGAGGAGGCTCATTTTGGAAAATGATTTGAACTTTTGAATCGAAACCGTTACGCCTGAGGGGTCGACGAGATTCATTACAAAATCTATCACCTAGAAAAAGCAAGAATAATTTAACTTTCGAGTTATCATAATTCATGTTTCTAAGTCTCATAGACCACTCATTAATGAGATGACGTCGCACAATATGTTCAGGAAACCCGTTGTCTTGAAACCGTCGTCCAAGAGTTGTGAGAGCATCCTTCAACATTTCAGCATCAGAACAGATTCCACACACTCGGTGCCTTTCACCGATAAGCACTCCAATTTTCTGTGAACGCGGTACGAATGAAGACCTTGGCATTACATCCACTATGTAATGATTTAATATATAATCCAGTTGTAATGTAAGGTTGTGTATGTACCTTGACATCCAAGAAGTTGATACTACCATCCTCTGAAAGTCCTTCAAATGTGAATTGTATTTCAAGTAATATGCTATTAACATCATGAAGAAGATGTTCAGGTGATATATCCGATGCTATAAAAAAGATATCATCAATGTATCGATACCAAAACTTTATTTGAGGTACAGTCTCTCTGATGCGGTTCTCCATATAATCCATATATACGATAGCCAATGGGGGTGATGCGCTGCTACCCATGAACAGACCCATGTTTTGGTGTAATATAGTATCACCTGCCACAAAATTGTCGGTTTGTAAGTAGATGTAAAGTAGCTCCTTCAAATGAATGGGAGACAAAATCCCAAAAGACGACGAGGACATATGATTTTCATAGAATTCTGTCGCAATAGTAATAATGCTGGGCGATGTAGCAGCATCCACAGTCGGAATGGAGCCGTACAAATTGACTACATCTAATGATCCCATGATATACTCTTCAGGTAGATCAAATGAACTTAATGCGGAGACAAACTGAGAACTAGATTTAAGATGAGATGGAACAAAGTCCAATAATTCCGTAAAAATGTCTGAGATGAATCTTGATAAGCCATGTGTAGCGCCATCATTGGACGGCCTTTCAAAGGGTCTGGTTTATGGTCTTTAGGGAGTAAATAAATAGAGCCAGGCAGTGGTTCACTACATTTGAGATCATGAAAAATCCACTCCAAATCAGTACCCACATAATTCTTTGCAATATCTGTCAATTTCTTGTTATACTTTGACTGAATGGAAGAAGGCAATGGGTAAGATGAAATTTCTGTATGCTTACCACCTTCTTCATTTACCATTGTATCATAGTCACATCGGTCCATAATTACCAAACGCTTAGTTTTATCACTTGGGAGAATGGCAAGACGTGTGTCCTTTCTCAATTCAGATATAGCATTAGCTTGGTAATGTGCGGGCATACTTCTTGACACAGAAACGCGATGATCAGCATCTTTCAGTAAATTTGAAAAACCAACACTCAATGACTTCAATTTCGATTCAAACTCGTGATCATTAGTAATTTCAGGAGGAAATCGACAACGTTGGTCAGTAGAATACCTTATTCTCGTTTCTTCGGTATTGCGTAATACATCATTTGGCATATCAGTTGATGAAGATAGGAATCGTAAACGATCAACCATGTATTGAACACTTCCAAGAGCTTTGTCAACATCAGATTTCGTAATTTGGGTGATGTTCGGTACGAAACTTGGACCATAGTTAAGAATTTGAGTTTGTTGCTCAGATAATTGTGCATCAGATTTATTGACAAATCCTGTCGGTTGTTGAGGACAATATACCACGTTATCATTATCCAGAGTAGAAGATGCATTATTTGTAGGTACTGACAAGAGAGCATTAAGTTTGCCATTCTTAAGAATGTTCAATCGATTCTTCACATTTGTAATAATACCATTTTCAACATGAGTAAGTGGATAAAAGATTGATTTTCACAAGACAGCTCTTCTTGGATACTATGTACGAATAAGTAAAGCAAGCCATTGCCGCTGGGCTATCGTATATATGGATTATATGGAGAACCGCATCAGAGAGACTGTACCTCAAATAAAGTTTTGGTATCGATACATTGATGATATCTTTTTTATAGCATCGGATATATCACCTGAACATCTTCTTCATGATGTTAATAGCATATTACTTGAAATACAATTCACATTTGAAGGACTTTCAGAGGATGGTAGTATCAACTTCTTGGATGTCAAGGTACATACACAACCTTACATTACAACTGGATTATATATTAAATCATTATATAGTGGATGTAATGTCATGGTCTTCATTCGTACCGCGTTCACAGAAAATTGGAGTGCTTATCGGTGAAAGGCACCGAGTGTGTGGAATCTGTTCTGATGCTGAAATGTTGAAGGATGCTCTCACGACTCTTGGACGACGGTTTCAAGACAACGGGTTTCCTGAACATATTGTGCGACGTCATCTCATTAATGAGTGGTCTATGAGACTTAGAAACATGAATTATGATAACTCAAAAGTTAAATTATTCTTGCCTTTTCTAGGTGATAGATTTTGTAATGAATCTCGTCGACCCCTCAGGCGTAACGGTTTCGATTCAAAAGTTCAAATCATTTTCCAAAATGAGCCTCCTCTTTCGCAATCGTTACAGCCTAAACGTGGTCAGCTAAGTGTGCTGCAAACTGCATATCATGTAAATGTGCTGCAAAACCAGGTAATTGTTTCGCGAAGCTTGTAGTCTATGAAATTTCATGTACGCTATGCCATCGTAAATACATCGGAGAAACCTGCCGCACAATGTATTCTAGATTTCGCGAACATTTAAATGTTGGAAATTCCCCAGTTTACAAACATTTATCTGAGTGTCATAACATTCCTACTCCTCGTAATTCATCTTTAATACCTCTTTCGTGGAAAATCGTTGAGCGCAATCTACGTCATCCAAACGTCAGACGTTCAGTTGAAGCATTGAACATTCGTCGGTCTCATTCCTTAATGAATGGCTGTTGTGGTAGTGAATTGGATGTTTGATTGATTCCTTTATTTATTTCATAATTAATTTTGTATGTATTAATTTTCTTTTTTTCCTAAATCATTGAAAAAATGTCTTTCTTCATTATTATTGTCTTTGCAAATATGTCCATTCATTTATTGAATCTTCTTGTATAAAGTGTACATATCGATTTTAGTCCTGTACAGCTTTTATTTCCTTCTCTGCAGTTCAGAGTGTTAATATCTATGTTATCAATTTTCATTTTGTGTCCATATCCAGTTTGACAAGTGCTCATCATTTACAGGTTTGCCAGTCACATTCATTTTATATGCACCTGACGAAGGCTTCGGCCGAAAATTTGTGCGTTGCAATAAATTGATTTTTCGAGTTCCGTGTATTCTTTTGGCAATTGACATAACTCGATGGCTAACATAATCAATAATTTCTAAGTTGAGAAATGTGCATCGGTCAGAAGATAAGTTTTGGAAGACAAAGTTTAGTTGAAGAAAAATCCCAAGTAAATGTTAATGCAATCTTGAATTATAGTTTGGTTGAAAGTACGGCTCATGCGCTTTGACATATATAACTTTATATATGTGTATAATTTAAGTAGATTGCAACGAAATTTATTCCCGAAAGAGTACCTATCCTGAGACATGCTTTTTTGTCACTTTTTCAGCCTTGAGCTAAATTTTTCATAGAGGAAACTTAAAATATTTGTATTGATTTGAATTTATCATGACGAAAAGAGGAGATCCTAAGGAAATAGATGAAAAACAAATCATGAAAATCGGTTCAGAACGAAGGATTTCACAGACGGAAGAAGCGTTTTTTGACAAATGTTGTTTTGTAAATGGATTTACCCAGCAGCTTTCATAAAGTTATAGCTATTATATACACGCATGCAGATACATTTGTGGATGAGTGAGTAGGTTAAATATAGCTATCATATGCAGGGACGTAGCCAGAATTTTGAATGGGGGGAGATGTGGCTAAATGCGATGTGATTTGAATTCAGAGAGCTGAGAAATCACATCAATTCTGACATTGATGCCAATAAAAAGGAGTTGGATATTTTTACCTCCACAAACCTGGTGCAACTAAATGAAGATACTGTTCTATTTCTAATATTAGGTTCAGATGCTGTTTCGGATGTGGATTTCAAGATTTTAACAGCGTTGTGCAACAGGTACATCCTGCATGACATGGCATTGATTAATTTACAACAAATCTTAGAAGGATATACATTCCGCAGTTTTAGAGAGAAGCCGACATGGCCTTCTATCTCCAAAGGCAAATTTAGTCTGTCAACTCGACGAAAATTGAAAGCAGCAACCAGGAAATCTCTGTACTCATTAACAACAATTAAAGGCTGGAGAGCTCCCAACCTTCTTCCCGCTGGGTATTTTCCGCACGAGCCACCTTGTGAGCCAACCTCCCTCAAGATCTCCCATACTAATCAGGGGAACCATTTCACATTAAATAATGTATTTCAGACACTAGAAAATCAATGGTGACATCCGCGTGTTCAGTCTCATGGTGGCCTTAACCCTTATCGGTATGCAACTTTGGAACACCCTCATCGGTATAAGTGTCACATTTTGTTGCAAATGTCTTCTAAATGCGTGGATGATTGGATCCAATGATTTTTGATCTCTATCTTTTACATTTTTCTCAAGAGATTTGATGTTTTTGTTCTAAAGACTTTTAGGTAATTGAAAGTGAAACATACAGAACTGGTCACTAACTGAAATAAAACATTATATAGGCCTACAATTTGAATCGATTACAGTATAAATGCGATTAATCCGATACGCAGAAAAGGCAACAACTTTCAACTTCCTTAATGTTTATATCTGCTTGCATGTGCATGTTCAAATAATATGGAATTGTACATTAAAAAATAGAATATGGAATTGTACATTAAAAAACAGCTGCGTACACAAAATATTCAAGGTTATTTTCATTCAATTCTACAATACACATCGTAGGCTACAGCTCAGATTCTCAACAGTATAAGCACTTTGTGAGTTTCGCTACTCTGCGATGACGAGGACACACGAAGTTTTGACACAGATCACATGACGAGCGATCGAGACACTGATTAGCACACTTTGCAACGGCCAAATTTTGATTGAAGAGTGGTCAAAGGAAGAGAAGTTGCTGGTTGCGTAAACCCCAAGATCTCTGCGGCATGTTTCGTAGCACGCGGCAAGTTACGGTTTTTCTTGTGTCTCGTTTCTGCATATGGTTTGGCCAACATCAAACTCAACTGTTTCATGAAATGTCGCCGAGAGTTTGGATAACCGCCGTGTTTCATTATGAGAAAAGCGTTGAAAGCCGACACATCAAGCATATTATAAAAAAGAAGTAACGGCCAACGAACTGTTCTCCTGCATGTAAATTCCTCAATGTTCTCATCGAACTGGTCCACTCCTTCCCGAAGTTGTAGTCGATTATCATTCGTGGTTTCATTGACGATTCCGGAACAATTTCATTGCCAGAGTGAGATGAGCTTAGCAACACAACGTTTCGGTTCTTCTTCGGACAGTAGGAAACCATATAACAATCTTGTTTTCGTGATCATGAACGAAAACTGAAGAATTAGGCTGGCGATCCTTACTTTTCAATTGTGAGGGAATTTCTCTTCTGTTTAGCCTCACGGTCCCGAGCAAAGTTAAATCTTTCTCGAGGAGTGAAGTATCGAGAGAATGACTGGTGAAATAATTATCTGTCACAATATCTCGACGAGATCCATTACACTGGTACGCACAATTCCATCACTACATCTTTTCCGAGATTTCTGTGAACTTTGTTGTCTTTCTTTCCGGTGTAGATAATCTCTCCCGTATTCTCAAATGGATAGCTGCGTGTGTTTATTGATACGCCCATGGGAAGATGGCAATGAGTAATCAAGAGGTAACTTTGGAAGGCAAGTAATCAACCATCGCTAACTATATATAAAAAGATTAATAGCGATATTGCGGTCATTACGATGACTGCAGTAGGACAAGATCGGTGACCTTTGTGAATGCAACAAAACGTGACACTTATACCGCTGAAGGTGTTTTTGCAACTGAGCCATGATTTAAACAACGGATTAAAATTTATCAGCGCAGGGAACCTTTATTGTTAACATTTCTTCATCGTCACAAGAGGAAAAATATATTTAGCAGTTATTAACAAAGATATCGCTATTTAAGAATTCAGAATTCTTTGCAACAAAATGTGACGGCGTATACCGATAAGGGTTAAATCTCAATTCTTTAAAAAGTATTTTAAAATTTGAATTTGATTTTTTGGAAAATGATCGTTTCCTTGTGTTGGTCCAGACTTTAGGCCTAGTTACCGAAAATAAAAGGTTGTAAATGGTTTAACAACTTTATTGCATATTATGACCTTTTTCACGAAAAAGGGCAGGTAATGGTCCTTAGAAGGGCCAGTCACGTAAACACAATGTTAATGAGTTCCAGGATTCGCATAGATCACTTTATTGTCACCACTGGTCTTCGGTTTAGCGGCCTTTGTCGCAGTTACAGATTGAACGCTTCTAATTCGCCTTCTTCTCCGCGCTTTTACCGGAAAACCGACCGATCCGTGTCGAAGAGAAATCGAGTGTGTGCTGGCTCGCGAGCCATACCTACACTTTTATACATGATCACGACTTGCTTCATGATACTCGCGGCACACTGATATCATTGAATATTGACGTCACCTGGACGAACCTTGAGATGTGTGACTGAAGAATGAAGGAATGATAGCTCTCAACACTTGACTACATCTTAAAAACCAGCAATGTTCAGTAGAATGCTCACTAAAACCTTTTTTGACAAGAATCATGCTTCCATGATACATCCAAACATCTTCACCGTAAATCATAAAGTCCTATTTACATATGAATCCGAGTTCTAAACAGAAGAGTACCAGAATTACCAAACTTAAATTTACAGAAGTACTAAAATGGTTTTTGAGTCCCAATATGACGAAGTATCAATAAATTCAGTGATTCAGCATGCAGCTGGTAGCGACGGTGCACACAATCTGAATACGTCTTCTTGTTCGCAGCTAAGAGTGCATTGTCGACGATGTGATGACTGTGTGAAGGCCGACGTCAATCATAGTCAACACAATTGTTCATAGTTCCTTCACCGAAATCGTCAGTCCGGTAGCTACTGTCTCGGGTAACGAGTGCTCACAGAATTGACGGTTTGTTGTGTTCCTGCATCGAAGTAGGTGCGGTGGAACAATAGAGAATCCTGCAAACCAACCTGTGACATTTTATCGATGCCCTCTCAGTGAGCCTAAGACATAAATTTGGATCAAAAGCATCCTCACCGACAGTGCTTTGAGTCCTGCCAACGTCTATCATTTCCTCCGACTGAACTTTGAGTCCTGTCAACGTTTGCCATCCTCTCTGATAGTGCTTTGCGACTTGCCAACGTTTACCCACTTCACCGACTGCGCTTTGATTCTTGTGCATATTTTATTGATCCAAATGCATTTGAGTTTAATTGCCAAAGCAGTTCTTAGATGGATGTGCGTATGTAATATAGCGGGTTAGATATGCTGCATTGCATTTTTCTATATAGTGGAGGTGCTTGTACCATGAAACTCATTAAATGAGTACTAAATAATGATTTCGAATTAAGTAGGCCTACTGTGCAGTCGAACCAAATGGGTATGAACTGAGCACTGTGCTTTCGAACCCAAGGAGTTCTAAAATGAGTACCAATATTTTCGAACTCAAAGAGCACTAGATTCTGGGACTCGATCTTAGTCGAAGCTAGTAGTCAGATTTAGTACTATTTCTAGTACTCATTTGAGACTTTATCAATAGCAGTGAGAAAACTGAATTTTCGTCTGATGCTTTCTATCTGTATGCAGCGCAATAAATCACATTCATAAATTTCTGGATAATTTGTCAAAATTCGAATACCCATTCTGAGTCTGCTGCAAGATGAGACTCGAGGTGATAAAATTAATTGGAAAATATAATTATACAATAGATATTTTTATTTTCAATGAAATAATAATAGCCGAAACCATCATGACTACGATATACCATAGCGCAAAAACGTTAAAATTTTGCGTATGTACTTTTGGATCACCGTCATTTTTTGATCTTTCGGTGGGTCAAATTCAAAAATATTTTTGTAGCTTGTCAAAAATACATAAAAAACAAGCTAAGCAGAAGCACAGTGTCAAATATGAAGTATGTCAGGGACTAGAACAAAGTTCGGTAGGGAGAAAGTTTTTGCCTCCTTTTACAATAGTGCGAGGGATAAGTTTACTCAACAACAGAATAGAAAAAAAACATGTGGTATCTCAGTTAGCATCCAGCAATTTAACGAAGACCGATTGCATAAAACCATTAGAGAAAGTCATCAAAACATATAGCACTCCTTACAACACGATTTGCCAAAAAAGGACGGTAAATTAAAAAAGTTAATCACAGCGACTATCTAGTGGTGCATATTTCTACATCTGTGCAGGATGAAAAAAATACATCAACTTATATTAAGCCCAGAATTCAAACCATTATGGAACACAAAGCAGAAGTGATTCAGTTAGTGTTTGACTTTTACAATCAATATCCAGTGAAAGTCGCTGCTGGTTGAAGCAGCATGCCTTGTTAGTGCCCACAGCCTGCAATACCTTGAGTCTTGGTAAGGCGATGATATCAAGTGAATCGTGATGACAGAGAGAGAGTTTGGTGAGCAGCGAAGTCTCTTACAAGCAAATCATGAGGCAGGATTCACAGCACGCAGTGCTCTACAACATAAACACAATACCTTGAGTCTTGGTAAGGTGATGATATCAAGTGAATCGTGATGACAGAGAGAGTTTGGTGAGCAGCGAAGTCCTTAACCTTCGGTTAAATCGCCAGCTAAGTTAACTTTAACTAGTGTTCGTATTCATGAGCTCTGGTTAATGAAAACCGCGAGTTAACTTTAGCCGAAGATTTAACCGAGATAAAAGGTAGGGTTAGCTGACGATTCAAGCAATTCTTGCATGATCGAATGATGGACTACACGGACTTCGTATTCTATGAGAGATGTGCTGCGGCAATAAGAAAAGAAAGAATCGTGAGGGATACCATCAACTCATACGACTATCTGTCCGATGATGAATTTCGTATGAGATTTCGCCTACGGAAGCGCGTCTTTATGAAGATTTTAGAAATGATTGACTCTGAGGGAAGATGCCAGATCAATGAATCTCACCATTCAATTACGCTTATGCAAGAGCTCCTGATCTGCCTACAATATCAACAAACAAATTTCAACTATCAGTTGCAGATGTTTGCTATCATACAGCTTTGTCAGACCAATGGGTAACGCTATTTATAGCTAATAACAATGGATTAGCTCGCATGTGAAGATAATTCGCACACGAACTGGCATCGATCTATGACAACCGCAAGTTTGACCTACTTCCTGAGGGAATTCCAACTTAACTGCAAAGTAAGTTGTGATGAATACGACATAACTCGGGCTAGCTAACTGAAAGTTAAATGCGCTGATATGAATACCAAAAAATAACTCTCGGGTTACAAACCAACGGTTAAGGACTTAACTGACAGGTTAGTAAACCGACTTTCCTGCAAACGGGCCGAAGTCTCTTACAAGCAAATCATGAGGCAGGATTCACAGCACGCAGTGCTCTACAACATAAACACAATAGCTTGAAGATTATATAATAGACTCGCTCACTTCAATAAGAGCTACAATAGCTATTAAAGTCATTAATTTACCAGAGTAGCCATCCACCAGTACTTTCCAAAGCTTCATTTCTTGACTTTATCTGTGAATAAGTGATTTCGCGGTGTCCGACCTAATGCAGTGCTTACAACTATAACTCGCTTCTAAGTGCGAATCAATTACCTTGCTTGTATGCTTGTGGATTTTTATTTCCGCGTGATTGTTCGCGGTGCAATATCAATTTTCCCGCTCACGATTAGCTGTTCTCCACGAACGCGTGTCCAGTGGCAAAGAGGTGTAAGGCGGCACTGGCGCGAATAAGCCTGTTCTTCGGCCAGGCGAGAAGCAGCGCGTGACATCCTTCCCAGCGAAGAGGCGGAAACAGAGAGAAGACAAATTGAGCGAAACAGTAATTCAGTGACAGCGATCCTGCCCCCTTCTCAGCTGTGATCAGACTCGTTGGTGTGAAGCACTGTATCTCGACCAATTACCGCTCTTGTTGCCTTCATAGTCGCTGATTGACAAGCTCGTGAACGCTCAAACGGTCATCGTAAGGGCCACTCCTGCTTATTGTTGATAATCAGTCCGGGCACGCTCGAGTGACATTCTTGTGGTCCTCCTCTCTAAGAAAGTTGATGTTTCACACTCACGTTATTTTTACTTTATACTTCATGTTTTAAGCTCATAACAACAGATCATGGTGAAAGTTTCACGACAGATCGTGAAAGTCGTTCTTCACATCCTGTGAAATGTAAAACTTTCACACAAATTTGAGAGCCACTTTCAATTTTCATCAATTGAGCATTAGTGCTCCTCCAATGACTTCTGTTCTCAGTCCGTATCTCAATCGCCTACTGAATGCCTTTCCAGTGGCGGCTTGTTCGATCACAGTGCTTCCGATATCCATACATCGTTTCCTTTCTCATATTTTTTCACTTGCATGGCTTCATCATGGCTTGTCATGTGCTTTTGACAGAAGGCTTATCCGTCTGCTTTCTGCATTGTGCTGTATACCGGGATATCGGCAGCTCATGTACCCTTTCAGACTTTGACCAGTCTGAAACAGACACATGATCTTATCATATGCTCTCCTTGAGTTCTTCACAGTGCTAAGTGTAGGTCATAAGTCATGACACATACATAGATACATGATGAACAGGGACCCTAGGATTCTGTGCTCCCAATTTCGATTTTCTGCATCCGATTAACGTAAATTCTGAATTTTTCTGCGATCCAACTTTTTGTACACAATTTGGCCATATTTATTATATTAACAACTAAAGAGCTGAACATCAAAAACGGACCACCTACATTTCGCTGAAGTTCAATCGACTCTCATGCATTTCAATCACATCGCTAAACAACGCACCATATATCATTCAAGAGCTTGCATTCTCAGCTTTAAAATGAGCTATGATAGACTTGCGTAGGACATCCGTTATTGCATTTGCTGAGGAGTGAAAATATGAAAATAAAATAAATAAATAAAAAACTCAAAATATGAAAATCGCTCAATTTACAAATCGCAGTTTTTCAAAAAGAATCCATGTGAATATGATAATGAATCAGGCACGGGGAGAACGAGCATTTTCTGATCTCTCTTTTGACATACCGTTCATCAAAATCGGTGAACTGACAAAAAATTAGTGATATCGTGAAGTCATCACAATATCATGACCCTTTCGGTTGAAAATGTTATGTTCCCACTTTTTCATCAAAAATGTAAGGAATTCGAATATGTAAGTTACCGTAAAACCTCTATTTGAACGGCATGCCGGTCTATTTTTCAAATCTTTCCCCGTACTGCCGTTCAATTAGAGAGTGCCGTTCTATTTTTTGACTGGCTGATCAGCATTTAGAGATGAGATTTTTAGTAATTTTTATCGTAAATCTGTAAATTTTATAGATGAAAAGCGAAAACATGTAGCATAAGAACTCTGCATATATCTATTTGACAAACGTTAACAAACACAGGTTAGAAATCACAAACTCACTAGTGAAAATCAAGTGACACGTCGCTGTTGTAGCTGTCCTCGTCATTCGCATCACCTTCAGCATCATCGTCAAAGTTCTGATTGATTCCACGTTCGACACCAGCATTGGCTCGGGCTTGCCGGAGAAGTTGCAAACCAGTCTGAATTGGACCGTCTGAGTCTGGCTTGAGACAATGGATCTGGCAATCCTCCGAGCCGTCGAGAGCGTTGGTCAGTCCGCATCCTTTGACTTGATGATCAGATCCTTCGGCAGCTGATATCAGGCATCGGCAATCCAAAAATAGCTCCGTATCATTCTACAAACTATTTTCCTGTTTTACACGTTTTGCAGAAGATTATTTCAGTCATGTAATTGATGTAGGAGATGAATTCATCAAAGTGTCGTTAAATTAGAGGGTGCCATTCAATTTTTCAACTCCTCCTCTAGACTGCCGTTATAGTAGAGGTGCCGTTCAAATGGAGGTTTTGCGGTATATTCATATAAGTTCAATAGTTCTTTTACAAACTTCTTCAATATTTTCCTCATTTCCGCAAAAGTAAACAAACACCATGTAAGGTGAACAAATGTTCAAAACAGGACAATGGCGAAGGCATGTCTTTGTTCTCTCATGGCAGCTGCGGATTGTTTACCTTCGTTGTTTGTGCACTTTTGCGGAAATGAGAAAATATATTGAAGAAGTTTGCAATAGAATTATTGAACTTCTGTCAATATAACTTGCATATTCGCACTCCTCACATCACAAGGATTCTGAAGATACCAAAGAAAAAGGGAGAACAAAACATTTTCAACCAAAAAGTTCATGATTGTGTGATAACTTCACAATATCAGTAATTTCTTATAAGTTCTCCTATTTTGATGAACAGTCTGTCAAAAGAGAGCTCAGAAATTGCTTGCTCTCCTCGTGCCTGATTCATTATCATACTCACATGTTTTCTTTTTGAAAAGAAGCGATTTGTAAATTGAGTGATTTTCATATTTTGAGCACTGCTCAGCAAATACGATAACGCATACAAGTCTATCATAACTCATGTTGAAGCTGAAAATGCAAGCTCTCAAATGATGTGTGGTACGTTGTTTAGCGGTGCGAATGAAAGGCATGAGAATCGATTGAATTTCAGTGAAATTTAGGTGGTCCGTTTTTTATGATCAGCTCTATAGTAAGGTTCGTATAATTCGTATTTTAATATTATTAGGTAACTACATGTTAAATAAGCTTGTTCTGAATAAAATTATGTTCCGATATACCGCATAGCCTCCACATTCTGTATAATGTATAACCTATAGCCTTTGTCCTACTATACCTGGTACCACAATGTATTCTACATCTACATACATATAAAAGACAGATTTCCAAATGAATTTTAATAAAATACATAGCTCAACATCAGCGCTATTAGAAGGCAATTGAAGTGAAAGCACCGCTGCCGCAGCTAGATGTGGAACTCTGTTCCGAGCTGATACCCAAAATCACAAGATGTTTGATGGTGATGTACAACATTGATAGGCCACTCATCATCGCAGCAGCTGCTGATCATAGGCACGCGATAATATAATGAAAATAAAGATCTGTAGCTGATGTAAATACCATAATTAAAGCGAAAACAGCATAAATAAAGAGGTTTACGTACTTTTTATTCAAGTTGTAGAAAGTCTGTGTTTTTCTGCGATTTCTATCGTTTTCTGCATTTTCTTCGATTATCCTAGGGTCCCGGATGATGAGCCATGCCACAATTTTCTCTTAAACGACTTCACACCATATGAGTTGCGCTTCGCATCCATGAATTGCCAAACCGGATGATTTGTTTCGTAACAGAATGACATTTTCTGTTTTTTTCGCAACAGACTAGGCCTCCTACCGCACGGCATTTGTAGATGCTTTGTAGCTGCACCGCATTATTTTGAAGCGTACTGGACAAACATCAAGCAAAATGAAGCTATGCAAAATTCTTTTCAAACCAAAATCTTTAGTATTTACGGAATTATTAGGACATATTCTAAAACTGGATTTCCAATGTCGCTGTTATCTTTACTGTTACTTTGCTCAATCACATAGTGCTTAATTCACAATCAGAGCACGGTGTACATCTGATTGATTAGTACTTATCTCTTGGACGGTCAAAGTCACATATGAGGTCATTTAAAGCTTAACATATGTGCGAGTTCGAAAAGTTGATTCAGTTAATAGTCACAGACATTCATTTCAAAAAGGATGAACCATCTCAACAAATTGCCACTACTCGGACAGCGTCATGTTCTTGTTCTGATGGCAAATTTGGGAATCGTCCTAGTGTATTGCATGCGAGTCAATCTAAGCGTGGCATTGGTTGCTATGGTAAACAACACAGAGACAAAGAATGTGTCCAGTAGCGCTGAATGTCCTACAACGACGGCGAACTCATCCATAATCTCTGCTCCAAAAAGAGGGGAATTTGAGTGGTCACGAGAGCTACAAGGCTACATTCTCAGCGCTTTCTTCTGGGGTTACATTACTTTGCAGATTCCAGGAGGCACTTTGGCACAGAAATTTGGTGGCAAATGGATCTTCGGCACCGGAATATTGTGTACAGCCATACTGACATTGTTGACACCACTAGCTGCAAGGACCAGCGTCTATTTTTTCATTGCACTTCGTTTTCTTGAAGGTGTTGGCGAAAGTGTCACATTTCCTGCAATTGTGGCGATGCTCGGACGGTGGACGCCACGTGAGGAGACTAGTTTGATGTACACATTAGTTACCTTTGGAGTAGGCCTTGGAATAATTTTAGGACAGATAATGTCGGGACCTTTATGTGCCTCTACATTCCTAGGAGGCTGGCCATCTGTTTTCTACATAAGTGGAGCACTTGGGATTCTATGGTTCATTCCTTGGTGTTTCCTTGTCCATGATTCTCCAGAGAAACACTCACGAATATCAGCTGAAGAAAAGGATTATATTCTGAGGTCCGTCGTTACTTCACAAGAAGAGTCAAATAAGATATCTTTCCCATGGAAACGCATTTTGCTTTCGAGATATGTTTGGTCCTACGTAATGATACACACTGTGGCAGCTTGGATAGTGTACACTCTTTTGACGTGTCTACCTCAATTTCTATCGGATGTCCTGCATTTTAAAATATCTGATAATGGATTAATTGCGAGCGCGCCGTATATGGCTTCGACTATTCTTACAAATCTGCTTGCCTGGTTAAGCGACACGATTGTGAATCGCGGATGGTTAGGAAAGACATTGACAAAGAAACTCTTTACTTCCGTTTCTTTGATCGGTTGTGGAGCTTGTTTATTCGGAATGACATTCGTCAGCTGTAACAAAATATTGGTCATTGTAATTCTGGTAGTTTCAAACTCACTGTTCTGTGCATCGAATGGAGGATACGCAACTGCGGCATTAGATCTATCGCCAGAATATTCTGGAACGATATTTGGAATAGCAAATGTATTTGCTACAGCAGCAGGAATTGCGTCTCCAATATTAACTGATTACATCACAAGTCACAAGACCATCGACGAATGGAACATCGTTTTCTACATCTCCAGTGGTGCGTGTGCCTTCGGGATCATTCAATATCTAATACTTGGGTCTTCTGAGCGACAAAATTGGGGCACGAGCATCCTAGCTATAACAGACGATTACACTGAAAATGGAGACACTGATCCGCTATTTGTGAATTAGAATGCATTCAATTCAGTCATTACGGTGATCTCTGAGTTTCATTGCCTATCGAGGTATGAAAGCCATTTCAAATGTCTTGCATGCAGCCTGCTTCGTTGAATAATAAAAAATGTTGACGTCAGATGAAATGCGCATCACAGGAATTGCAGCTGAAAGTAGGTTCCATTACACAGCAAAATGCAGTTAGGTTGCAGCAGGACTAATGCATCAGGATTGTTTTTGTATGATGACAGTTACGATCAACTGATGTTCAATCCAAAACTGACATATTTCTGAAGTTTGAAACGAATTTCCTTTGAAGATACATTTGGCTCAACCGTCATCCGTTGCATCATTCATCCGCTACTGTTCGGGAGTGAAGTCAGTCACCCCTTTTTACCCCTTTCAGTCGACCTTTTACTGAATTTGATCATTTGGATGAAATGATTCGACTTCAATGTGAAACAATTTGTAGCTTTTCAGATTTCAACCAACTATTTCGCAACCTATTAGCTGCAAAATGGGTACAAGACATGAGGTCATGGGATCTCCAAAAACAAAGGCGCGGATTCAACAATTCTGTGTATCATGCACATCCATTTCACATCACATTATTTTTTTCTGGAAGTTGTCGCGTCGTTTTCCTTTGAAATCTTGATGAATTATTCATTTGACCGATTACTTGGTTGAAAATAAAATTTTCAAGCCGTTTTGGTAATTTTTTGCATTGAATCGCTCGTAGACATCGAATTGTTATTTCTTTTTCCACTCTAAGATGTGACGTGATGGATATCTTTTAGATGTATCAGCACCAAGCATAAGATAACCTCTGTTGTAAAGCTTCATTAACAATTTATTGATTTTTCTTTCATATAAGCAATTGAATAAAAGGATTCGAATTACTCTCAACAGACTGAGCGATTTTATCATGCTTTCTTTATATGTGAAAATTGTAATATTATAGATGCATATATTATTCCATGCATTGAGAATTTCCAGGCATGAAATGACTGACCAGGGTGAAAGCTTCCAAAAGAAATGAAGTGTTTTCAGGAAATGCACTTCTCATCTGTCGCTTTACAACTCCTAATCAATAAATGCACTCACATTGCATCGCATTGGAAAGCCCATTAAAGATTCTGTTAAGAGAATTCAGTGAGGAGAAAGTTGGGCATCATTCGTGATGACATTATGTGAATTCTATTGCATAATACGTACATGCACATGTGCATGAAATATTCATTTGTCTGACATATTATAATGTCTTTATTCTGCGTATTACACGCGCACGCACGCCAAAAGTGTGAGCATCTTTGAAAGTGCCGCCTTATAACTCATTTTGTAGCATATTTATAAAAATTCAACAACAGCAAAAGTTAAAAAATATTTTGTAAAAGATTAAATCTAATTATTTTAATGACAACCAAGCTTCTTACTCTTTTGGCCTGTGCGACTTGCACGTGAATATGTACATGTGCTTTCAGCAATGTATGCTGAAATAATGATGCTAAAAGAATGCAATCAACACTCGCATATAATAAGAAACTACTTATTAGACGTAAGCTGGTCAATGTATCAGATGATGGAAATTCAAGTAGAAATTATGTCTGACTGTAATGTCCATCGAAATTTCTGTGCATTTTCGTTGGAAAAGGAAAGGAAATGGAATCAATCAAGTTTCTTCCATTTTAACTTTGATTTGACAGCTTCACGAGCCTATTCAAAGCTTCACATTTTGCAGATGTATTAAGAAATAACAGATTTCATTTAATTCGATGTTGATTATTAATTCGGAGTGCAAAGGTATAGAATAGAAAGGATTTATTTCAAATGAATAAAAATCATGAAAATCAGAAATTATACAAATCAGAAAAGTAAGGTGTAGACGCAAGTAAAGACACAGTAAAGAATTCAGTTATCAAATTGTCTATGCGGCAGTGCTGACATGTACATACTGAATGAGTTCATTCGGCGCGAGGTATTTGAGAACGGTAGAATCGTACGCCCTGTTAGAAGGCTGACAGGAGGAAGCCGATTGAGCAAGGGGTGCGTTGGGGATGAGCATTTGTCAAAGAGTCTTTGATAATCTGAGTCTTCTGATGTTAAGGTTGTCCAAACATGGCAATTCACACTCAATACCACAAATTATTTTATCTGCTCGCCTCTGCAACTTTTCAAAGTTATGTGAAAGACATTTCGGCATAACAACAAAAAGTGGAGCACAGTACTCAAGAAGTGATCTCAACAGACAATTATACACAGCGATCAGATCACTCCGAAGAGAAATAATCTCGACATTTTCATGCATTTGTCGTCTCATATGTGGATGTTTTGAAGTCACGCGATAAATATTCTTAGCCAGAAACCAGAATTTACATTGTCATTAAATCACGCATACTACTTTCTATCAAATGCAATTAAGAAAGTTGTGATCATGAATTATCATGGGGTCGTCATGAATGGAACTCATGCGATTGCTAATGAATTTTCTGGAGATGTTAATTTCGATTAATATTCTTTAATTAGTAGTGAGATTTCGACAAAAGTGAAATGCTTCTGAGATTTAAGGATATAATTGGAATGGTGCTGTTCAACGCGGCGTTTTGCCAAGAATCCAATTCATATACCCCCATTGCATTCCTCACCAGAATATATGAAGATAAAACACTCTGAAATTAAAATTCATAAAATCATGAATGACAATTTTTCTTCTGATGGGAATATCACTTTCATAAGAGCGCGTGCATGTAAACTGAAAAAAGGAGTGTCTACGCCGCGCCATGAACACGCATTGCTACATTATCCACGTTACCATAGAGGTCGTATTGTTAGCTATTTTTGATATCGCAGTACAGAGAGGACTTCGGATACTTCTACAGTGTTTCTATAAGTCAACAGGCTGAACTCAAAGTAGTCATTTGTGAACGTGACCTGTGGAAGCAAGAGACTTCTCTAAGATGGATCTTACTATACTTTTATAAATGAAAGGTCATGCGGCCTTTTCATCACACGTCATTTTAAAACATAAAAGACAATGTCTTGAACTAAACCAACATCAGCAGTGAGAGTCCTGGCATCCGACTTTTTAGAATTCAATCACATTGAAATCTGGCTTAGTCGCACTGTACTCAAATGAATTAAGGCTTTCATCTAACTCAAAAGATGTTATTTTTCTGGTCAACTACCAGTGATCAACGTGGTTAAGATGTAATTAGAACTTTTTTCACTTCTCTTAAAACATGTAGTTTACTTATTCTGGTAAAATAATTTTCAATACAGACATCCTGAATGGAGGCTTACTGAGTGCGTAGGCCTACAATGTAAGCAGTGCATCATTAAAAACAGGGAATATAACATCTGAAGCGTGGTAGAAAAAAATGATGAGAGAAATCGGCTAACGTCACAGTTGAAATCAACCATGCTCTTTTTCGGCTGCTAAGACTTTTGAAGTGAGAAAAACGAAACGACTTTCAAGTATACGTTTCCCTCAGTTTTTCAACTTTCACTGTACGTCAGTGATTGATACTACGGTCTACAATGCATCAGATCGTTTCTGACAGTGTTGACTGTTCTAGGAAGAACCGCCTCTTGAATAATTGTGGCTTCGATCGCATGTCATTTTCAGCTGGAGGCTGTTTCCCGTATACTAGCAACCGATACATGTATTTGATGTATATTATCTACGACAAAAACTATATTGGAAATGCATTAAACAACCTAACTCACAGATTCAATCACGTGTACGATATCTCAATAATGATAATGATTATTTTCAGAATTTTACAAAAAGGTTATTGCAAGCAATGCATGACTGTGCAATGTGATGGTATACTAAGTTAACAAATTTCGTAAAACTCATCAACTGCTTCTGCAACTTTGTTTGATTGTGTAATTTTCAGATTTTCAATCATAATAAGATTCAAAAAGTATATAGCATTCTCTCTCGCTTTCCTCTTTTCACTCACTATCAACTTAGCAAGATGATAAGATATAGTTTGCAAGTTTATTTGAAAATGAAAGTAGTAAATGAACGCTTAATAATCGATGGCTACAATTTTAATGTAGCCATGACGTGTGTTCAATTCATTCATCATTGCCATCAAATAATTACCTGATTGCCATCATTCGATAAATTGTAATTCATGGATTGATTGCTCCGACCACTTAATTGTAGCTGACTGTTGACACCTGACTTGAATGACACCTGACTCCAATTTGTGTAACAAAAATTCTCTTCATCGAAGTCTATTTCCTTTCTTTATTATAAGATAAATTATTATTGCCGCTACTTAAAAACGTTATTCAGTAGTATGTTTTCTAATGTCATTTTTAAAAATTCCTTCAAACACGCAGATGATGTAGCAAGCATGAATGAAGAAGAGATAACGGTAGTGAGTGAAAGAGCGAAAAGGCATTTAAGAGGAACGGTTTTGAGACTTATAAAAACACACAGATCTATTTGGATTTATTAAGACATTGCACAAATAGCAATTATTATTGAAGCAGCAATCTGCTTACACAAAAGAAATTCGGAAGCTCAAAATACAATGAAGAAAAGTAATGTCGATAAATAAAAGTTTTGTTCTATTCTTATCGCTTCTGTGATTTAATTTCTTAATAGGACATTTCACCAAAACTGGACAGTCATTAAAGAGAAGTTCACGTGACTCTGTTTCATCTGATTCTTAAGTAAGATATCTGAGCGCGAAGCAGTTTGTTTGAAGCAATTGCGAACTGTACTCAGAAACCTTTGATTTTTCCTTCGGGAATCATTTTAATTTCTTGATTTTGGGTCTGAATTGATTGCCGAAATTTGTCGAGTCATTTTACATCTTATTCATGCTGATGTCTATGAGTCATCGCATTGTTGTAACATCGTCATTTCATCAATGACTCTGAAGTCAACTACCGCCGCCTCTTTTAGAAACTCCTAAATGGATGATAGTATTTTCAGAAAGTGTTGCTGTGCCAGACAGTTAAATTCTGACATTTTCAGAGGTAGTGATTGTTCTCTGTTGAGCTATTCCGGAAAAAGATGAAATTAATAAAATTATGAGCATAATCAGTGAATCTCAGTCTAATATTGATTTTGCTTATCGAAATCCTCCAAAATGTCGAATGTGTTCATAGAGGTAGCTTTGTGTCGTTTTAAGAAAAGAGTTGTAAGTGGGAATTTCTAATCAGCCATCTATCGTCGAACCATTTTTGAATCTTAAAGCAACATTAAAAAGGAATTTTTATGCACTTTAAACATTTTTGACGCTCTGGGCATCCTACGCGGTTGTGGATGGCGCCATTAGAACACTAAAAAGACCAAGGTGTCACCAAAATAACTGTTGACATGTCAAAACAGGAGTAGATCTAGTCGAAACATAATTTGGCGTCCAGCCATTTCCTGATTTGCTGTGCCAAGCATTTCGGATACACTTAACACTTTTTTGGATTTATGGGCGGTCCATGACAATGCATCACCTAGAAAGACTATTGTGTCAATTTTGATACCAGTCTTGAATTTGTTTATAAAGCATAGAGCAATTTAGATTCTGTCGTATGCTACAGTGTAGTACTGTCATATAGTGTAGTCTGACTACACATATTCTTTGCTTCGGATACAATATTTTATTTGCTTTGTTGATGCCCATTTGTAAATAATCCGCAATAATGAAAACACCACAGACTGCTCGGCGCTTCGTCCACTCTCTATTGGAGCGCACACGGAACTGAATGACATCACGGCGTGGACAGCTGCAAAGATCGTGATGACAAATACTCAGGCTGGCTGGCATTGCACACAAGATACAGAGGACAATAGTAGCTACGTCACAATATCAAGTAGTGAAATTTAAGTCAAACACGGAAAGTAACGGAATCATAAGATGCGTAAATCAAAGTCGAAGTCAAAGTTCAGTGATCAATTGAGATTCAGCACCATGACACAAAATAATACTGTTAGTACAATGAAATAATACTGTTAACTAAAATATAATACAAAAATAAAATGCAGCGACTGAGTAAAATTATAATACTGAAATATACAAGGAAAATGAAATCGAAAAGGAATATAAACAAAGGAAACAAAATAAAAGGAAAAAATATCACAGAATAGTAGACACGAAAATACGATCTTTCTGTACACATAAACTCGGCTTCAACCACTTTATGGCAACACCTTCGGCTACAAAAAAATTCGTACTGAGACCAACACTTCTTCATACATGTAAAGTCTTCTGTGAGGGCACTAGTTCTATGAGAACACTGCTAGAGGTGCTTGGTGAGCCTTGAAGACGGGTCTTTAGTTGATCGAGGTCTCGTCACACCGTTGGTCAACCATTTGGGCAAAATGTTCCTTGACACGAAGTCGTATGGCCCTCGCACACTTCCTTATGTAGGTCGCTCCGCAACCACAAAGATAAGAGTAAACCAAATTGTATTTAACCACCAATATTTTATTTGATCATTTTTTCATGTCCTCACGCCTTGCTCGGCACCTGAAGTCAATTGGTACTACATTAGTTGGTACTTTTAGATCGGACAATGTAAACTCGCCGCATAGATAGTTTCTGCAGTCTCTTCGTAGCAATTAGCTCGAATAACAAATTTCTATGGGCAACAAGATAATTCATGCTTGTGCATTACCAATGCAAATAACAACAATGAGATTAAATACACGATGGATCAGATTGCCATGCAAAAGATGTGCGGCTGGTAGGATTCGAACTTACGACCAAGGTTAACCTACGACCATGCTCTAACCAACTGAGCTACGAGCCACTTACGCGACTCTTTCAATTGGCAGGATCAAACCCTCACCACCACACATCAGTTGTCAAGGCAATAATAATCAATGAATAAATAACACGTCACAATTGTGACCACAAAATAAGAGGTCTGTTTGTCGCTGATCTTCATATTCATCTGATGGCAAAAAAGTCTCGCGTAATTGTAGTTTTGCAACGTGAATAAAATGGTCGTGTTGACGTTTCAACCATTTGTCACGTCATCGGTTCATTCAGTCTCACGTTGATGGCCTTTTATCGTATGATCAAACATCCTCGGGATTAACAGTTGGACTCTTGTAAAAGAAGTGTCAAAGTGCATACAATTTCGCGAAGGAGTTTCTTTCTCTTATTCATCGATGAGTTGGGAAAATTCTCAATGGGAAGCACATGTACTGATGTCATGACTGACCATCCATCTGCTTCATCTGCCATATAAGAAGGAAATCTTTGCAGGCAGGCTGTAGAAGCCCTACAATCAATGATATTCTTACAGAAATCGTGGAGGGTATCATGTACGCGACCCACGAAAGGAATATGAAGTGGTATGATGCATGCAAACTCTGAAGTCACTAGGCCTACAATGTTTTATCCAAACAGTTGAAACAAAAGAAGGGATACTGTGAAGGGATACTGTGAAGCTATTGTCAATATTGTGAATTTTATTGGAACGCATATACGTGTGTACCGGTAGATAGCAAAAATGTATGATAATTGATACTGGCAACAACTTCAGCTTCAGCGATCATGTCTCAATAGGCCTATCAGCTTATAGTTGAGTACACATTCAATATGTCATTGTAGTGAAATTACACTTGAGGACTTCATATTTGAATGCCAAATCGCATTTAGAGTTCAACTATTTGATAAAACCCTCTGATAATATGAAATACTCAGAACTTTATGGATGGCATCAAAATGAACACCATGGTCTTCCTAGGTTAATAACAGTTTCGGTCTTTCTAGTGTTAGAACGGCATTAATTTCCTCTTCAAAAGATTCTCGTCGTAACGTTTACGTAAATGTTCACCTCTGCGGCCTCAAATGGAATTCAAGCTTGAAATATTTTCTGGTAAATGATGTAAGACTAATTGATACAACAGGAAGCTTAGCAATTTAAGAATGAAAATAACAGTCCTCTTAAATGGAAATAGCATGAAAAGGCAGTGCTGTCCACACTGCGATAGCTGGTCATTTGCTATAATATATTTCATCTATACTCAAAAGTAATTAGCTAGTTTGTAAAATTTATTTCGGTGGGTAAAAACATTTTACATAAATTTACAAAATTTATTTAAGATTTTAACTAGTAAATTACTGATGTACTTTAGCATTCCTAAAAACAATGAATGGTTCAATAACTTGTGAAGAAATAAAACTTTGAAAAGCACAAAACTAAGCAATGGACCGCTATGAATGGAAAAAAATTAGCTCATTGCGAGTAGGTCAGATGTTCTGACTAAGATTTGCAATTCAAAGAATTGTTCTATCAGCTTTGAAGTTCTAGCTGTTTTGACAGAGATAAAAAGTGGAATGTTCACTCATAGAGCACTAAGCAAATGCGATAAAAAATTGTGTAAAAGAAAGAAAGACGGTAGAAATTGCATGAATTGTGTGAACCAATAGAAAGCTTGTACAGCGATGATGAGTTGTGGATAAGAATTTGATTGTATAGAGTAGGCCTATGGCATTTCAGCACTTCGCGATAAATAAAATTTCGTATCAAAGAATTGTTTTGAAATCGTTACTCAATAGCACTTGAAGGATGAAAGTTCATTTGTGACTACGCCCCATGGATGTATGGGTTTTATGAAAGACTGATAAAAGACATCAAAAACATGTTCAGGAAAATCTTTAAAGAAAATTAGTCGATTTTCATGAGGTGCAGATAGTGGTAGTCGAGGTAGGCGTATTAAATTCAAGACCTTTGAGTCACGTATCTGACTCAGTTACAACGCCTTCTCATTTCTTGATTCTTGAAAGAATAACGAAACTGCCGACTGACAATTTTAAAGAAGACATAGGTTTCTTTATTGAAACAAAATTGTAATTTGTTAAACTATTTGTGGGGTGAGTGGACAAAGACGTATATTCTCTCTCTTCGTGAAAGAGCGTTGAAGATGAATAGTAAGAGGGACGTCTGCCGCTCCAGAGATAGGTCAACTTGTGATTGTGAAAGAAAAATGATACCAAGACTGAAATGGTGTTTGGGTAGGATACAAGAATCAATACCAGGGGGAGATGGGGTACTTCGTTCTGCAGTGATACCGATTTTCAATGGCAAGAGAACAGACAGGATTCGGAGGCCACTTCAGTTAGTAATTCCGGTTGAAGGGTTTTAGTGCTGGTACTCTGATGAATGCATAATTATATTGGTTGCGGTAAAAAATTGTAAATGTAAATAGTTTTTTCTTGAGAGAGGTAATATCAACTTTTCCTCCCGCAGCTATGGTGTACAGCCCGAGCACAGCGAGGAATGGATAGATAGCTAAGTGAGGAAGCGTTTATTTATTCTCGAAAGAATGTAGCTTTTCATTGTGTGCCTTTTTATAGATGTCTATTGATGTTCATTATGAAATTGATGGCTATCCCGCGAAATCTATGAATGAGCCAATCCAGGGACTATATCAATATCTTGGTAGTCTCTGTCTAATCACAACTTGTTTGCTGACTTTTATGATTTTATTACACTGGAGCTTACACAGGAAAAGTTAACTGCGAAGGAGAACTTAGCTTTGTGATCCCGTGCGACTGAAAAGTTAATTTTTCGTCCCGGCAGTTTACACAGAAGAGATTTCTCCAGCACAAAATGAAAATTTTTTTGAGGAGTGTCAGCAATCTGTGTATGGAAAGACACTTACTCTACCGCACTTACTCTCTGTAATTGCATTGATAGATATTGTTATCAGATATCTATAGAGATTTTGGGACAGGACTGGATCAGTGCTACCGCACCGTGTTAATTTTGAATTTGAAGTTGTCTGAATAAAGAAATTAGATTAGTATCTGACACCATTGAGAGAAGTCGTTTTATGAGTGAAGCTTGAAATCGGGCAAATTCTCTACCAACATTCCTTGAAGCAAAAAATGTCCTGAAGTGAAAGAAAAGTTGAGGTAGGAAAATTGAAGCACCTTGTTTACAACAGCTGGATTGAAGGCCATCTGATCTGCGGTTGGAGAAGTTTCTACGAGTTACTTGTAAGTGTGAGAGAATGCTGTCAGGGTGGAAAATTGTTGATGACAGACGTGAGTACTTGATGTAATGGAACGGATAGGGAGAGTTTCAGCAATGAAAGCAGATTGGTAAAAGTCGCCGAAGATTTGTGACATGCGTTTGGAATCGCAAGTTATCTGGTTTGTAAATAGATCCATGAGAGGGTAATTCAAGTCTTTTGCTTGGAGTTAGCATAATTCACGAAATGTTTGGGGTTACCGATATCTGCCAAAGAGGATTCAAACTTGCGTACTACTTTACGAATGGCTTGATGTCGCAGTTTGGCAGATTGGAAGAATGGCTACGTGATACGATCATTCTCAGTTCGAGTCTCCAAGATGATAATGTTCTGCTCCTCTGCGTTGAACTTTATTAGAGCAGACATCGCTGGTTTCCCATGGTGGTCCATTAGTGTGAAACACTCTTCTAACCCTCAGAGACGTAACGGAGGATCCACTGGACCTCGGAGCCATATTTTTCTATTTCAGTTTTTGTGCTGAGGAAATATCAACCGCTCATGCCCATGTGAAATCATCCTTTTTGACAAGTGAATCTGTGTGTGTTATTTCATTTCAATTGAATCAGTAATAGTATGGTAGATAGGCCAAGGTGGTCCACTACTAGAAATTGCATAACAAAACTTTTACTATCAGATGAAGAATGATTTTTTGCATGTCCACGGTGGTGCATACTGATATTCATTTATTCAATGTTTACATCGATGGTACTGCATGTGCGTTGTGTAAGAAGATCGCAAAATGTGAATGATTTGTTTTCGCACATGATCGTGCATGACTGGTTGGCCTACACATGAACAACTCAGCATAGTTCAACACTAAAAACAGACTGTTTGCATAGCAATTGCTGAATTTGAGATCTCCACATCTGTTTTGAGGGTCTTAAAATGCAATATTTATGGCTCAGTTTAGGCCTACTTCCGATTCGCATGGATAAATTTGAAAAAATGTAAGGGTTATGCTGCATGCAATAAATCAATTTCATTAAAATCAACTATCTGTGGTTACATGGCGACAGCAAACATCATAAAAACGACTCTTAATACAGCTGATACTGTGCTAAATGTCGCTGAACTACAAAAACACCGTATTTTCACACATGTTTACTGAAAAGGCTGAAAGACACTCAAAGCATCAGGTATATCGACTTGCTACACGTAAAACATTATTGTATTACTTAAAATCAATTTCCTAATAAATTGAGATCTATTTAAGTAGGTAAACTAAGAATTTGTAAAAGGGGTCCACTGAACCCACCTCAGGTCTCTGAGGGTTAAACGGGACGGCTGATACCAATGTTTCTCTAATGGCTGAATGGAGCGATGCCGACACGTGTTCTACATATTTATGGGAGAAGCAAAGTTCCCAGTCAGTTGAGTGCAGGAGGGAGCGATACAAATTCCAATCAGCATATTTATAATCAAATCTGGGTGATTATATTTGTCTGAAATTCCTGTCAGCTGTAAGCGAAAGCTCCGCCAAGATCATGTTGTGATTAGAGGAGGCTAAAGGCTGAATAACATCAATGCGGGTAACGATGTCAGGAGAGGAACAGAGCAAAAAGACAGATTCTAAGGTACAAATGTGGAAC
Organism: Prostheceraeus crozeri; assembly: GCA_907163375.1. NCBI lineage: Eukaryota > Metazoa > Platyhelminthes > Polycladida > Euryleptidae > Prostheceraeus > Prostheceraeus crozeri. The sequence goes on from CAJQUW010011435.1 coordinate 91,884, forward strand.
TCCTCTAACTCTTGATTGCTTGAAGACTTCATAGTCGATATGGGGGAAGTTGAAATCTTCAGAAATAAGCTTCAAGTGGTGAGGAAGGGACGAGGCTTTGTGAAAAAAGTTCGAATAAGAGACGATCATTTATTTCTGAAGAGTTAGGAGGACGGTGAACTACACCAATAACAGCAGTAGACTTATTGGGGAATGTTGTTCCAGTCCAAACGCTGCCACTAAAATGAAAGCTGTCAAGGAGATCCAGTTGGATGATTTAAGGGAGTCAGTACCGCGGGTGCCACAATCAGAACGAATCAGCTTTTAGCCAAGGATTTGAAAAAGTGAGTCATTTTATCTGCATTGGTCTATGTTTCAGGCATTGAGATAAAATCAAGTAGACGGTCAGTAATGTATGAATGAAAATCATGCAATTTATGGTGAAAAAATTCACTTTCTCTCCTTCATATCTATTGACCGATAGCAAGTTAAAATAAGTATTTACAATAAATGCCGATTTTTCACCATGACCGTTAGTAACAGCCCCCTGTTCCTGACCATCAATTGGCATGCAATTTGTTCACAATGCTGCGTGCATTCAAATTCAGGACTTTGAAAACATGTTTAGGCACTGTTCGTTTTTTGAAAAATTTTGGTCAGTCCAGGTTGGGTTCCTCTGCCAACCACCGTCATCTTGCAAAGAGAAACGCCACCTACTTCCAGACTCCCTGAAGCTCTCTGACCTAAATCTATCCTCACATACAGTAGAGCGAGCATTGAGATGTTAACAGCGATGCCATAAGTTTTGACCAGCTGGAGACAGATTGGAACGATTATGAATATGTCTGGAACCAATCCTTAGCGGCGAAGAGCTGGGAAAATGCAACTTTAAGTAGTTTTGCATCAAAGGGATGGCCCATTTATATATGTAGATTCTTACTACAGGGTGAGTAAAAAGTAGCGCCCGATTTCAGCTACCTGATCGCTACGCTGTACTACGCTGTACGCTGTTTTTACTTACCCTGCATATATCTATACCCACCCTATGTGTAGATATTATCCTTGTTGTAATAACCGCTGACATGTATTGCACTCATTACAGTGACCACAGAATTAGATTCATCTGCTCGCGCTTCGGTTTCCTAGAAAGGAAGAATTGTATGTAACCTTAATATCGAAATGGCACATCACGGAATTAGACAACTTGTTCCTTCTCGAATGAATAATTTGTGTATCGGTTACTATTGGAAATGACAAACAATAAGCTGTCAGCAGAGGACACCAGAGCCAATGAGAGATGCGTGTGTGCTGTGATATCACTTCGCACACACCAAAACACACATCACTGTCTCACTAACATTCGATTTAGTGTATGCACTATGCATTGAAGAAGGTGGTCGTGAGGATGGTGAATCATCAGGTGAACTAATTTTCGTGCGCTTGCTATTGTTTTTAATAATGATCGGAAGGGGCAACATTATGAAGAAAACTTGTGCGCAAAGATCTGAATTCTTCGAATCTGAAGGAATTCTGGCAATCGAAGCACTTTGCTGGAACTCACATTAATCTGCAAGCGGCGCACGACTCTCTTCCTATCTCTGTAAGGTATTAGGAATTCCATTTTGCCACACAAAAATCAAATCACACTTCTAGTAAACCGAAGCAGATAAACAAAATATTTAATTCTGTGACAGTGACCTTTTGTCCACGAGGAGTTACACAGCGCAACGCCGAGTAGACAGCTATTCTAAATCCTGCAAAAATCAGCCATTGACCGATTGACCAAGCTTCAAAGGTAAAGGCTTACTCAAAGCCCTCGGCGAGATAACCATCGAGTGAAGGTCGCTATTATTTTAGCCTAAACTAAAGCACATGCAGAAGTTATGCGATTCTACAGGAAATGCAGAATATAAAATTGAAGACTTCTATGACATGATAGCAGAAAACGTGAGGGTAATATCTGAAGAGTTAAGGGAAACGTGTCTATTTTTCATCGGCATCTGATTGTATTATCGCTTCAGCTGCAGATAGTAAACGGTTCTTAAATTTCCAAAGTAATGTCATTTTCTTCATTATATTTGGTTGGTTGAAATTCTAGTGGACAGTCAGAATGGTTGCAATCAAGGAGAAAGAAATGATTTACCACGAGGGATTTGTTAGATAAGGAATAAAATGAGAATGCCATTTCCATCGGTCATAATTTCTCTCTGAATGGCGATGTTCTCCTGACGGTGATTGACAGTCAGCTGTAAAGAATTCTATTTCATGGAATTTGAATCAAAGGAGGGAAAAGTAACTTTTGATGAAAGAAAACGGAATTCAGTTTCCTCATTAATGTCTTTCCTCCGCTTCCAATTATTCATGCAAATGCTTTAATTCGCTTTCTTGAAGCTACTTAAATGATAGTCACTAACGTTGATTGGTTAGTTTTTCAGCATTAAATTAGTTATTCAGTTTTAAAGTAATTCAATATGATGCAACGACAAACCTGTTTCCACATCACGAGCTTGCATTTACCCTATCCATGCATATGGGGCATTTGACATCCTTGAGGCAGTTTTACTCTGATCCTCATACAGCTATGCTGCCAGAGCTGGAAGCGGGACCGCGGGCCTTGCACAGCCCGGGCCGGGTTTGGGCCTGCACCGTGCCTGGGCCTGATATCTATTATGACTGAGATAAGTAACATTTCGCTCATTTGATCATTTTCTCAGAATCAATTTCTATGATTGCTGATCAACATGACTATTAAGCAACGACAAAAAAAACAAAAACAGCGGTTTAAGAAGGAATACCGGTAAGTCATAAACAAATGAGCGATGCATGAAGGATTCTTCCTATTAATATAGAGATATTCACAAATGCAAAATCTTTGAATTGTAATTCTCTGCTTACTATGCATGCATGTTTGAAATTCAAATTTCAAATGTGATTTTCTATTATCTTGTATTTTTTACTTCTGAATCTGATCAGCAATTATTAACTTTTCGGAATAATATTGCCTCGGTGTCTCGATGAAAGTCACCGAATATCAGTTGTTTCTTCACCTGCAGAATCTAAATACTGAAATGTGCGATTTTAGTGATATTTTAGCTGAACTAAAAGTTTGAATTATTTGACCTTTGACCTCATCTATTACAATGATGTAATCTCAGAGCGATTAGTAATCATTATTCTATTAACCACTATGACCAGATCTTTCGACTAGTGTATGGGATATTAGCTTTTGTTGTCATTTTCCATTTCAAATAGTGATCCAGTGGAAATTTGTCACAAAATGGCGGTTTTTGACCTTTGACCTTCACCTCAGCCCAGTGATCTGAATCCTCATTCAATGCCTATTACATTGATGTGTGGTTTGGCAAAATTGGCGCACCCCCAGTAAGGCAAGGGTTAGACTTCACCTTGCTGCTCAACAGCAATCTATTCGCTTGCAGATGGTACATGTACATGCAATCATGTACATACAAACAGTCATGCAATCACTAATCAGAGTTTAGGATGATTATTAAGGCGAGTGCACCCAACTAATGCATCGCTGGTAAAGTGCGCAAAACGATGAATTATGTCACTCGAGCCCAGATCAGAATTCATCCGGGCAGGCCGTGTTCGAGCTGAAGTAAGCGGCCCATTGCCAGCTCTGTTGCCGCCAACCTACGCTTTTGTGGCGGTTAGATTCGATGCATTTTCTCCCACAATCACTGAATTTGGCCTGCTGGATGGTCTCACTTATTGTCTTTCTTGAAATGTACCTTTTTAGAAAGTTTGCCGAACATGTTCAGTGATAATGATCCAGGCAGGAAGAAACCGACTTCTATGCCAAGAACTTTACATGAAGTGTTCTTTAGAGGTTCGCCAAAGCTTCAAAATTCAACTTGGCAGATGACAGATGAATTTGGGTCCATCGTCAATTCCAAATTTGAAAGCAAGTGTCACATGTGGAACTGAATTTTCTTCAAACAGAATATTTTCACATTGATATTGTCTATAATCACCTGATTATTGCTGCATGCAGTGACTGCTAAAAGATACAAGAAAGCAAGATACTATAGAATATATTATTGTGAACATGTCTTGCCTAAAATGATACATGAAAAAATACATGATTGAAATGTAGATGCAATGATGTTCCCAAATTCATCGATAATTTATCGTATTAGAATTTGAAAATTTCTCGAATCTTCCAATAAAAAGTTCATATAATATGCATTTCCTTATCTCTTTTTGGATATGAAAAGATGAACTTACCAAATTAAAAGAAACTAACCAATCAACAAAAGCATTGTCAGCCACTGCTGACCACAATTCTTTAGTTAATGAGCATCAAAGCAGCGAGCGTCCATATCGGATTTCAGATAAACAATCAATTTCCATGAGTATAGGCCAGGACTTCCCAAGGTCTGGAAGAAAGATTGTTGTTGAGCGTGATAGGACGGCGGTGGAGGATCAAGGGACGCATGAGGCGGGATTGGCCACCCTCAGAGGATGCCGAGGTGCCGTTCTAAAAGTCCCGAAACCGCTCCAGCTGGTGTAGTCGTCGAAGCATTGATCTGCATGACATACGCTGCTGCAGTCCGGTCTTCTTCTTCGTCGGACTTTCTTCTGACCATGAAGATATAGATAGGAAAGCATTAGTGCATTTATACGATTTTCTATTTAGTAGTAGATTACGGGAACATCCACAAATATCAGATGGAAGATTGCATTTACTACTTAAGGTAAACATATTGAACAATAGCATCGCAATCTTCATAATTCTCTGTGTGATTGTATGAAATTTCTATTAAGATGATCTTTATGATGGCATGATGGCAATTGGCAAAATAAGTGAATTTTCCATGGATATCGCATTTTTTCTGAATGATCGCTTCATCGGACTCTTGTATTTTGGTTATAATAACAGTAATAATAGTTTGGCAGTAGTGAAAACACATTCCTAACGTTAAAATTACATAAACCACCATCTAAAAACATCAAAATTCTAATTCACTTGACTCGTAGCAGATTCTGGTTTCTGGCTGTATATTTCATGTGTAGATCAAATTTTCTTTTTGATTCTTTAGAAGATTCCATTAGACGCATGTATTTTGTAGCAAGATGTTCCATTTGTCTGAGGTCTTGAACTTTGCGAATGTAACCTTCACTTGTAAACAAGAAGAGAATAATGTACACTTTAAATGAATCTAATTATCGTTTTTATTTTGTGGGAAGGGTTTTCAAACGTCACTGTGTGTGAGTGTTTGTGCGTGTGAAAGATTCTCTAGAAAGTTGAAATGCAGTTAAGTAAGTCAAACGTTGCAAGCGAACATCTTAATGCAGGACGACAAATGATTTCCACTAATCAGTTCGGATGATTAATTGAGATCAAATTGTATGACCAACCTGTTGAATGCCCTTGAAAATGCAAATCATGATTTCATTTGAAAATTGTCAGAAGAACGAATATTTTTAAGTTCAGTTATTTAGCAATGGCCACGACTTATTTCATCTGCATAACATATATGAGAATCACCATGAGGCACCTGATGTCCACTCACCAATTACCAAGGCAGGGAATTTCGTTCATTTTCATCACAGGAATGATTAATTTAGTGCAAGGAACGTCCGTTATGAATTATTGTTCACGATGATGGCTATAAATACACTGACAGACTTTACACAGAATATGCATGATTACACTATACTATGCTACTAGTGAATGCAGGAGTGGCTATGAAACATAGCGACTCAGCGCACGATTAATCGAAAATCGCGCGATTCTGAATATTTTGAGATTCAGTGACCTATAGAAGTTTACAGCTAATCTATCTTATATTATTTCTCATTTCTAGACCATTTTTCTTTAGAGGTTTGATTATTTCCATTGAAATCGAAGGCATGTGACACTCATAGTCTATTACATATAGACTGAAATTATAACTACCCTATTTATTAACGCGATACTCAATTTGCAAATATTTGGGAAATTTGTTTCTGACAGGTAGGTACCGATTGATTGTAAAGGCAAAGTGATACTCCTAAACAATCTAATTCTCTGATTGTATTAGCTAAACATGGAACAGTCACACATTCTTGTCATAAGGCGATGTATGCACGTACAACCGATCTTTAGTTAGAATATCTAATTTACCGTTTACAAACATGTGTAATTGTGCATTCATATGAAATCCCGAGAAATGTAGGGTCATATAATGCAATGCTTTAAATGTTTGAAGCGAAAGTCTTCGATAGTTCATCATGAATCATTGAACTATGATACGCCGAGCAATTCACAAGTCGTCTCAATGATGTTTCTCTACTTCAGAATTACTGTGATGCAACGGTGCACACCGGTGTACTGTTTCTTTTCCACATCTCTGAGGTATTTTTAATTATTTGACATTTTTAAAAAATACCAAGCTTCATGGATAAATGTAGTTGAGATATTGACAATAAACCGCACCCTCTCTATGAATGACAAAGCTATCAAATGATATTGCAGGTACCTTAATCTCATCAATCATAACAGACATTTCATAGGCCATAGGTAAATCAATATTAATGTCAATATAACGCATTACATAATGTAAATATCATAAAGGTGGCAGGTTTAAAGGATGTTTTAATCTTGCATGCGTAATGGGTAATGAAGTAAATATAATTTGATAACAGTTAATGTAGATATATATTCATGATAGCATGTCTTATTGGCAGGCACTAACTGAAAGTAATCGAAAGCTGCTTTTATGTAGACAGTGTAGCTTTTGAAGAAGGGCAAACGTGGTTTGCTTATTTTGAAGAAAATGCTACAAAAAGCCCCAATCGCCTCCTACAGCAAAATCAATGTCAAAGTTCTAAGTGTCTTTTAAAATATTGCTTTTCTAGGAATACTTGGAGAGACTAGAATCCAATGAAATGAAGACAACCTGCAACAGATTCATTAACAGGAAATGATCAAGTGGAATTTGATCTTCTCACTGATTGAATGATTGACGTGAAATAAATCAGTCCCGAATCTCTTACAACAAATCATTGACTCATAGTTCTAAAGAACTTGTACAGCACTTAACAAAACGGTTTTTCATCACCACACTGTGTTGGCGAAAGAATCTTGGGAGTTGCAAAGGTGTCAGAGTTAATACCAAAGCCGGAACTTCTCCCCTTGTTGGAATCCCTGTTCTTCATGATAACCTTGTTCACATCAACCTTGTCTTCCGTGTTCCAAACGCAATGCATTTGCATCCCGTCCCCTTTTCAGCTCAAAGTCTGAGAGCGTGGAGCGGCGTCAGGAAAATTGGCGTGTCCTCAAAACATTTTTCATGATTGTCAAACATCACCGAAAATATATCGACGTGTAAAAATAAATGCAGCTGAGAAGCGGAAGTTGTTGAAATCTTAATAAAGAGTTTCACAATCAACATTTATGAAATTTCAGATATTTGAAAGCGAAAACTTTAGGCCTGTCAGAGGATAAGTAAAGTTTACAAAATGATGTTTTAAGAGATTTACAAGTATGAAAGTATACATGAATTTTCCTTCATTATGAAAATAACATCACTCACAATCAATTCATATGTTGGCAGCCATAGCCGACACTGTGATGAAGCTCCGACATGAAACTCAACTGTTATGCAAGGATTATGTTATGTAAGGACAGCTATCTTCAGCTGAATGTTGAAAATGTAGAACAAACACCACAGAGATAGATTCATTTACGCTTGGGTTAGTCTAGAGCGGGCACAATCCTATCCCAGCCATTGTATGCAATGTTAGCAAGCGGTAGAGATTTACATAGATATTCGTCTCTCTTTGTCAAATGTGATTGGCCAAGCGCGCGCATTGCCGAAGTGACTCATCAGAGAACCCTCGAACTTCTACGGTCAGATTACAGGCAGGCCTTGTAAGTGAAAACATGCATATTTAACTCAATATTACTCCGCGATAAAGTCTTCAAATGAAAATATTATTCACACCTTTTGACTCTCCACGATCTAAATTTACTGACTGTGTACGTCTTTCTGGTATCAATTTTCAGGAGTCAGGCTTAGATTTGCATTACGTTCAATGGAAAATTGATATTCTTGCCCCTCGAGACCAGTTCTGGCTGTGGCCATCAGTGCTGATTGATGTCATCTCTAGACCGACGGACGAAGACAAAGCAATTTATCTCTGTGCTTCTAGGAATCTGGAAACATTAACATACATCGATGCCTATGCGAGCAGCTGAAATGATCATCAACAAACGGCAATTCTACTGACTCAAAGAAAAGATAATTGTTTGATTCATGTTTTAATTAACTGCAAGCAAGGTACCTGCAATATCATTTGATAGCTTTGTTACTCATAGAGAGGGTGCGGTATATTGTCGCTATCTCAACTACATTCATCTATGAAGCCTGGTATTTTTTCAAAATGTCAAGTAATTAAAAATATTGCCGAAGTGTGGAAAAGAAACAGAATACCAATACCTTGCGTTGCATCGCAGCAATTCTGAAGTAGAGGAACATTATTGAGACGACTTGTGAATTGCTCGGCGCATCATACTTCAATGATTCATGATGAACTATAAAAGACTTTTGCTTCATTTTCCCTACATTTTCAGTATTTCACATGAATGCACATGCTTGCAAACGGTAAATTAGATATTCTAACAAAAGTACGTGCATATATCACCTATCGGCAAGAATGTGTGATTGTTCCATGTTTAGCAAGTGCAATTTAGTTCCTCTTAACATTTTACAAAAAGCAGTCGGTGTCTAGCTGGTCAGAAAAAAATAATTATCAACACACAGCTATTGTCCAATCTAGTACCCCGCCTTAAGCAAAGCAAAAAGTTTGATTTCTATGATCGAAGCTACAACATAGCCGTCTTTTCTGCTAGGAACATAAAAATTTACAATGTCAAAGATTGTCTATAGACACCATACTTACTATCGGCTTTCGAACTATATTGCCTTTTGCCATAGAAGTACCACTTGTAATGGTATTGTTAATTTCAGGCCTTTTACCAAGTGCATTTCGTAAACACGTATCAAAAAATGAAAATGCTAGCTTTGTTTATTCGTTATCGTACGCGATAAACTTACACAGCTATAATTCAGTTGTGATTGAGGTCTGTCAACTGATCCATTTCCTATTATATTTTTATCATTGAGACTAAAAATTGCAGATAGGTCAATTTTGATAAGTCAGGCAGCACCTAGTCAAGTTACTGTAAAAGCCAGTCACAGTCAGAAGAACAGCAGAGTGAAAACATTACTGTCGCTTTAGCTGAACTAGGTCCAGGGCGTGAACTAGTTCGTCCACCCATTATGCAGGGCCAAGTAAAATGATTCAGAATTTACACACCAGATGATTCTTGAATTAAGAGGACATGCTGCTGTAGCCTCCTCTTGGCCGATGGGATGCTTGTGTATTGGTAAGAAAAACATGTGTAGTAATGAAAACACTTGAAACAGTATAATGTCTTCTCAAAATGCTTTTGCCTGAGTCAATCTTGGAATCAAAATGAATTAAGGCTTAGAAAGTATTGATATCAAATACTATACACTCAGATTGAAAGTAGGTCATAAGGAATGTCCAAAGCGGAAGTGTTTTAGCTATGCACAAATTTTAGTTATAATGATATGAATAAAAGGAAAAGGAATAAAATATGAATTGAAAAAGATCAATCACAAACTAAAATTCTAAACGACTAAATCTGTGATTTCATCTCATTTGTGGATGATGTACGAATAGAAACCAGCAAAGTTGATATCTAAACTTTCTGTGTTACTTGTTCAATGAAATAGAATTGACAAAGTTTAATGACGACATAATGCAGTTGGAAACCAACATTATCTGAATTTTTGAAGGCCTACTGGCTATCTATACTGTGATCTGATTATCTACTATCAAACAATTGCTACGTTGACTGGTCAGTGGTCAGATATTGGTTCATCACTTACAGTGGCCGCATCTTATTCTTTCAAAAAAGGTTGCTTACTTCTATGCATAGGTGAGCCATATTTACCTCAGGCATCTGATTTACATTATACAGGGAATGTCTGTTATCCTGAAGTTTTTCATGTGTTGTGTAAGAGTTGTTGACAATGATTGCTTTTTATTGTTTGCAAGTTTGCAATTTCCTCATTCAATGATCAAAGGCAGGAAAGCACGTTCATCTGCACGAGATCTTTCGAACTACAACTGAAGATTAGTCGCATGAGAAGGGTCTGTTTCGTAGGGCTACATACAAAGCGATTTTTTACATTTCATCATTGATTGTTGGAAGTCTCAAACTTGCCATTCCACATTTTTCAAAAAGACATTTATTGTATATGCATTTCAGGCTATCTATGCACTGTAAACAGCAATTACCCTGCATGGGACATAGTCGTATCATGCATCACTAATTTATATTGTATTTATAAAGAATTTTCACTAATTTAGTTTATAATTTTAAGTATTCGATTGTTCCATCAAGTGGTTACATAAATACTTATCTGCATCCAAGGAAGGGCTTTCGGATACATTCACTTTTTACCCTTCTACAACTGATTGGATATTCAATCAGTGAATAATTCAATGCATATAGTTACTTACATAATTTAATAATTGACGACATCTAAAATGTTTTTTACGAATTATCGAAAAAATTTTACGAAGAAGTAGGAATATTAAAGTATTTCGCGTTTTGATATGTGGAAAATGTTTGAAAGCATTACGAAATTTGAATTCGTGGAACTTAAATATCTTTTAAATTGATTTAAAGTACCGCTTTTAAACAGCCAACATGCGGTAGCTGTGTTAGTGATGTTTCATATCAATAATTTGTCATAAATACATCCAAGCATTATCAAAAGAAGAAGTTGTGAATGTTGATAATGTGTTGCTGGAAGCTGATACTTAGTTTGCGTCAATAAACCTCATATCGCATATATCAAGCTGAAAAAATCAAAAGATTCGCAAAACCAAGAAACCTGTTTTTCAACTCCAACCTTATCCGAGACAAATATTCGACTATCTGATCTCATTGACTTCAAATGATTCGAATATTCAAATTCATTGTCCAAACGCCTCGGACAGAGTATTGTGCGCACGCACATGGTTGGCGATCGCGATTTGCTCGGACATCTCCTACCCTGCCAATTCTCTCTCGTTTTCTCCTATCCATATTGACAGGCCGCTATTTTTGCACCATGCAATTCTTCGCATCGCATCACGCAGTGACAAGGAGGTCTCACTTGATCAAATAACGTGACTGGTGATTGCTTATCCTACAAATCGTTGCCATCCTCCATTCGCTGTGATCGGATCCACCGCGAGATCACGGGAAGAGAAGAAAAAGTCATTCGACTGTTTTAAAGAATCTGTGCTTCCGTCGTCGGCTGAACTTTGCACTTGGAATTACTTCGTGTGTATATTCGTCGTATCAGCGTCGCACCGTCGCTCTCTTCCGTCTCAGGTAACAAGCGTCTTCGACAAGGTAAGTCATTGATGAGTGTTGCATCACAACTCAGTTCCCTGATGACCTCGGGCACTCACAAAGCTGTCATCACTGAAGAAAACGTCAAAAAGTTCCTTTTTAACAAGCTGAAGGGTGAAAAGCATGAAATGTAAGGAGAGGCACTTGTTCCCACTCGAAATAGGTCTGTGTGTCGCCTAGAATTTCGTAGTTTGACACAGCACGCATCAATGAATCGTATCAACAACGTTTGAGTTAAAGTATCTTGACATTATCGTTGACTATTGTTCAGCGACGTAGATGAGATGATGGACAGGTAATTACGGGAGAGATAATAAGAATTTGCATGAATTTGATTTTCTATCCAATATTGCGGAGTTTTGAATTTTTCTAAATACATTGTGAGAACGAAGACGGACACATGAATGGAATTGTAATCGATGAGACGTCTCCAGGGCATTCATGAGCGATGTATGTAGTCTTTGGAATGAAATATATTCGGCTGATATGAACGAAATCCAGAGGGAATTTGACATCTTCTTTTCTTCTTCAAAACCGAACGTTTTGTAACGTGAAATCAAACGATTATGTTATTCTTGAGAAATGTACATGTGAAAGAACGATTTCTCAAACTGATAATTTTGTAGAATGATCAAACTCAGCGATGAACAGCTCAACTGAGCCCCTGGTCAGAGCTGGAATTGGGTCAATCTATTACAAGCTTAGTCGAGTGTGAGAAGGTTATTTGACTGGATCTGATGCAGGTAATCCTGTGCAGTGAGTCTGCTGCATACGGATCTCATGATCTCTGAACTGGAATCATAGAGATGACCCCAAAAACTTTGAATGCGATGTATGTGAACAGATAATTGTGTAGTCAAGTCTGCTGCAAGAGAGTCAGACTTTTGAGGGTAGTTCGGGTATATCAGAGGGCCAGAGAGTCATTGACAAGTGTCAACAGGACTAGATCCGAAACAATTTTCAGAACAAAGTTCTTAGTATAACCATTGCATTCAAAGATTTTCAGAATTTTCTCAATTTCATCATGAAATATATTCCAATTGCTGGCTACCGTATATGCTCTACTCAGCATTCCAATAACCAGACCCCGGTGCCACGCTCTTGGACAGTTTGCTTCAAAATTTAATAGCACATTTGTGAACGTTTCTTTTCTAAAGATGCTAGTTTCCAAATTATTCGTAATATTTATTTTAACATCCAAGAATGCTATACTATTGCTTCCAATATCTACAGTAAATTTTAAATTTTTGTGTTGTCTATTTAAAAATTGGTTAAACCGTTCTACTTTCTTTATATCATCAAAAACGCAAATGCAATCATCTACATATCTTGCGTAATAAAGTGGACTGCATTCTTCATTCATCCAATTTTGTTCCATATGTGACAAAAATAGATTTGCGAGTGTAGGAGCAAGGGGGGAACCCATACTTACACCATCTATCTGCTTAAACATTTGGTCATTAAATAAAAATTGACCACTCGTGGCAAACAGGCACAGTTTTTTAAATACATCCCTGCCAAACAAAGGCTTATTAGTTGAATTCTTATCATAAACTAAATTAGCCGCCAGCTCAATTGTTTCATTTACAGGTATGTTCGTGAACAGTGATTCAACATCATAACTAATTAAAATATGTTTGTCATGAAAAAGTTCTTGATTTTTATTAATTTCTTCTATCAAGTGAGAGGTAGAATTCAACATATGTTTAGAATTTATATGTGGTTTTATTAGATTATCTAAAGATTTTGCCAAATTGTAACTTGCAGAGCCAATAGTACTTATTATTGGTCTCATAGGTTTGTTATCTTTGTGCACTTTCACAGTACCATAGAGCCTACCGGGCTCACTGCCAGAAGGACTAATAAACTTGTACGTTTTCTCATCAATATATCTACGCAAATACTTATAAATGTAACGATACAATCTGCCTTCCTCGGTTAGAATTATTAAAAGAATTAGAATTAGAAAAGCTATTGCTGTCAACATGAAAAATGAAAATGAATTTAATTTAACACCAGTGGTAAAACGTGAAATTCAGGAAGCTGCAACTCACTTCTTTAAAGCTGGAAAAAAGATATGTAATGATAAATACAATCGTGAAACCCACAAAGTACTGGAAAAGTTGGCGAAACGCAAGGATATAAAAGTGTGTTCCTTTGATAAGGGGAATGGATTGGTGATAGTCAACTCATTTGAGTACAACAAAAAAAATGAGTGATATTTTAAAAGATGTGACTAAATTCCAAAAAATTGAATATGATGAGGATGACATTCGCAAACATCCGACAGTAACCGAGGAAGGCAGATTGTATCGTTACATTTATAAGTATTTGCGTAGATATATTGATGAGAAAACGTACAAGTTTATTAGTCCTTCTGGCAGTGAGCCCGGTAGGCTCTATGGTACTGTGAAAGTGCACAAAGATAACAAACCTATGAGACCAATAATAAGTACTATTGGCTCTGCAAGTTACAATTTGGCAAAATCTTTAGATAATCTAATAAAACCACATATAAATTCTAAACATATGTTGAATTCTACCTCTCACTTGATAGAAGAAATTAATAAAAATCAAGAACTTTTTCATGACAAACATATTTTAATTAGTTATGATGTTGAATCACTGTTCACGAACATACCTGTAAATGAAACAATTGAGCTGGCGGCTAATTTAGTTTATGATAAGAATTCAACTAATAAGCCTTTGTTTGGCAGGGATGTATTTAAAAAACTGTGCCTGTTTGCCACGAGTGGTCAATTTTTATTTAATGACCAAATGTTTAAGCAGATAGATGGTGTAAGTATGGGTTCCCCCCTTGCTCCTACACTCGCAAATCTATTTTTGTCACATATGGAACAAAATTGGATGAATGAAGAATGCAGTCCACTTTATTACGCAAGATATGTAGATGATTGCATTTGCGTTTTTGATGATATAAAGAAAGTAGAACGGTTTAACCAATTTTTAAATAGACAACACAAAAATTTAAAATTTACTGTAGATATTGGAAGCAATAGTATAGCATTCTTGGATGTTAAAATAAATATTACGAATAATTTGGAAACTAGCATCTTTAGAAAAGAAACGTTCACAAATGTGCTATTAAATTTTGAAGCAAACTGTCCAAGAGCGTGGCACCGGGGTCTGGTTATTGGAATGCTGAGTAGAGCATATACGGTAGCCAGCAATTGGAATATATTTCATGATGAAATTGAGAAAATTCTGAAAATCAACAGGACTAGACCATCCCCTAGCTGATTTAATTTTAATGAGTCTGCTCTCATGACTCTGCTCAAGGTATGAGCATGCTTGAGGGTATTCTTGAAAGTAGATCCGTAAGAACGTCGCCAAATTTGAATTCTTCAATTCATATCGAGTCACCTTACTGTCGAAGAATTGGGGTAGGACTCTTACTTATCAACATATCTGCGGCAAGTAATGCTATAATGTCCTTGCAAGATGCTCAAGGCAACTTGGCTCTATATAAGCCAAAATTGAGTGTCAAAAAATTTCCAAAAAACTTGATTGAGAATGTATAAATGTATGTAGACTGCTAATCGTAAATGCTAATCACCGTTTCATCAATGAAATGCATCAGCGAAACATCCATTGGCCTATTGCACAAATTCTTTATCCATTTCATTGCAACCCGGACGATAGGGCTATATTCATAACCATTGAGATGTACATCTTAATCAAGAGATGCGCAGTACTAGCTTCATAGACATGCGAGAAAAAGTGACAAAGAGAGCAACAAATAGGAAGAAACATAATAAATAAAAAATGGATGAAAAATTTTCCAGAATTTAAAAACATACAAAGGAAATTTTCATAAAGTAGCAATTATCGCCATGAAGACGGACCACCAGTGTTGTCAAAAGCCAAATAGCAAGTTGACATGTTTTACACTAAGTTTTTAAGTCCAAGATTTATGAAGAGTATTGCGTTTTAGCATCTAAAATTAATAGGCGTTCATTTTGAACGGTAATTAATCACTTCCCACTAGCATTATGGTCCATTAAGCAATCTGCCAACAATAAGCTGAAAGATAATGAACAAGACAAAACACTGTGAAGATAATAAGCAGAGATTATTTCCTTCACATATAACACGAGGAGAAATGTAAACAAGACCGAAGGAAAATGGCAAATCATTGCGAGCAGGTTGTTGCATCGCGCTTTAACTAATAACTTCTCATGAAGACTGAGTCATAGAAAAGTTATGCAAAAGCAAAATATGACTTAAGCCCGCACAAGCTACATGTATACAGAGGCCAAAGCTTGGGTAAAAAAAGACAAACCAAGCCCAAGTTTCAATAAATGAATAGAGTCAAGTAAACGAAGTATCTTCTTTGTAGATATATCGATTCCTTCGGTGTCCTAAATTCTCACTTTACTATAATTTTATCACAATATTGCTGTATTGAATAAAAACTGTATTTCTACTACCAGTTTGTACTTGATGACTTCGGCTACAACTTGCATCAGAAACCAAGAAATTCTGATACATAGACTGTAATTCGCAAAAAATTAGGGCCTAGATATTATTAATGCCTTGATAGTGCAAGCCTAGCAACATGCCTATATTCCATTCTATTCCAGCCTATTGAGAACGGAACGTAAGCAAGTGCTTCGAACTTTCGACCTCGGACAGCCTCTGGCTTCCACCTTGTCGAAATAATATTTCAATGCGCCTTTCTCCTGGTACCACGATGAAAAATTGCTTACCGGTGGGAATCGAACCCTGTCCTCGAACTGCTAACGCGGCGTGAAGATCACCAGGACCAGCGAAGCGCAGCACAACCTGCACGATCGTGTCAGGGTTCCACCTTCGGAATTTTTTTGTAAATGAATATTGCCTTTCCAATGATGGCCTAAATCTTCGGCGCGTAGCACCACTCTATTTGAAATACTTCTGAAGGACAGTAAATGTCTATGATTTGAATCTGTGAAAGACTTATGTATGATAGTTTTCTACATATTCAATACGAGTAGCAAAGGGCTTTAAAGTAGGCTAAGCTTGAGGAGTATGTGAGGTGGCACCTACATGTTGAGGAGATTCCGGACTCATACACTCCTGAGTGGCATTGCGTGGGATGCGAAGATGATTGGTGAAACCTGAAAATGCTCATACTTAAATGATGGCATAATAATGGTCAAATTAGACAGCCTCCATTCTGCAATTCAAGATACATGAATGCCTTTCATAGAAAATGACCGCTGAACTATTGATTGACGACAATGACTTTCAAAACATGCCATATCTACTACAGAGCCCTCATTATCCAATAATTGTCCAAATAATAAAGCTGCAATATAGAAATCGTGAAAAAAAATAGTTTCAAGTTTAAATCTTTATCAGAAAAACAGAAAACCACACAGTCTATTGAGGTACATGTATATTGAATTGACAATACAGGTTGATGTTGAATTTTACTCACCGGCTACATACAAAAGCTTTGTAAGCTCTGTAACTTACATAATATCGCAGAAATATTCCAAAGAAGAAAATATAAGAACATATAATTGAAAATTTTACATCAGACAAGAGAAGAAAAGTGTGCTTGAGACAATTCACCGCCTAAAAAAATGCTAACATCAAAAGCGAAGTGAATAAAATTTCCTTCTAAATAAGCATGAAAGCACTCCATGCCAGTCAAAGACGGGATTAAGTTACAGAGAGTATCGTAATGAGCAATTTACGACGGGCTTCAATATTTCAGTCCCACATGCGTAGCATGCGCACATCAGCAGGTAGTAACCTGACATTTTTATTCACAACCGGCAAGCTCATGAACTCTCAATGAAATCTAGAAAATGGATTTGGTTCTACAGTTCTCTATTTGTTTAATGTAAGTTCAATTGGCAGCTAAGTCAGCCACATTCGGATCAATATTACAAATAATCACACATCCGCATTGGACTTTAATAACGAAATCTTCGGGTGCTAACAATCGTCTCAGATTATCGTTATCAATGCTCTCTTCAGATGAATGTTATTCCTATCACAACCTGAAAAATGTCTGTCCCATCGAACTTTTCATTTTATCTGCACAAAAATCTCTGCGAATAGAAAGCTTAGGAATTTCTATGTTCCAGGTGTGAAAATGCATGTCTATCAATGAAGATATATAACCTTTCAAATGACAGCCCAAATCGTCGACGCGTAGCGACAGATACATTGTTACTGAACCAAAAATCTATGACATCAAAAATCCAAGATTTTGTTCTGCAAAGGACTCAAATCTATGAGAATTTTCTACATAGCTCATGCAGCTCAGAACATTGAAAATGTAAAGCTTGAGGTATCTACAAATCCAAATTATGAAACATAGGAATCACCTCAATGCCATTTTCACTGAGAATGCGAAGATGGACGGTGAAATGCTCCTACCTCAGTGGTATTATATAGCAAATTAGACGGCCTTAATTATGCAATTAAGGCCGTCTAATTTGGATTTGGAGATATATGAACGACTTTCATAGAAAAATGACAGACTCAGTAAGAATGGTGAATATAACAAGACATTTTGTATATTTTTTAGTAACCTGAATTATGTGTTCCAACTCAATTAAAGTTTCTTCACTTTCTCCTTGCATCATCTATTTGAGAATTTCAATGACAGTGAGGCTGCTAAGGCTAATTCAATGACAGCACGCACTTTTCCATCTTAACACTATGAAGTACAGAAATCTTTGCATTTCCGAGTATATTTCAGTCCATGAAGAAGCCAGTACCTTCCAGCTTGTCCATCCAGGAATCGAACCGGAGTCAAGCTGGCGTAGAAGTCCATGAGCCCGCATGTTATTCACTCACTCAGTCAAACCGACTGATCAAAAATGATCCAAGTGAAGTCCAAAGTCAAAGAGGAGGGGGCGATCCCGTGTCCACTACATACTTCAGTTCACTTTCTCGCTCGCTCAGGCTATGGGCGCGGACTCAAAGATCTTGGCTTTATCCGTAGATTTCATATTCGATATTTTCGTTTGATATTTAATGCCCTGCGGCAAATTTTTGTTCTTATCCACGGCTGTCATTTGCATATTGATCATTTTCAAGAATTAATGAAGTTGATTTTGAATAACAAAAGTTCAGTCTTCAAGGAAGGGGCTTCCAACTTGTCAGAGGTTCATTCAGTTCACAGAGTACATTTATAAAATCTTCTCAATTTAACGATCAATATTTCACCTCGAATGGTGTGTTCAATGCATTAAAACAGGCATTTATAGAGTCGGAGTAATGAATAAAATATTCATCACTAACATGAGATTTGTTACAAATCGCGCGGAATAGGTCTTCACAACTCAAGTTCAAAGCATTGAAATGATAAATCTCTTACTAAAATGACATATCTGAAATGCCTCATCTGCGTGTACTTGTTCATAAATCTATTCTTTATCTGCAAATCAGGGTTGAATCGCTAATCAAATGTTCAAAGGGGAATCTTTCTCATTCTCGATGTAGTGTTTCATGTTTGAGTTTTGTTATCGTTAATCTTCAGCCAATTTGAACGTCTGACTCACCAGAAGCCTTTTGTAAACTAATTAGAATGTACCGGTATTTGAAGGCGAATAACTTGGGAAAAATAATGAATATGGAGGTTGACGTTAGAAGATAGAAAATGATCGATTTTATGCAAACATTCAATGAGCTTGGAGATGTTTAGTATCTACCATACGTTGCATATATATTTTATTGCTTTAATTTTTGATTATGTAGATGTCATTGCTGTATGTCATCATATGGCTTATAGTCTAATAAGCAACTTCATGCAAAACATTGAAAGCCTACATCGGCAGCACAATGCACAACATTGATGTCATGAATGCAGAGCTTCAAGATTCATACATTGGTAATGAATTAGCAATAAACCACAGCCATTGAAACTGCCTGAAAAGCGATAAACAGCGTCAGTAGGCAAGTATACAGCTCCAGTGAGGCACTCAATAGCAATTTCTCAATGGAAAGGAACACTATCCTAGTGTCCAATTAGGATTGCGAACTATTTTATCGAGCTGTGGCAGTTATACATTATTGAAGCTTCGGGTGGATTATCAGAACGATGAGATCTGAAGAATTGAGGACAATTTATACATTCACTGTGTGATGAAAGACTTTTATCTATCCATAGATATCTCATCGTTATTTCACTCTGTCAAGTTGCTAAATCAAGCAGTTTTAAGTCAAACCATTGTTATTGATTTTCTACAACAATATGACTTTATGGTCCCGAATGCCATGCTTATACAGACATGCATTTGGTGTAAATAAATTTAAAAACATAGGTCATCAAATAACTTCCCTACTCCCCATGACTTCTTAGTCGACATTTTTAGATGAATTTGTCAACATGATATGCTCTCACGATTATCTTCATTTAGTCAATTTATTTTTTTAAAATGATCACCGATAAGGTTCTGATTGACCAGTATCAATGTGCCTTACTGCATATTACTACATGGTCTCTAGAATTGGAGATGGAGGGTCATGTCGAGTCGAATCGATGGACTGTAGCTAGTGATTTAAGTATTTCATGAAGCTGTGATGAAACAGCTGTTCCGTGACAGTAGGCTTACTGCTTTAATCGATCATTTTAATAGACAACTACATAGAACGTATTTATCTATTCATCTTTTCAATACTGTCATTCAACTTAATGATAAATTGACCAAGTGCTTAATTTTAAGCATTAATGGTTAATTTTAAGCACCTTTCACACTTTTAGGAAATGGATATTATTTAGTATTCATCACACAGAAAACCAGCCGACAACTCCACAGTATAATACGTCTTAATTTGGAATCCTCTTATCGGTCTTGCTTTTTGTTTGACATCACTTTGAACAAAAATGTATTTTTGAAAATATCAGAAAATTGTCATTTTTTAAAAGCTATACGGTTTTTTTATTTGACAGTCTATGAATATTGAATAGCACTGCAATACGTGAAATGCGATGAAAAATCAAAAGAAAGAGGTCATAGAAGCTTGGGGACTTCAAAATGTGAAAATTTTCCATTTTTATGCTAATTTTTAACATATTTTGTTCAATGAAAAAATGTTTTTATCAACATTAATGTGTTTTAAAGACGCCAAGCCGTTGGGATTAGTACAGATTGATGGAATGTGTGTTCATAGAAACATATGTAAGCGCAATTAAAATTGAATACATTTCGTAGCCGCTGTCGCTGATTACGTATGAGAAGTAAAAGTGCTTAATTTTAAGCACTTTTCTCTTTTTAGATAATATATACCAAAGTGTAGGCACGACACCAAAGCTAACTTGCTAAATAGCTTAACTTGCTATTTTTAATGTGTATGATATGCTTTCACAATTGTTGCATTATATCGGTTATACCTGGTGGCTATAAACCTATAATTTTCTATAAACTTTCTATAGCGTAGTACCCGGCCTAGTTACCACAAGGGCTTTTATAACATATTTACCTAAAGATACTGCATGTTAGTTGTGCTACACAACTTGAATAAATCCTCAGTGATTATGAAAAGTTATGATTGATAACTCACATCATAAATGTTATTCTAGTTCACATAGTAATCAGATCGTAAAAGTTCTTAATTTTAAGCATTTTTGACAAGTGTACTCATACTTCGTTTTTGGTACGTAAAATGGCTAAGTTACCAGTTTTAATTAATCAATCTACACCCCAATGTATCCGAAAAGAAAAACACCGTTTCTTCTAAATATGTCTCTGTTTACATATCTGCGAAATCTCAATCAATGTACCGACAGGTTTACGAGTATGCTTATTATCAGCCAAATAAATCACGTAATTTTTTATAATAAAAGACTCAAGGAAAGTCTATTTAAACTCGTTTTTGACGTCGTTTTGGGGGAAGTCCTTCTTGAATGTGCTTCGACCAACAGGGGCGAGTTGAGTTTGGTTTGCAGATAGGTTTTTCGCAGAAGACACATTGCTCTGCATCAGATCTTGAGGAACGCTCAGAGAATCTCTTCTTGTCTCATTTCCAACTTTCATCATAGTGAAATGGAGAAGAATGTTTGCTAAATTTATTTTGAAGTCGGCATGAGTCAATTCAGATTGTCCATGCTTAAAATATCTGTACGCCAAGAAGGAATTAGTAAAAATGAATCCCAGAACCTCACATGCCTGGCGTATATACGGTGAGTGTGTTTGGACAACATCTTTGAATCCTAAAGCACCGGTTCTGAAGTGATTGAATACATCGATCGAAGAACAATACTTCAAATATTCCTCGGCTACCTGCGGTCTGGGTCACCGCGATGCTTTGTTTTCCTGGGATTTCCAGCGACCGCAGTAGAGAACGTTGAAATGAACTGCTTCTTCTTTAAATCCATGAAGCTAACAGCCTGGAGGTCTGTGTCATCAAGTTTCGCGGCATAAGCCATCCATTCCCCTCGCTCGAGTTCTCTCTCATTCAGTAGCTCTTTCGGATAGTTCTTGTGTGCTGTTTTTACTAGCATGATTGAATATAGACCTACTTTTATCAATGCAATTGAACTCTTGACGGAACCGAACCAAGAGTCTGCAATCACAGTTCTCCCTGATCCATGATAGTCCTTTGTCAGTCTCAACACTGCGGCTGTGGTGGCTCCGTATTCTGAAACGTGGTCTTTTTCTCGCATTCTCTCTTTCCCTTCGTTTAATTCTATCTTAAGAACGATGTTTGACCGCGCGTCCGACATATCCTTGATTTCATTGCCGATCGGTCGCGGTTTGCGAATCATTTTGACTTTTCCAGTCAGTCCTTTATGGTAAGATTTAACCATGCTTTCGTCCAGACAAAGCCGGTCCCCAGGACTAAGAGCGCATTGGAAGTTTTCGTTGACGCTGTTGATGAAGTCAATGATTTGTTCATCGGGATCTTCTGCCTTCGAAAACTTCAGATACTGCAGCACTTGTTCAAATCGATTGCGCGAACCTGAAAGTGCCAAATTTCATAGAAGGAAATATTCCTCTATTTTCGTTCCACCAATACATTCTTCTTTCTGGGAGTTTCACTATTGTCATCGAGTACATCATCGCAAACACTTTCAAGAGTTTTTCCGTAGTAATTGGCGAGAAGTTCTTGAAATTCTTTCGAGCACGGGCATTTGTTGCTGGTGCGCACATGCTGTGATCGGAGAACATCAGGAGGCAACAATTCAATCTAAGTTGACGTTAAGTTCATCAGAAGAGAGGACAATGCAAGGTTATGGAATACATGTAGGTAATTGGGAAAAGTGTGCAGAATTAAGCACTCTTTTATAGTTCACTTCCAAAGAAATGAATGCATTGTAATAGCTTGATTTCATAATTCATATTTCTTTAAAATTGTGAAATACTTCTATTGTACATTTATAAATAAAAAACTGAAATATAACCTTTTTTATCATCTGAGGGATTTTGGTTATTGAATGGCAATCTGATGATTACTCAATCAACGTTTAGGCTACTCATATGAAAGTCATGATGATATCCTAATATAATCATATTTCAACATGAATGAATATAGTTGATCATTATGGTTGATTATCACGCCATATTAATGCAGTTTTAACTCATATTCAGGTATTTATACACATACAATTTCAAAAGGAACTTGAAATAGGAAAGTGCTTAATATTAAGCACTTTTCTCTTTAATCTAGGATAGCAATTTCAGGAAAAACTATTAAGTGTGCATGCTTGACTGCTATACATATCATTCGTAAGATATAGGCCCAGGAATTAGCACAATATCAATGGCTTGGCGGGTTTGCTTCAGTGTAAATTTCTTGCTTTCGTGGTTTTCAGACGTGTGAAAAATACCTACATTTTCTGTTAATTATCAAATAAAAATATTGATAGGTTTCTCAAGCCGTTGCCTGTTATCTTTTATAACAATTCATATCGTTCCTCTTTTGTAGAAAGTGGTCCAGAGTTACTAGCGGTTGTAGTTTTGAAGAAATATGCTTTCAAAGTGGAGTACTTTAATTTAGAAAGGTGCTTAAAATTAAGCATTTTTGTACCTATCTTTAAAGGAAGATTTCCATCTTCCAACTGCTTGTGAGCGCCAGCCGCTTTGGGATGTCAACAAACATTATCCAAATAAAAAATCCTAAAAGTTAATCCACCTTGACGGCTTTAGTTGCAGAACTAGATAAAAAATACGAAATTTTGGTTCCTTGAAAAATTGACTTCTAAAATCAACGTGTTGAAAATTCATGAGATCAGTTTCATAAAAACGGTTGCATTACACAAATCGGCTATTTTGATCATTGTCAACAAAATATCATTATTAACAGGGTGTCTCTAACTAAATAAAGTGGTACAGCTTCGTTTCAAAATGGTTAGAAAAGTGCTTAAAATTAAGCATTTTCGCGGTCAAATTATCATTAAGTTTTCGATAGATCGCTAAGGTAGTGCTTTGAAGTTAGGACAATCTTTCTTGCAATGACTATATGCACATGTAAATTATGAGTTTTGTGGGAGAACCTTTTTTTATAAATGATGGTAGATAAATATTATCGGTATTGATGACAATAATTTGATTTCAATGGCTGAAATAGCAGTCTACTGGCTTATCAATCTTTCCGTTATGGAGTTCTTAAAGTGCCGCTATCTCTTCCGGCAATCTGAACAAATCTCTGCAGTGAACGAGGCCGAAATGAGACTTTCACAGAATGGATATTACAAATCTAAGCGTCTGTCGAGTTCTACCAGGTTCGTCTTCTTATCAGATAGGATCAAAGAAAGACACTTCTGAAACCAATGGGAACCAGACTAAAGTTTCCAGTAGAAATGAGATTTTTTTCTTTTCTCTTTGATTAAGTGAAAAATACAACACCTAAGTCTAGAGCGATAATTTTTGACATGTAATGTCTTCAAGTAATTTTCTGTCAGGTGTGTGTGTGTTTGTGTGTTACTACTTCTGATGGGGGTTGTATTTGAAAAGGTGGTCCAATCAGAATGTGGTCTAATCTGGCTAAAATTGGTCAAAGTGGTGTGCTACCACTATCAGGATGTTTGCAAAATCTGAATGAAGCATGAAAAAATGACCTCAAGACAATTCCATGTCAAAAATTGTGAGTCTATCTTTAGCAATTTTCACTTAATGAGAGAAAAAAAGAAAATATCATTTCTATCGGGAACTTTAATCTGCTTTCCTTTGGATTGTATTTTTTCTTCGATTCTGTCTGAAAAGAACAACTTACAGCTCTGCAGAACGCGCGAATTCGTAGTCACCTAAGGGTGTTAATCATTCCGTGAACGTCTAATTTTCGGCCTCGTTCCCTGCAGAGACTCGTTCTGGCTGCAGTACTCATCAAAGTGCCATCATATTTCTGTCAGAAAAATATCTCGCAAATGTTTTGGAATAAATTCATGCATAATTTTTGTAAATATCAATTGTTATTTCCTGATCCTGAAATAGCTGCTTGCATGCAGTGAATACATTGGATACAATCACAGGGCGATAAAAGATTTTAACAGCCATATAGCGATAAATTCTTTGATGATATTCATAGAAAGATGAGGGTCATAATATCGTTCATCGAGCAATAAGTTTCTATTATTGCTCACCGACTTCAAAGCGATGTCTATAAAATGATCTCCCTTCTCGTGTCAGACTAATTATAAGGCGCACATGTTTTCCTGTTGAAAAAGTGCGATTTCTAGATGGAGCAAACTTTTACAAGTGTTTTATGCATCATTGAAAGGTGAGAGAGGAGGGCTAGCCTGCACACCAAATTTATCTTTCAATAGAAGCATAGCATATTTTAAGGAAACCTTACTGGGCGGCATTGAACAAGCGATCCATTAAGTAGGCCTATAGGCCTATACAAACGCTCACTTAATCTTACCTGGATTACGCAATTTTCTTCTGAGTGGATTTTTCAGCAGTTACATGTGTATCGAATCCATCAATGATTACCACACAAAAAGCGTTTATTGTCACATCCAGATATCAATTGATTACACGTATATAAGATATGCTCTTACCAGTGCTATTGAAGACAATGCAATCGCTTTGGATCACTTTTTCAAGGAAATATTTCCTTATTTTGTTTATCAGAATCTATGTCCAGCGGAAGCTCTATTGTAAAAAAATAGTTGAAAAACGTTCTAAGGGTGTAGCAAATTTAGCGCAGTTTTTGATTTTGGCGTGTGAACGAGGATTGACGTACAAAAATGAATTGCCGACCGAAAAGCGGAAAGAATTATCATGTTTTAGTATTTGAAGCAATTATTCAAAAATTCGTTCATCTTCGGGTAGCAATATCACCATTTACTTCAATATAATATGTGTAAGCTTGCAATAAAAGTGTCAAAAGAATATCTGATAAACACAATGCTACGTCATGCGTGTCACGACTAATGCAACTTCTCTGACGGGTCAGCAATCAATACCACACCAGATATTTTTGACAAAAAGGTTCTGAATATTCATCACAAAGGTAAATCTTAGCATTTGTCGAAAACTCCGTTGATGGTTAATTGCAAGTGCAGTTATATTTCACATGGTCTTCACGAAATCGTCTTCCTATCAACATCTCTAAAAGCAAGATTCTTGACATTGTTACGAAAAGGAATTTTGATGTGCATCCGGTGATCTCTCCTGAGGGCTATGCCATACCTTCAGCTTCAGAGCTGACTCTCCTCGGCTTATCTATCACCCCGGATTTGAAGTGGTCAACTCATGTCAATAAAGTAATTACTAAAGCTTGCCAACGGATTTACATCATGAGGAACTTACGCAGAGGCAACTGTCCACCAACTGTCATTTGTCAAGCATACGCCGCGTTCATTAGATCTATACTTTTGTACGCATACCCAGCCTTCTGCAATTTGACAAAGCAACTGAAAGATAAATTCGTGCTCCTCGAACGACGGGTATCTCGGATTATTGGCAAGGATGATGTGACGTTTCAGCCCATCACGACTTTGGCCGATCGGACGTGTTTCAGGCTCTTTTCAAAAATTGAATCTGATGAACTTCATCCTCTGAGAGACATGTTCCTTCAACGACAATGTCGCAGAACCAGAGATAAATCCACCCTCAGACCACCCAAAACAAGGACGAAACGGTTCGGAGAGTCCTTCATTAAATATTGCCATGAGATATGAGATATCTTTACGTATATATCTTGTCTTCTATGTTCTGTCTTTAATTATACGCTCTCACCGAATCACTTTGTGCATGTGAGTCAATAAAGTTTATCTTATCTTATTATTTCATCAAGAATTAGGAAAAGCCACTCAACTCGCTTGGAAATTCTCCAACTGTTCCATTCAAATATAAGATGTGCCTTTCAAACTTTGTGTACATAAAAGACAGGAGGGATGCATTTGCAGCGTCATTGCAATGTCACCCGTCAAATTTCAAAATTTGAAAAGATTTGCAGTGTTCTTGATGCCCTAGGAAGAGGCAGAAAGTTTGAAGGGGAAACTTCGTGTGCCTTTTATTGAAGAAGGTACAAGTCTTCGAGCTCATTGAACTTGCTTCTCTGACTGGAATTCCGAGATCAATGTTCAGAGAATGTAGAAAGACAAATCAAGACATTTCTTAATCCCTTCTCTTTTCATCAGGTATAATCACTGCAGAAAGATAATGGAATAAGAATCTATGAATGAGAAATAAAGAGTTTGTTTTTCATAAAGAGTGATTTTTTCACTAGATGGCTCTTTAAATAGGCATTATTGCATTACATGGATAAGTGAAAAGCCTACCATGACTTTGATTCATTCTCTCCATTCATCACGTGTTTTGGTGTGGACAGCTTTTTCTCAGTGCCGCAAATTTGGGTGATTTTCTTCCCCGACACTGCCGACGGAAATGATTACAATTAAATGATGAAAAATCACAGCAATTTTCCAATAAGATAGAGCACCATCGCACTTTTTCATCATGTTAACGCAACTTCAAGATAACACTTATAAGAAGTCAATGATGAAAAAACTCGCGAGTGGCTGGTGACAACATGATAGTGAATGTTTTATAATCCGAAGATGAAGGATAGTTCGAACATTTACTGTAAATACTGAAACTTCATGGTATTTTTAATCAAGAGACTGATTCTCGAGCATAAAAGGTCGTTCTACCATTGAAATAGAAACCTGCGCTAATTTTGGGACACCCTATTCAATGAAGGAATGCAATGCAAAGTGATTACTGCACTCTTCGAAATTCTTGCTCACTTTAAAAGACATTAAATATCATTATGAAAGCGATTATCATATACGTTGGATTGTGTAACGGAAGTCAAAAGTGAATTATAAAAGGAGAAGAAACAAAAATGAAGATGATAAAATTAGAGATGCTGATAAGACGATGATGCCAAGATATGTATTCAGATTATCAATCCTCTACAGAGTGGAAGCTTATTGGCAACCTTATTGAATGCTTTCACATCAACAGATGTTGGAAATACCTCATAAGGTAATTTATTTTAAGACTATGAAGTTTTATTGAAGAAATATCTCCAGAGCTGATCAGCGGTCCATTAATGTTGAATATGATGGAACGCGAAAATTAATTGAATCTTGCTGACGCAGTGACCTTGTGGTAGAGTGTTCGCTCTGCGTCCTGGAGACCTGGGTTCAAATCTAGGTTGTGTCAAACCTCAGACTCTATAATACCGTATATCCTCTAATAGAAACCGGGGTTCTATTAATTCATGTTGCGGGTTTTATTAGAGGGCCGTGTTATATTTAATTACTCGTGCATTAAAAAATGTTTATCGGTAGAAACACGATATCAAAAATAACCTACATAAAAATACCGACCTATTACATGACGGCTCTCGCTACTACCAGTACAGTATACCGCAGTTTACATCTTTCTTACATACGCCTGATATCTTGAGTAGCCTAGGTATTCTTGTAGCATACCTACTCTAACATCACTATTCAGCACTGAAGTTTGTATATATCTTTTATCTAATTTCTGTCAAAGAAACCCACTCGCTACAAGGAATTACGAAAACAGGAAGCCTACGTGTGATACCTGAGTGCGTACAAGAATACCGGTATGCACCGGTACATTATTAAAGATGGAAACTACATGTAGAATTCACTGCGTCACTATTAGCCAACTAATTGTGAAATCGTCATGTCTTGTATATGAGAACCTACCAGATACACGAACAATTGTACAGCAGTAGCGGGATGTCTATGTATGGGCTATAGGGTCCGTAAGATGCTTTTGAGTGTGACGCGGGTTTTATTAGAGGATATACGTCAGGTACATTCTGCATTCTTGCTAAACACTCAGCACAAAAATATTGAGAGTGGGAGAAATAGAACTTGGCCTCATGGAAGTGCAGCGTATTGCCGAATGTGCTTCTGAGTATAAACAAGGAGCATTTTTCGCCTTTTCTCTGGAGATCCGGTTTTCATTGTGATATGAAATGTCTTAAAAAAGGTCACTGATTTCGCAGTAACATCTGCTATAGCCTCATTGGCTCTCGGACCTTCAAATAGACTAATAACGACGCTACCGATGTAGAAAAGACAGCAGCAGACATTCATCAACCCTTCATTCTATCGACAGCACAAAATTCCAAGAAAGAAATTTTTTTGCCATCATTCTATTCCTGAATCTAGAACAGCAGCGATTTGCTGATGTATTGAAAATGTTTCATTTTTATTGCAAATTCTTCACTTTGGTTTGATTAATTGGTGAAACTCTAATCAGCACATCTCTTTATCACGAAGGGTATCACAACCGCCATCTTATCTCTGTCATCAAACATGACACTGAAATAACTGCTTAGCATGTGAATGCCATTTGGTCATGTTGAATGCAATAACAGTACATCCTCGCTGTCGACATCTCTCTCCGCCTGTGAAAGGCAGAATTAAATTCTTGTTTAGATTAAAACAACTTTAGTCTAAAATGGTCTTTACTTAGACAATTTGTAAACATTAATATTTCTCTCGCCATCACATGAAATTTATACATAAACATTGTATTTGATTGAAGGATGCTATTTCACAATGTTTACGATAAATACTACTTTCATTTGACTGACATCATTAAGATGTGGACCTGACTTGCAATCCCACGGACATTCTGGAATGTAGTCGTGTCATATGGATGATTCTGTGGACAAATGTTCTACTTTGCGATTCCTGGGTCATGAGGTCACGAGGTGGAGACCATCCTTGAGCACACAGAATCACATTGTTTAACGGTATCGCTTTGCTAGAAGGGCAAACTGATTCAATACGATGGCACATACAGGAACGCACTAAGTGGGCAAAAATAAATTTTTCTCGATAATACTGGTGCCTTCGATCATTATCTAAAAAAGTTAGCAGGCTCACAAAAAAACGTTCACAAACTTCTCTGTAGAACTTGACATCGTCTATGTCTCTTTGCTGTGTGATCCGGTTGATCACAGTCGCTGAAACTTCGCACAATTTGGCGTGTTTAATGCTGAACTGGCTGCTCATTGTTCGATTGCTATGGTATTATGTCAGTAGATTGTGCCATTTCATTAACGTTACATGTTCCAACGTTTCGTTTCTAGTCAAACAGAAGAAGAGACGACCTGTCTAATTATGTACTTGAGCATCATCGGTCCTTGTGACTGCAGAGTAGTGTGCAGGAGTTCCGCCTAAACTTCGAGGAATGTCATTTCTAGAACCAAAACGCAGACAAGGCAAAATTAATCTCTGAATGCATTCGATACGCACACAGCGAAATGACAACAACTCAAAAGAGCAAAGATGTCAACCAAGGTACAGCAAGATAGTAAGGCCGGAGGCACTCACGATAAGCCACGAACCTGTCTTATGTAATTTGGCTTACGACTTGTGTCTTTGTGGCTTATGGAAGATCGTGACGCGACTTGCGAGCGATGGCTTATGGCTTATTCCGTGTACCTCTGGCGTATTGAATACAAAAGCAATATACTTTCTCTCTTGCTTTTCCTTGGCAGATATCTATGTCCGTCTTTGACTTTTTGAGTTGTTAACATGTCGCTGTGTCAGTTGCGATTGCATAACTGTATTGCTATCAGTTCACCGGCTTCTCCATTGAGAAGAGCCTACGAAAACGCTCGGATGTTACTTCACTACTACTCTACAGTCGTGGCCAGAATTGACCGCACAGTGATCAAATTATAGATATTTTCTTCACTAGTTCAAAAATCTGATTTTTGTATGCCACATTTAATTTAGTTTGATCTAAAACAATTGAAGAGTGATGTTTAAAAATATAAAAATGTACAGATGGTGAGCTCAGTAGAATCGTGAGTATTTTGCATGCTTTCCTCGTGCTGCAATCACTGCAGAAATACGCTCAGACATTGATGCATTCATTTTAGACTTGGGTCGATTTCTTTCCGCAACAGCATTCTTCAAAGACGCTGCTCAGGCATTGTACTTCTCAACGTTTTTCCAGAATACTGCAGCAATTTTCATCGGATATCAGACCTGGCGAGTTCACTGACAATTAGGGCCATGACCGTCAATAAATGATCAATGCAAACAGTTAGATTGTCAAATACAAAAAGAATCGCTCGTGTGCACCGAACAGCATTATACAATGGGAAGATTGTCTCTATTTTGATTGATTGCTACACATTTTGCTTGCTATAGTAGCGATAGAAAATCATAATTAGGTTAATGGAGAATAGAGCAACATTTAGTATAATTCTGGCCACGACTGTATCTTATTTTGTGCTTCATATTTGCAATGAACTTGTGTTTGCAGTCCATAAATTCACTGACTACAATTCAAGGGATCAGACTGTTTATGACATCATTGGTATCCATAGTGCAATGGATAGAAGTTAGCCTGCCGTTCCCGTTCTATGATTTGAATGTGAAGAATAAGTGTCATTTCTACATAAATGTCATGGATCGCAGACTAGGAAGGGTCTAGTTCAATCGATATTTCTTCAATATCCCATCAGAGATCCACTGATCTCTCTTTGGTAGCAGAAACTTCTAACCAGTGAAAGGAACACTATCGGAGATTGTAGAGTAAAATCGCGGGAAAGTGTTGGATTCGATATTTCGACGCAAATTGCTTCAAAAGATTCCCTTGATGAGATATCGGCGTGTTATTTATATCGACATGCGATGATTTACGGATTATGAATGCTCTTTCTTAGACTTGAAAGAGTTAGTCCCGCTTCACCAAATCAGCAGAATGGTCTCCCAGGAAATAGTTTTTTCCACTTCATCCTGTGTAACACAGTGTTGGAAAATGCGCTTAGTCGCAAATGCAAGAGGGTGCATTCCAATGTCTCTACGAACAAGTGAAGCTCAGAGATCAATGTACTTCTTCGAATGACACAGTCATCACTGTGGTCACTGTAAATTCACAGTGAGACATGTGAACACAGCGCAAATGCGCACGGTCTCCCAGAGTGACCTCAGTAAACTGCAGCAGTTCAGCAGATATGAGTCTACACCTGCAAATGGACCTGAATTTTCATTTAGGTTCCTTCGGCCAATAATATCAATATGCTAGGGATCCACAGGATACCGCATTGTACTCCGTATTACTTGTGCAATGTGCATTCATAGCTGATATTCTCAATTTCTAATATTTGAAGCCATAAAGTTTTCGTTGTAAGAATAGGGCAATTTTTTATGACATGTCATATTTTTGTCATATCTTTAGGGTAAGGTAATATTATCATATTGTCTGTGTCTGATCAGATTTAGATCATATGAGTGAACTGTGGTAAAAGTTTGAAATATATCGTTTATTTGTCGTAAATTGAACTTTTTAACTTTTTGCCTGAAAGTGGTAGCATAATTCTTGCTATATCTTAAGATTTTTAAATGCTATTAAATTACAATTTAAGATTTTTAGGTCATATTTTTGGTAGTAGATACTCAAAGGATAGGCCTAGATAAATTCATGATAAAATTGATTCGACTGATTTTGAAACATGAGACGACCAGTATATTTGACAATAAAACGCGCCAGTCAATACTGTCGAAGCATCCTTCTAAATTCCATTTTTTATTTTCAAGAAAAAAATCGAATTCCAAAATTCACGCATATTGAGTTGCGTCAGTGTATCTAGATCGAGTTGGGGACTTCCTTGATTTGAATGATCCGTGCGCATATGTGCAAAAATCCAACTGGGATGTGTAGTGTGTGTGTCTCAACATTATGTTTTCTGCTCTCCGAGCCCGCTTATATTAAAAAATATCAAGTGCAATCCCGACTATTTACCCACTTACAAAGTTGGATATAACTAAGAAACGTTATTTCAAGTCTGAAGTCAATGTATTGGAAGATGCTGCTTCATTAGGTCGGCAAGTAAGACAACCTCCGTGGCCGGCTTCAAAGCCTGAAATCAAGGGTTAGAATTCAAGGCTATCGATTTGTCAGTTCCCGAGCGGACACCAGTTAGTCAATTTTGGAAAACATATATGTATGTCGTAACACTAAAGTTCTTTGCTTTTTTTGCTGCAACTTTCTGCAGCAGAGCACTCACATGTGGCGAGTAGATGGACTGCTGTGGAAACAGACTCGACATAATGTGCCAACAAGAGAGCAGCAAACATCAGCAGCCAATTTCAGGTGTATTTAATCTACAATCATCATATTTATTGGGTCAGTCAATTACTAGTTTGAAGCATAACTACATGTAATTGTTTAATGCAAGACCAGCTGTTACTTCTAAACATAATGTGAACGGTTGAGGAAGCAAGACATTGAAGTTCCTATCCATCTCTCTCTCAAAATTCAAAGGGTTTTATTTTCAGCTGAAAATGCCCAAAGAGAGAAGATTACAGCATGATGCATGTAAAATTTTAAAAATTGTACTCTCTCCTTCGATCTATCTCTCTCTCTCCATTCATTTTTGACATTACATGCCCTACGTATATTCGCTGAGGATACATTACGCGTGACGTCATTCACAAGTCTCTCTCCACTTTTTGTTTTGTTCCTTTGCAATCAAACATTGATAGGACTGGGAATGAACTGTGACATTGCAAGTTTAGGGTCACTCTCGCCTCAGTATGAATAAGTATCGTAAAAAGTAAATGTCTCACGGCTGGCATTCATCTTTCCACGATTTACAGGCTCTATATCTCCAATGTATTTCATCATCCTGGATCTAGCATTCACAGAAAACACAGAGAATGACGAAATAATGGGCATAAGTCATCCGTCAAAGAATTTTTTCACAAGAATGATTTTATTATGTCCTTCACAGAGGTATTTATGGATTTTGACGCATTTATTTGGCTGACTGCCGGCAGGAATTTCTCGTTATTAATTTCATTGAAGTGCGACAGACATATGACAGACAGATTCGTTCAGTTCATAGAATTTATCCATAATGAGATCCGAATGATAACTAGTCAATGAAACTTGTTAGAGGGGGGATTTACATAATATTGACAGCTTGAAGTGAACCAGACACTTAATGATTGACAATTTCAGTTAAAATAACTGCAAGAATGAGTGCAAAAAATGAGTGCAAATTTCACGGCCCGGTGGTTGCCAGAGGCTGTCTGTGTATAGCTGCAGGTGCGTGGGATGGAAGCCTTCGTGGTGCAGTGGTTTGAGGACTTGTACTTGGATGCAGGGACGTGGGGTCGAAGCCTTCGTGGTGCAGTGGTTTGAGGACTTGTACTTGGATGCAGGGACGTGGGGTCGAAGCCTTCGTGGTGCAGTGGTTTGAGGACTTGTACTTGAATGCAGGGACGTGGGGTCGAAGCCTTCGTGGTGCAGTGGTTTGAGGACTTGTACTTGAATGCAGGGACGTAGGGTCGAGATGCTTTCATGGTGCAATGGCTAGAAGGCCTGTACGTGAGTATTGTGGCGTAGGATTGAGTCCTTCCTGGTGCAATGTCTAGAAGGCTTGCACTTGAATATAGGAGCGTAGGATCGAAGCATCCATGGTGTAGTGCGTAAGGGATGAATGCAGAGGCGTGAAATCGGGGCCTCCTTGGCGCAATGGATTGATGGCCTTTAATTGAATGCGAGGACGTGGGATTGAGTCTTTCTTGGTGAAGAGGTTGGTATATGTCTGCATAAATGCAGAGTCACTGGATGACATCCTCGTGGGAAGTCGTTGGGAAGGTCTACATGTACGTATCAGCGCAAGGTCTTGGGATCGAGACCAGACATCCTGTCTTTCCTTTCAAGCAGCTTCAAAAAGAGAAGCATAATAAACTTGATGACGGAGAGAAAGCTTCTTGAGATAGAGGACAAGATGTGGCTTCTTTAATAGATGTTGTTTCACAGTGTTGTCTGCTTCCAGTCTCATCACATTATAACTGATTAGAAAATAGGATAGGATTCTGGCCACATTAATACCAGTGCATTTAGTTTCGATGCTGACAAGTGGGCGTCGCAGCTACGCTACAACTACACATTTGATTTCTGATCTCTTAACAGTTTTCAGATTCGAACTTTTAATTGAAAAATCCTGAAGTTGAAATCGCAGGTGAAGTACATGAGACCTGCAAATTTGAATTCATCGTAATACCTGTCGAGAAAGATGTTCTTCCCAGAAAAATTCTCGCATACTTGCCATCTGTCATAGGATTTCGTCCCCAAACTCTCTGTGGCGTTGATGAACTTTGAACTCTGATCACCTACGAGATTATCATGGACAGTGCGATCGAGGAGAACTAGTATTGAGAAGATTTAGTGGGGAAGAAACAAGTGATTATATTGAAAGCAAGTGATGGACACAGAGATACTACAGCTCCTTCAGAATCTTTGCATAAACTGGCCATGACGAATTTTGTGGTAATCTTACATTGCATCCATCTGTAGATGTAGCTTTTGTATCTCTAAGATTCATATGCATTACAGAATGATTTCTCTTAATTCTCGAACTAGCCCGCACATAGTACAAGTAATGCAATACCGTACAAACCTTCAATTGAGTTTTAGGGAACTTATGTTCCAGAAAACAAAGACGCTATATCAGAGATGGCGTTTTACTTTGACTTGCAGTTTTCTAAAGATAAACATGTGATACATATAAAATGCAGCTACCTAGAATAAAACAGAATGTGTATACTTCATGAGCACAATAGAAATCATTGACAAGCATGGTGGACAAACCTCAAGTATAGAAAAAACTGAAAAATTCAAAACATAATGCAGTGCAGGCACACGTAGTTGTGCCATGCAAGCAAAATCAAAGTTGCAGTAAAGACATACATTTAAGAAGTCAACATACGTGCATTGTATATAAATGCTATGATAATAAACTACAAAATGAAGTGACCGGCGTTAGCAATCATAGTAGACAGCGTAAAAAGGAAATTCGTGGACGCACAGAAAGACACTGGGCTGAATATGCCTTCTGCATAGGATTTATTGCTTTGATAACTATTTGATATCTACTCAATGGGCAGAACTGAATCCTGCAAAAACAACTTGCTCATGTGAGCATGGATATGGAGAATCCCCGTCAGCTGGTGTACTCCCCAATCAGTGTTCCGTTCATCAACCGAGTAGTCTCTTACATTGACCTTATCCATGCTCTGAAGGGCATCGATATCTCAGGTGAAGGACGATTCCTCTCCCTTGCTTCTATATTACTGCTCCGAATCGCATGAAATTAACGCCACAACATGGCTAGTGTATTAACGTTCTAATGCTGTCCATTTGATCTCATCTTCGTACCATAAACACCAACTTTTTGAATGTTTCACAGTCTACTTGCTTCTGCCACAGATCACCTTGCTGATTGTTAAGTTCCTTTGGAGTTTATGAAGAGACTGGCAAGTAATGCAGCTAAAATATCCGAATATGAAATGTGAGAAGTTTGTAGCCTTTCCAATGGGTGAAATAGCATTCTACAGCTCCAAACAACTTCAATGGTGATTATAAAGAGGGATCACGACTTGTAGATCTCCAAGCAGCTTAAAGCATTAGGCAGAGATACAGCATTGATATGTGTCATTGGTATCAAGCATTTTAATGAGTAGTATTTACATAACATTGAATTTCCTATGCAGCATTCAATGTCTGTGGTATAATACATGTAGTCAATAGATGATCATGACATGATTCATATAGACTCATATTAGTGTATTTCTGTACTAATATTGTCCGATTGGTCTTCCGTGGACAATTGAGCGACTTCTTAACTTTAAATCGGGATCATCTGGCGGTGCACATGCAATTGTCACCTGGACTTCAGTATTTCAGCCAAAGCAGGCTATCGAAAGGTTGCGCTTGTCTAAAAGACACTGCAAATAACTCTTGAGTCCGAGATAACCCCTCGGCATGCACTGTATTTGATGCCAATTCGCAACAAAATAACTTAGAAATACTTACGTGGAGAATTTAATCATCAGCTTAGACCGATTTCAGATTTTATTTCATTTTTTCAGTTGATTTTGTGGTAACACAAGTGCACAAAGTATTTATGGTTCACATATGCTTTCAAAATCTATGTTTGAGCTGCAGTTTGCACGGTTTAACTGAAGATGGTCAAAGCTGATCAAGCTATCGTTAGTCATCTATCATCAAATTTCAGCAGATGCTCAAAAATGATTTTTTTTGAAAAAAGTGAAATTTAGATATCAACCTGCTAATTATTGAAACAAGATAACTGAGTTGGTAAAAACAGATGCACCATTAAACCGAGCAGCTGCTAAGTTTGCTTTGATAAAGTGAGTGGCGGAACGTCACAGTCAGAGGGGGTCCTGCATTATAGATGCAGACGCACCGTATAACCCACCAGTTACCTGCAAAGTCGAAAAGTAATGAGCTCTAATGATGAGACTGCCCCCCCCCCACATACCGACCACTTACAATGCAAAACATTCACCGGCAGAGAATAAAACTGAGCACTTCAAAGTATTTCAGGAGAAATGTTCTCTATTAAAGTAGAAAATCCGCTCGTCATTTGCAATATTGGGTTTCAAGTCTCTCTTGTGATGAAATTCAAAGAATCAAATCGATCTCAACTCTGCAGGAGACCGGACGTCCCAGATGGGGCAAAATTTGACCCCAGTCACCGAATGGAGGACAAGAGGTGTCGAGATGAGTGACAGAGAGATACCGTGAGAGGATTTAGAGAACGGACGAAGGATGATAGATTGTCAAAGTCACGATAAGTAAGAGAAATGCTCGTAATAATGACAGCCTCCTAAACTATGGCAAGTCTCAACGGGCCTTGTGTCATACAACTGTTTCATATCTAAACACTGGTGTCCGAATCTGCATGACAGAAAAGAAACAGGAAAGAGGCGATCATTGTTCAAGTTGAAGATTCTTTCACTGTCAATAAATCTTTGTCTTGAATGGAATATGATTGACATAAGTAAAACCTGTTCTTGTAAACATCGCCTCCGCACGCGAAGATGATAAAAGAATTCGCTGATTTATCCGTTGCCACTTCATTAGAAAACAGGGAAAGTTTTTTCTATCATACGAAGAGAGATTTGAGAGGATATTGATTCTGTCTAGTTATCCAAGGGTTGTGTTTGAGAATACCGACAGCTTCATTTGCATTTCCATATGCCCTGTATCATGATAAAGACCTTCGTTACACTGACGGAGATTTGAGGGAAAGTGTGAAGACGGCCCATCAATTTCAACAGTGATAACATTCTTGCTTGTCATATTCTTTCTCCGTACTTCAAATTTATTGTCCCTTCTCCTCCTTGTATTGCCGACGAAGTGACTGCTGTCAAAGTTCAGATTTTTTTTCCTCCTTGAATATTTCCAAACAGATGTTAAGCTAATAACAAGTAGCGAGAGATTTTTTATTGTTACACGAGGCCTTTATTTCATTCCTTCGACATAGGTAGAGAGCATTTAGTTTTTTTCATTTGCTTACATGTACATGCGCAAGTGAATGACACACAAAGCTCCATTCACAGAAATTTGTTTCCCTAGCGCATTGCTGACATGCATGAAGGCTTCGAGGTCAAGCCGCTAAAGAGAACTCTTAAAATATCTCTCCGCCATATCAGGGTATCAGTCATTCTTAACAAAGGTGTTAATCAGTCAGTCTTAACAAAAGCTAAAAAGGATTTTCATTTTTTCATATAGGATTGCAAAGTACACTGTAAGTTAATTTAAATTACAATAGTTATTCATATGAATATTGAAGTCACGTACTTTTCGAGTAGGATCTTCCGATCCTGCGCCATCGCTTCTCTAGCCCTAATTATCCACCATGATCGCCAAACCATACAATACGAATGGTCGTTGAGGGGCACGCTTAAAATGTTGCATTGAGTATTAACAGAAAGCCATCAAGTACTTTCATCCCATTGCTTTTGGATGAAATGATTGAATACAGCCAGCTTCATCAGTAGTTGAGTGCCCAGAGTGCCCTCGTCTCAGAGTGCTAGAAGCTTCTCTGATGGCTTCTCAGGACATGAAGTCATTTTAGAATGACCGTCTAGAAACATTAGAATTTCACTGCGCGATTATTGTCCCACACCAAAATTCGGGTATCAAACTGTCAACCTATCGAGGAAGGTGCTCCAGTTTTGACATGTCTCAGGACTTGAGAAAAATTAAGGTCAAATAAATTGACATTTATACAAAAGCTCAATTTTTTAATCAACTGCCTATTTTTTAATTTAATTTTAGATGAAAATATTCATCATATGACTTCCAGAGGATCCATCAGTATACACAATTGTCTGAATTGCCCTCATCCACACTCATGATTGCCGGCCTGTAAAGTATCATCCGCATATGTAAGATAGAAATTCTACGATATTTATAATTACTTGCGAAAGAGTATGCCTCCTTCTGCCGCAATACCAATGTGATCATTTGCACACTGTCTTGATGTCACATTCATTTGTTCACAAAGAACTGGGATATAGCACTTCGTATTTTGAAAGAATTTAATAAATCTCCATGAAATCTGTTTGAGATGTATTCAAATAGATTCAGGTTTCTTTATGATCTCAGAAATTTGTCATATTCCTCTAACCACAGGGCCGCCGGACCATCTGTTGAGCCAAGAAAGCACTGCTTTAACACAGGCAGTAGAGCCTGCGTGCCTCGGACTAATGTCAAATGCGGCATTAAGTGATTGCAGAATGAAATTCGCCCTCCATGTACCTGCGAGCAGTGCCTTCTTGGTTAATTCAAGCTCTTAAGCGATG
The DNA here is from genome assembly GCA_907163375.1 of Prostheceraeus crozeri. Classification (NCBI taxonomy): domain Eukaryota; kingdom Metazoa; phylum Platyhelminthes; order Polycladida; family Euryleptidae; genus Prostheceraeus; species Prostheceraeus crozeri. The sequence continues at coordinate 131,360 of CAJQUW010011435.1, forward strand.
GTCCGGTGGCCTTGTGGTTAGAGTGTACGCTTGCACGTCCTGTAGCTCCAACGTCGCTGGTTCGAATCTACCCACGATGACCAGGAGTTTCGTTAGATTTGATATTGTATGCATTGTATGATTGTTCTTAGTAATATCAGCTGCTTAGTTTAGAGATCTAAAGAGCAAGATCTACACCTCTTCCACCAAACGAGGCCGTGAGGAAAATTTCCCAACGGATGATATCTAGCGGGGAATTAAAATACAAATTTCGAAATTTTCGAAATTATTGAGCTCCAAATTTCAACTTCACAAGTTCATCAAATTCGACCTATTCTATTTTCATGTCAGGACTGATTCTGTAATTCTGAGTGAAACTTTGGATATTCCGATGCGCATCAAATCCCGGCCTGATCAACGAAATTGATTTCTATTCCAATCTACACGTAAGCTAAAACAAAAACGAATAGTGAGATTTCTATGGAAACAATTCATGGCTGAAAAAATATTGTGAGTAAAGTTGTGAGTCAAGTGAAGATATACTATTCATTTAACGTCGGATAAATCAAACGAACATTTTTCACGTCAGCTTTCTTCATGACTCTTCAGGGAAATTCACTTAAAATTCGACAGGCTGCCGACTTCTTCATTTTTGCTCATACACGTTGAATATTTTTGAGCTAAAGATAACTGAAGGCAAGTCTGTTTGCCAAAATGAATGCATTTGTTGTTCTTGAGGAATTAACAAACAGTTTTCCCATGAGCTCGCCATATAGAATAATCTGCAGAATTTTGATGTGATCTTTTCATTGTCCAAGAACGAATTGTTTCTGTACTGTTTGGAAGAGGATAAGGAAATATCGATAAGGGGATTTTTGGCATCCACCCCTTCCTCCTATTTACATGTTAAATAAGTAATACAAGTAGTTCTGATTATCGACACCGGGTCGGCTACTGTCGGTGTGCGCGAGTGCATCATTGATTTCCGTAATTGTAAATTGTGGAGCATCAAAACCTTTCCCGTGATATGATAACTTAAAAGGCTGATGTAGTCATTAGTCATTGTTAATATCAACCTTCATCCTGCCAAATTGTGTGTTTCACCACAACGCTTCAAATGAATGTAGACTTTGGTATTGAGAATATAAAACATCAATTTCATTAATGTTCAAAAGTAAACTGCTTTTAAAATGTTATAAAATAATCATGGGATGTCACCAATTTTGGACATTAATGCTTCCATATCACAGTATTAATTAAATTGAAATTTCAATTCAGTGAGTTTGATAGCTAAAAAGCAAAGAATGCGGAAGATGTACTCAACGATGGTGAGAGAGAGGAGAGAGGAGAGAGGAGGAGAGGGAAGCTAATTCCTGTGGTTCGAGAACCGTGGCCTCGATCAGAGGCAGCGTAGGCCCGAGGTAGAGAGAGATAGATAGTGAGGTGCAGGCAGAGAATCAGACAGGTCGTCTCTTCTTCTGTTTGACTAGAAAGGAAGCATTGGAACATGTAACGTTAATGAAACGGCACAATCGGCTGACATAACACCATAGCAATCGAGCAATGCGCAGGCAGTTCAACATAAAAGACGACAAATTGTGCGAAGCTTAAGTGACTGTTATCAACCGGATCACACAGCAAAGAGACACAGACGATGTCAAGTTCTACAGAGAAATTTGTCAACGTGCGCCTGCTAACTTTTTTAATAATGATCGAAGCATCTTGAAGGAATTCACAGCAATCCGCAAGGGATGAACAACTATTTTTCCTATCTCTGCAAGGTATTAAAAATTTCTTTTTGTCCACTTAGTAAGTTCCTGAATGTGCCATCAGCAAAACAGTTTGCAGCAAAGTGACACTTCTAAACAATCTAATTCTGTGGGTGCAGGCAAATGCATAGAATTGCGACTTTTCACTTTGTTTAAGTTAAAAGGATTAGAATGGGCAACAGTTGCTTGCTGATAGTAATTTCAGCTGCTCGGTGAGTCACTGATCTAGATCAATAGTTGTACATTTGAATTTAGATCAATAGTTGTATAGTTGTATCATGTATAGTTGTATATTCTCGCCGTAAAGCGGTATATTGTAAGTTAATTTATCGAAATGATTTTATACTTAAAGAGAAATGAAAAAAATCGGAAATTTACAAATATGCTTCTGACAGAATGCTGGCACCTGCCCATCGTCAAACCCCTGGAAGACGCATGTCCACGGCAAAGCAATGTTTTCAACGTGTATCTCGGTTCTACTCCTATATTATTACACAAAGACTGTCGGATTTGTATGGGTAGATGCAGCGGTTCTATTTGTTGGCTGATGACAGGAAGCTACTTACCAGCATATGACGCTTCTTCTAAGTTCATAAGATTCAAAAGGAAGAGCGTTCTCCAGAAAGTGCTTAAAACGAGCTCCAAAGTGTAGATGGCTTATATTCTACGTATTCCATAGCTGTACACACATTTTGAGTAACATCGGCTTGATACTTTCGTCACAATCAGACTTCAAAAATTTGAATGTGCGACAGATTTGTCGAATTTTCCTCTATTTTCGCTCTGAATGTTTTCACGTGTCCTTATTAATATAAAAACTATTAGAAATCATAAAAGAAGGTGTTTTCGTGTCAATTTGAGGAGAAAATGATAGCCTAACAGCCTTGTGGATTCTATTTAGATTTCGACGTTTTGAATTCAAAATTCTGAAATTTTTCATCATTGTACAGTTTAAAAATCATCTTTTTGACCTTCACAGTGACCTTGAATATCATCGCAATGGTGATATACTGACTAGTCATGATGAGAGCGTTCATTTGGTAAATTTTGCTATGAATTTGGAACTTTAGTTTCGGAAATAAGCAAGGTTATTTACCTTTGTTATTTTGAGCCCCCCAGCAGGGCGCGTTTTTCAAAACACTCCAATGGTGCGAGGGTTAAACAAAAGTAATAGGTCGGATTTCTATGGACCTATCTGCTACTTCCTCTTGTATTTTTCAATCATCATTCGAAATTTGAAATTACAACGCACGTAAGAAGTTAGAGAAAATTGCCTGCAAGTAACTGAGTGGAAAGATGCGAATAACGCCTTCGAATGCGGTGTTAATTGATTCGAATGTCAGCAAACACTCGCTGAGTACAAGTTCCGTTTTTTTTCTATATTTGTCACGTTGACATTGTGGTCTCATTGTTCAGTTTGTTGACGAAGGGCAATATTTTGGACAGATTGAGATGACTGCAATATCTGAACCTCTTTTTCTGCTTACCTTTGTATATTGGCTGCGATTTTATGACCAGTTACACTGTGAATGACGGACGGAGAACACTGGAAGACAGTACAATGCTTCTTCACAACCGAAAATATGCTTAAAAATCTTTTAAATCCTTTTTAAAGGTCATTGTTGTTTAACCTAAGAGTTTTCTTGAATCGTGGTATGTAAGAAGTCACTTGGGTGATTTTTTTGTCTATTTTCCAAAATTAAACAAATAGCGAAGACAATTTCAACATCTGTCAAGAAATAGTAAGAAAAACTGAAAGTTGACTCCATTAGCGGTTACCATTTTCAAAAACTCAAACATTTGTGTTGTGATACACACTTTAAACCTCATTTGACTGTGCCACATGTCTATTACAAAATTCTCTGTCTTACAACTCAGACCTCAGAATGATGACTGACCAAGGTATGGTAGAATCATTGATTACAAATATATGAATGAAATTGCATAGTATATGCTGGAAAAGAAGTTGTTGGGAAAGAATGTTGTTGGGACGAAATTATGGACGATAGTTTTAAAGTAGATGGAAGATGGATTGTCCGGAAAAGTCTACCCGTAAACGAATTTGCATGACAGTGTATGTGTGATTGCATATAATGTAGGGAGATTAACATGAGATTACTTTATATGAGCATGATAGTCGGCCATGCATGTATGTAACGAATGAGATGACCTTGTCACAGGTAAATTAGGAGACTTTCACCATAATACAAACATAGATATCCGTCGTCAACCCATGGGCACAATAATTCAGGGAATAGTATTTCTGCGTCTCTCTCTTTCCCTCCCTCTCTCTCTCTCTCACACACACACACTCACTCTGCTTTATGTATGCAGTTGCATTTGGTTCCATAGTTTAGTGAATGCAGTCATTATTGCAAAAATAGACCGCCGTATTATTGGCCTCCAAGATGATTCAGGTGATAGAGCTCCTGCGTTGTGATCCCGTGAGAATAATTGATCGAATTAAAAATTCTTTGTCCATCAAGAAAGGACTACATTTGTCATGCTGTTAAATCTGTCACATAATGTCTATAAAATTTGAAATTCATACTTCTTGTCAATATCGCACGAAAATGAATCAAATTAGTTTCGTAGACATGAGCCCTTCAAGTGATATATCAATTCTTTACATTGCTTCATCAAGCGAACGTTGGAAAAACTGCATACACTGGCAATGTCTGTAGTTATCATCAATCATCCAATCTCGATTATTGATGATGTCAAGTAAGACACCAAAACGATTGAATACAAGATGAGAGACAAAATTTCCGATCTATCGAAGCTCTAAATACAAACCATGTAACTAGAATTCATTGAGGCGACAGTTGAAATTGAAGGAACATATTTCGCGCCAGGAGAAAATTGGGATCATAAAATTCTGTCCATTAAGTCCTGGACCGCCTTGAATCCAACACAAAGCTCGTGATCCTCATTTTGTCTCCAAATACGAAATAAATAGCAAATTATTTGAATGCATGAGAAAGCGATGTTCTGAAAGAGTACATTATTGTTGTAGTGCACTTGTAACATTCCTAAGCAAGATTTTTGGTGCATAATACAAGGCATGTAGTACAAGGCATTCTTGAAAATGCAGAGGGTGGAGACACAACAGAAAGAGGGAGGGGGAGGAAGGGAGGAAAATAGGTAATTCGATTCGGACTCTCCAGATCTTCATAATTGTGTTAATTTATTTAAAATGAAGTTATTGCATTTTCGTGTCCATCGATCAAATATGTGTAGTGCTACTATTTTTTGCATCTACATATTGTTGATATATAGAATAGATGTTTCGGACTATTCTTGAGCACTTGAACATTCATGAACAAGTGTTTTACTGTGTAGAACGTCGTTCTCAGGCAAAATGTCGATAACATGCAACTTTCTTAGTTATTATGCCACAGCTTAATAATAATCTAGCCTGGACGCTCGAGTGACTTTCACAGCTTTGATAGTTCAATATTTTACTGTTCATAATGTCACTCTACCTCTCGCTCTCTCCCCTCTCCCTCGCTCTCTCCCCTCTCTCTCTCTCTCTCTCTCTCTCTCTCTCTCTCTCTCTCTCTCTCTCTCTCTCTCTCTCTCTCTCTCTCTCGCAATTGTTCATAAAGAGTAGCCAATACTATAAAGAAAATGTGTTCTGAACACAACGAAAAACAAGTAGAATATATACCAAAAACAATAATTTAAAGCAAACTCTATGCAAATAAATTTCTTTCATTAATCATGATAATAATTGTATTGATCATACTTTCTTAAAGCATGATTATGTCAGCACTTAAATTTTGAAGCTCTTACTAATATGTATAAATTAAATTAAATAGACAATGCTTGGTTCCACTATTATCAACTCAAAATAATGTTCATAATCGATAATTCAGTTGTCCCTTATCATATTCACACCTTCATTACTAAATTATTGGCCGGAAATTGTTGCTTCATTGTAGTTGTCATGTCACTGTTCATTGTACCTCCAATCGTGTTATTGTACAGTTCATTTTCATTCCATCTACATATGTAAATTTATTTATTTATCCCTGTCATCGAACCATTTTTGTCATGTCTGCCACGTCATTGATATTTGTATAGAACCATTGATCAATATCGGACCTTTCTAATCATGAAATCTACTCACTATGTATGTGCCTCTCATCGTGTATCACAGTTTCGCAAATGAAATTTTCGAGGACTGAGGAAGTCTCCCGAAATTCCAGAGTCTCATCGAACTGTGTGCATTATTGATCGGTGCCACAGTGCGCGAAGCACAGGGAACATGCATCCCCTTCTTTTCACTCATCTCTCTCTCTCAAATTCATGGTTCTCTCAAATTCGTTCAAAAGAAATACGTGGTTCATCTTCAATTCTTCAGAGAATAGATGAAGGTGTAAGTCGCAATTTATTCATTCTTTTTAACATTCACCGCCTCGAACATTGCCATTGATATTTACAATGAGGCGTTTCCAAGAAAGACAAGCGATTATATTTAGCATGAAGGTTGGGTCGTGAAGGAGTAATTGTTTCCAAGGTAGGGAGACAGTTTCTCAACTGAGTAAGGTTTTAACGGGTCAATCCATTCAATGCCAGGTTCAATATGCCAATCGACAACTTATCTGATGGATTAGAATCTTGAATAATTGAGACGTTGACCTAATTCCCAATTATTCACAGTTGAGCTCCTCTTCAGTGCTCAGTACTTGACTAATGAATACTTCACACACTATAATAAATCAAACAAGTGGAAGAATTATCTATATGAAATAAACAACGGCTGCAATGCATTCTAAGACAATTGGAAAATCGGTTAAACATGTCCGCACCGATATCCGAAGAAGGCGATCCGAACAGGGCATGAGCTTTCTAATGGTGGTCATTCATGGTCACTTTCTGAGACACAGCCATCTTCGTACTACACACGGTGTTTCATAAATTTAAAATCACCAATTTTGACAGGTTTTGAAATTCTTGAAATGTTAACTAATATTGACTGAAAAATTTTTGTCATAATAGGAGCATTATTACAAAACTCTTTAATAAGTAGTAGTTACTGTAACAACATTTTATTTTCAAATGTTCCTTGAGATGTCTGTTGCATAATAGATTATCATGATGGTGTTTATCGGTGTTTTTGGTGGAACACACATTTCAGTAAGATTTCTAAGGTTGCTTATCAACGATTGTATGCGATTAGAGCAGTGAAACCTCATTGTAGAACAAGTTGTCACTGCGTATCATTCTACAATTACTAGCTTACTTAACTTTGCACCTTTATTTATTTTTCTACCGAGTTGCATTGAAAATAGACTGCAGAGATTTCAAGATTAGGCCCACACTATCATCTGAGCGGTAAATCACGTGATTGTGAGAATGTTCCTTTTCTTGCGCATGTTCGAAAGAAGCGTGACATTATATTTGTCAACAAATAAATTCATTAAATTCATGCTGACCACTACCAAGAAGTGGTCAGTTGTGAGAACATCTCGATTACTTTACCTATTCATTCCTTGGATGTGTGTACTCTTAAGTGACTCTTCTTCTTTAGCATAATGCATAACGCACGTTGTGTTCATATGTGCCTTTCAAGCAACTTTGATTCGGTTCAATGTGCTTTATACAACTACTGTATCTTTCATTTCACGTCACTTTTCTGTATTTTAGGATTTTCACAAACTGAATGAACGCTTACTTACATGATGTGATTTGCAGACTACATGTAGTACTAATTGAATCCCGTGCTCATATTGAAAATCGGTCCGCTTCTCAAGAAGCTCCTCGTTGAAAGTTATCACGTAATCATCTCTGTGTTATCATCAATGTGTCTGTGGCTTCTGATCGGCGATCTATGCGGAGATGTGTCTGCAATTCGCCAAGCTGTTGTGTTTGCCGACGTCAGGACACCTGCCGAATCAGAAAGTGTTTAATTTCATCAACAAAGGCACACGAATACATGAATTTATATTCTGAAAACATCCAATACCAAAAATAATGGTTTTGGACCCGGTACGCGCAAAGTCTCTCCCTGCAGAAGCTCCTGTTGCCGGTTGGACGTTCACAAATAAATATACTGAATTACATTGCTCACAGAGTCCATCTTTAACAGAAACCTGACCTTTTTCACACCATCTGAGACCTGAGGGGGGTCCAGTGAACCCCTTTTACGAATTCTTGGTTTACCTGTTTCATTCGATATCAAGTCTAATGAGCATAATTTCATCGTCTGTCTTTTGTGACTAACTTTATATTATATACTTACTATCTTGATTGTCCATGAATATTAGATGTCTATTCCGATTGTCATTTAAAGAACAAATAAACATATCTTTCTCTCTCTTTCTAGATCATTAGTCATAGATCAAACTCATCAATTATTGCTGTCAAAACTGCCCAAAAGTCTGTTTTTAGTGTTGCAGTATGAATATAATGATAGCTTTCATTTTGAACATAGATTTATACTGATTTGTTTATGTAGACCGACCAGGTACGCACGATCATGTGCGAAAACAAAATATTTACATTTTGTGATCTTCTAACATAACGCACATGTACGAGCATGATATAAACATTAACTAAACAAATTTTGCTGATTTTTGGATATTTTGGACATTCGCAAAATCATTTTTCATCTAATACCAAAAATTTTGTTAACGGAATTTCTACACTCTCTGAGTCCTCAGGATGGTCCACGGGACTCCCTTGGTCTATCTACCATGCTTCTCCTCATTCAATTGAAATGAAACAACACATGCAGATTCACTGTAAAAATTATGATTTTACATGGCCATGAGCGCTTGATATATTCTCAGCACAAAAAGTAAAATAGAAAAATATGGCTCCGGGGTCCACTGGATCCCCCCAGTTCTCTGAGGGGTAATGACTAAACAATACTTTTGCATCAAAATCAATTCATTTCGATAGCAAGTCTAAAATCAGAATTTTGAATTGACAACTTCCATCCAAATATTCACTTCCGAATAGTTCGTAGAAATGATTGCTATATCGGAGCGGAAGGCACAATTTGTGTAGAAATAAATTGATGGCGGTGCAACAGATGTCGAGGTCACAGGCGAGAAGAATTTCTACAATGTGATTACAAGAGTATCAAGCGTGTGTGAAGAAAGAAAAGGCTCCTAATTTGTGACCATCACTCCTTCTATCGCTCTGAGATTTACAGCAAGTTGGAGAGGCATATAGTACGAAAATCTTTCAATTTCAACCTGACTCGATCTTCTAATCGTCCAGAGATGGCAAAAAAACAACTCGTGTGAACTTACGTACGAGAATCCAAACATTCCTTACATTAGATGCGCGAAAACTATTTCCCACAAAGATTTCAGATAGAAACAGATATTTCTCAGCCTTCGTACAACATTCGAACTTGGCCATAGACGGACACAGAATTCGTTGCGGATAGTTTCTGAACGGATGATTTCTATCATTAACAATGTGATCAAACTGTCGTCTCAACTCAATGAAATCAAACTTAATTCTTTGTATAGAAATGAGTCAAAAGCTTCAAATAATTTAATATCAGCGTCAGAGGACAATTTCACAGATATGCGCTGGTTATGGATAGAATTTGAAATTATTGGTTCTGTTGTTGTGTTCATTGACCCTTGGGGGTCGATTTGACCCCCTTTGTCACATTTTTTTCTGTGGACGTCGCAAAACTATGCTGACCAACCTTCGCTTTCGTGACTTACAGTTTTACACTGTAAACTGTAAACAACCACTTATCGGACAATTTGTGAGCCACATCAGTATTTTGGCACTTACTGCGTATTATAAGACAAATTTCCTGCTTGTCAGACAATTTTTGTCTCATCGCACGAACTAATTTTCATTATTGAGTTTACTGCCTATCATACTACTTATGACTAATATAATACACTTTTATTGAAATTGGATGGCATCCTTGATAATTTTCAATTATAGAATATACAATGTTGTAAATAAGTAGGGTTCTTTGTATACATCTTGAGGCATGGCAATAACAGGTCTGGATATTTGACGTATTGATGCCATCTTATAATTCTGTTTTTACAATGTTTTTTACAGCTTTTAAAGATCTATATACTTCCCTAAAGTTGACATTGACACAGCTAACTTGTAAAGTATCAGAGTTGTTCATAATGCGAGTGTGAATGAGTGGAGCAGAGTTAGAACCTATGTGATTAGGAGTGACTAGTTGCCATTAGCTGATGTTGAATAGTTTGATCATATTTAAACACTTTGAGTTTGAGAGACAATACTTTTAGGAAAGAAGACAGAATTGTCTGATATTTTGGCGAATAATTGTCTTATCTTGTCTGCTCTCAACAGCCACTTTTGGTTGTTCATTGTCTCATGTTGTCTGTTGCAATTGTCTGATCATTTTGGCTGTTATTTTGTCTGATTTTTGTCTGTCTACAGTTTACAGTGCAGTGTACATAATAAAAGTCGTTGAAGTTAGCTTGCTGAATGGTCAGACGTTTCACATATTTGAAGAGTACTTTTTTGAAGTCTGAAAACGACTGCATTTGTAGATATTTTGTACTACTACTTTTGACGAAAAGCATCGATTTTCAATGTAAGTGCAATATTTCGCAACTGTCAGTCTAGAGCAGTGGTTCTCAACCGGTGGCCCGTGAGGGAGCCACGAGACCATTGGCTGGGACTGCAAGAAGAGCACATACAGTAGGCCGAAGTTGTTCTGTGTATCAGCTAATCCATGGATAATTGCCAGGTTAGGCTACTCCCCATTAGAGAAACGGATGGAAAACTAATATAAATAAAATGAGAATGTTATTTGAGCATCATTAGGTAAAAAAATGAATTATAAACTTTTGCTTTGCAACGCATCTGTCTGCTTCGAGTACATAACATAACCGAACATCGATAATTTCGTACTAATTAGGCAAGAACAGATGTCGCACTAAATCCCCGATCGATGTTTTTTACTGTGTATTTGATTTAATCTGCTTAATCCACCATATTGATGGTTATTTTCAATTGCGTACAACAATTACATTTTACTATTTATCTGCTACGGCCAAGGAGAGTCGAATGAATGGGAAGGCGGCCACAGACCATGCAAGGTTGAGAAACACTGGAGAGTCCATAAATCTGATCATAATCATCAATTATACAATAGATGTCGAATATGATGTAACATTGGAAATACAAATGCAATGGAAATACCGGCACTTCTTACAATTTTGAATAGCTTTCGTGTCTTCTCTTGTCATTTAGATTCCTAGGGTCGCTGAGATGCATTCCTGCGTAAATTTATCTTATCAACATGAAGTTTGAGCTAAAACCTGTATTGGATATAGAAAATGCAACTTTTGAGCCAAAAAAAGCTCGGGTCAAAACCCATAGCCCAAGCCAAAGTTTGAGTACACAGTTGAAGCTCGTTAATTCGGACACGGATAATTAAGAGTGCGATTAATTAAGATCATACGGCCGTGGCATTTTTTGTATATTTGGCATATATAAGTTGCTGTTTAATTAAGACATTGCAAGCCTGGCATTTATGGTCTTACCGAGCTTTGACTGCATCAATAAAATTAGATAGGCAAACTATTCCAGTATGCTAAGTATTTCGAGTAAACTTTAAGTTCTCTAGCTGCTATCTGGCGAGTTTTCTAGCTGTCAAAATTCGTGTCTCTCGACTATCATGATGATAATGATGATAATTACAATGATCACACCATTGTGGAACTAAAAATTATACAGTTCTCCTTCAAGGCCTAAATACTTCTGCTTTCGATGGGCTTCTCATGTTTAACTTGCATCTGAGTACATGAAAATCATAGCTAATGATAGTCGTTATTCCTAAGGAAAATGACAATTTGTCATAAAAGTCATCAATGTTCATGTTATTTCTATCTCATGAAATCTGATCGTGAAAGTTAGTTCAAGACAGAACAAAAGTATCAGGACTCTCTCGGTAAAACATTTATTGGTCTTTATCACTTTAAGTTAGGATTAAAAGAAAGACATCTGCAATATCTGCAAGCTATAAAATTGTTGATTGCGCATATTCCCATTTTACAGTTGCAATAGCCGTACAAGCATGTACATGTATGTTGATTTAGATAGTCTGTATACGCATACTGTATATCGCAGATGATGTAGTTATATGCAGTACTTAATTAATAGAAATAATCCCTTCGCAATTGAGACATATAAACTGACATTCACCCTTCGCACTACATGTACGTGTCTTACATAGCTCACAATATACATGTAATTGAAGAATGCATGTGTTATTTAGATTTTGGGAGTAAGCGATTACAGAATTCAGTATTTTCTGAAAATTGAATATAGTGAAGTTCACTGTAGGACATTATGCAATATATGTCAACAATTGGTGGCGAAATACAAACTTGAAATGTCTCAAATTTCAAGTTTGAATTGAATCCAGAAATGTGTTCGGAAAATATTTCTGGACAGCGTCCATACACGTAGTAAAGTAGACGTTCAATAGAAACCTACAGACAAAGTTGCTTCACTGATGATTAAAGTAGAAATTGAGATGCCTTTGAAAAATTCTCTAAGAATGGCAAGAAAATATCAGCTTCGTGAAGCATGGTCACAGTAGGTACAAATACTCCCCTGGGGTACAAATATTATTTTAACTGACATCTATACTGACCTATTATGCAGTCAAAATGTAGTTAGAAAGAATATTTGTGCAATTGGACCATAATTGACACGTCTTATATTCAGAATTACTATCAGCGTCACTTTCATACTAAGTTACAATCTAACATATCACGTGGTTACAGAACCTTCCTCGTGTAACCTGAAGAAGATTGTAACTGCCTTTGATGCACCGTTAAGTCGTTGTGAAACAGCTTTTCCTCTATGTAAAGGTCAGGCGAATGATTGAATGAGGAGTATGGCAGATTTTACAAGGAAATTAGTATTCAAAGCTGATCTAAGTGGATCTGATTTGTTTTCATTTAGTTGAAACGTAGATTTACGTTGGAAGTATCACAGGAATGTAAGAGCGAATATTTTGGTGATAAATTCCGTATTTAGTGGTAGGAAAAATAGAGTTGGGAAGAAGTTAGTGAATGTCCCGAATGACGAGACTCGTGTCGCTGTTTTTTGTGAAAACGGATCAGTCCAATGAAAATGCATCGTCGGATCGACTGCGAGCCGAAAAAGCCGAACGGGTTTAATTTGAATACGCAAAATAGTCATATATCCAAAACATGATCTTTTTCTTCACGGCGACCCGTCGATTTGAAAACGATGCATCGCATCAAGGTTTGGCCATTGTAGTGCATTTATGGGTAGCATGGCATGTTTTTCAGCGAGTCTGATGATGCCTACATTGAACTTGTCCTGATTAGATAAAATCCTAAATTAAGAGTTGTTAGTTCACAAAATATTAACCAAAAAGTATTAATATACCATTAAAGTTTGTAATGAATACTGTATTATGATTCAAATACATGGACATTACATGCTAGTAACTGTTGCTATTATTTGAATGTCAAGAGATTTATTTGCAAACCTACTGCAAAAAATCTGATTAATTCATTCTGTAATTATGAAAAAATACTAATCCATGTAATGGTTTGGCACTAGATAGGTAGGGAAGAGAGTCTTAATGTTAGCATCAGAGACAAAAGACCCTAATCCTCAAGATGAATTTGAATGGATAAATTAATTGGCGGCATTTACACGACCGTCACCACTACTCGTCGGTGTTGGGCCGACTGCGATAAACCGTGAGTAGATCGCTTCGACCTCGCATCGGTGAATCGTGATGGGACCGACCATGTTTATACTGTGAAAGTCAAAACCAACATAAGCATCGAGCGCATCTCTACTAAATCATTGTGCCCATATGCAAAGTTACTGTATAAATAAAATAATTCATAATTTTCAACAATATTTTGTGTTCAGATAAGTAGTAACATAATTATGTTCAGATTAATTGGCAGCGATAGCATGAAAATGATCTAAGGGGATTCGGCGCTGCACGTGTTGCATTTTTGCTGCGTTTCTTTTAAACTGAGTCAACCGGCCCAGGCATTTGTGATTTTCAGTATTAGCGCCTTTTTCAAACTTTTCTTCAGGAATTATTTGACTTGGCCCGATGAATGGAGAAATTTCTGTCCTATGTTTTCAAAAGTTTTTCTTTCTGAATTTCGCCACATTTTGCAAATATTTTTTGTCTATGAACTTTCACTTTTAAAGCATCGGAATTAGAGATTGTCACACTGCTATATGCGTCTTCCTGAAAGTCTTCTTCCTTCCTATATGGGTAGTACAATTTTTGTTCGTCAAGTTTTAAGATGATTGCGTATTTGCTTACATTTATACTATGTTATTGACAAGATTAAAATCACATGGTAATTATTTACAAAAAGAGGCTATCTTTTATGTGATTTAGGAAGATGCATGGAAAAACTTCTATGTAAGCATTTTTCACTCCTACTAAAGTTTGGTTTGTTTTCAAGCAGACAATTGTCCAGTTTGGCATGATTTGAGTACATCCACAGTATTTTGAGTACCGCTATTTCTGTGTATTTTATTTTTATTGTGCTCTATGGCGTGGGTCCGCCACTGCTTACTCGTCCAAGATGTTAAAGGACCCAAAACGAGACGAAAGCAGTTGATCATCTTGCTGATGAGCCCCGTGTATATATTCTTGTTTTAGTGTGGTTTTGGCCAGTTTTATTTTTATATTTTCGTTCTTCTCTGTGTGAACTTTTGAGAATACGTGAGCACAGCCCAGTGAACGCTTAATGAGTCCCTTTCAGGACTATTTTACATTTTTTATATAAAAAAATTTTCTATATGTTATTATATGTGTTATTCGCACGTTAGCCGACTTCAGTTTCAATATATATTTGTGTCTAAAAGCAGCAATTAAGTTGTACTTTGTGCTTTTCATTTGAAAAATCGCGGTATCTTCGTGATGCCTTTGGTCTTCATAGTCCGGGTCAAGTATTTGCACCATTAGAAAGTTAACACGCTTTATCCGTAACATAGCCATCTAGTTCGCATACATTTCATCACCCGGGACATCGATGCACTTCTGAAGCGATATAGATCGAAATATTGATCAATTCCCAAAAGATCAAGGCAGCTTGGTTTTCAAATTATCAGTTACTTAGAAATGCTTCTGCTTAGGACAATTTCCTAAGTGAGATATTGAGCTACTTTCAGTGTATTAGAGCATGTTTTAGAGCTATGCCAATAATCTGGTGAGATCAAGGGAGCCCGGATTCCAAATCAAAAATAATCAAATTAATAAAAAGTGACAAAATAGTGGCATTTTCTTATAGTAGAGGAATAGTAACCGCTTGAATTAATGAGCAGGTTACCAGAATTCCATTTGTAAACGTATTGGAATAACTGAAATTAATATCGCCTCTGATTGACCTTTGCATATAGTTACTGCCCTAGAATAAAGACTTAAGCTTTACATTCACACACTGTAGACTAGTTCATTACCATGGACAGAATAAAGCATTGTTAAGTGAGCAAATAAATACAATGAAATGCAATCTAGACTCGCTAAAACGAACCATTCTGTAACGAAGCTCATCGATGGACCCCAGTTTTTGTGCTAATTTCAATAGGAATCGAATATTGTTGAAATATTATTGAATCCAGATCTTGTGAAAATGAAGCGCTGAACTCGTCTCATCGTGATCGAAAACTACTCACGTGATCAAATCTATAAAGCAGATAAAGCAGCATTGTATTGGATGGCAGATCGAACGCACAAAATTCTGCTTCTAGTGTATTTAAATTATCAACGGATAGAGTGACATCTGCACGACTGCAGTGGTGAGCCATCAGCAGAAATCAGTCTGTATTGGAGAACCTTGCCATGTACATGTATAATGCAAATTACGCTAATTGCAATGCGTGTTTTAATTCATTCGATCATTTGATGTTTGAAGGCCATTTACATGCATGTATATTACTAGTATTTGAAATAGTGAAAAAATAGTGATAGAAGGTCAAAAAGAATATCTCTGCTGTACTTTAGACGATGCTATTCAAAATCAGCAGGATATTTGAGGTCAAAAACATGTTTTTATAACCCTTTCCCGCCATAACGAACCTTTTACATGGATCCCGACAAGTTCGTTAGCGAGTCTTGACTGTATCTCATTACATTAAGACTTCAATATTCTAGCATCTTACAAGTGCCTCCAATTGAATGAATACATAGCAAATACTTGTACATCTGTGCACACTGACATGTCTCATCACAGCACTGTGCTATGATCTGATTAACTGATTGCTTGTACGTGCGTGTCATAAGATCAATTACTTGCAATTACATAGCAAATACTTCCTGGCAAGCATTTCAGGCTGAATAATTGTGTTCATTATGCATCACAATTCGCTAATCGTTTTACGCAAGGTCATAATTACTAGTAATGATCACTAGCTAGATGTTTACATGATGAATATCATAGACATAGGCCTGCATGAACGACCGCTTAACATGAGAACTAATCTGAAACTAGACGCGATCACTGCAATTTATCATTGATTCAACATTCATAGAAAGCACTTAATCAAATTCAATTTTCCACACCTCATTCCTATATTTTGAAAATAGATCGTCCATTGCCAAACGACAGAACCGCTACGTACAAACTGCAAGTATTATTGCATGATAATTTGCTCCTAAAATAGCCTGCGATGAAAGCAAAGATATTTTGAGTTTCACAGATATCGTACAAATGTCTCCACATTGTCTCTAATACATCAAGTGCTTGTTCGGTAAATGTTTAGGGAAGGAAATAAATGACCTAACAACACATTTTTCGTCCGGTACATTTTGGCACGTCTAGACACAGTGATGGAGAGAAACGACGTTTTGCTGATTAAATGATTATCTACATGTTCTTCTGCAGAAACAAACGCAATTTAAAAGCCCTTTTATCATTCAGCATTTTAACAATAAGATAAATTTAATGAAAGCAGCGGCTCTTTTCATAAAGGAATTATATAAGAAATGTTCTTTCAATTTACCTGCTGGGAAGGCTGTCAAGGCAATCACTACCTGTTCAGATCTTCGTATTGATACATTCCGAACAGGAACTGCAGTGTGTATATCAATAAGCCATTCATGTAAAGAAAGAAAAATACGAAAAAGTAACAGACACGTGCATTGCATATTTATAACACTGAGGAATTCAATTGTATCGCATGATCAAGATGACCATTGACACGTTTTTCTCAACTAAATAAACACATTAAGCTACAATTGCAGATGAAAATGAGATTCAATGCAGTTAAATCCGATTAAAGATCTGACTGCGAAATTTCGATGCGGTGTATTGGAATGGAAGGCAATATTCACCCATTTGTAGATGTAGTGAAGAAGACTTTTCATCAGATATTGTCTTCTGGAATACCAACAGCCTCTTTCGGTCAACTGCAGTTGATCCTTTTCAGAGTGAATAGGAAGGAAGTAGTGAAATGCATGAAGTCAAATACCAGTATGTAGATGTATGATAAGTGTGCACCTGTGACTTTTTTTGTTCGAAATTGATAAACAAATATAATATCAATTTTTAATGTACCGGCAGACAACAAATACATGTGCTGTTACACCATTCGAATCAAAACGATCATTATTGCTCGACGGACGATAAATGATCTTCATCGTGCAATAAGTATAGGATATCACACTGATTTCAGTAGATAAACCCTCAGAATCTACGAGTATCATAAGCTATCTATTCTCCGAGTCGGAGGCGAGGAGAATAGATAGCTTTTGATACGAGTAGATTTTCAAGCTGCGTTTATCTTCGGAAATCAGTGTGATATTCTAATTTATATGACCGATATCTTAAAGGGAATAGAAATTCATAAAACTCAAGCGTTTAGCACTGCAAATGTTGACAGCATGAAAGAAATGTTTAGTGGAACTTTCTCAAACTGTGTATTCAATGTCAAGTTTGAGAAGTAAGAGACAATGTAACATAACTCATCACAGTATGACACTTATTGTTGATAAATTATTAAAATTTATTCAATTTACTAATTTATCATAGTTTTCAATATTTTACCATGGATCTATGTACCCAGTAGAATAAAAGATAATCTACTAGTAGAATAAACGATCATATTCTATCGTTAAATATCTACAATTCTACTGATGTCGGTCATATAAATATTATCAAAGAATTTATCGCTACATTGCTGCTCAAATTTCCTATCGCACTGTAGCTGTATGCAATGTATTCGTTGTATGCAGATGTTTTATTCAGAACATGGAATTAAAACAATTGATATACAATCACAGAATTAGACAGATAGTCTCTTCTTCTATTTGACTAGAAAGGAAGCATTGGAACATGTAACGTTAATGAAATGGCACAATCTGCTGACTAAATGCCATAGCAATCGAACAATGAGCAGCCAGTTCAACATTAAACACGCCAAATCGTGCGAAGTTTCAGTGACTGTTATCAAGCGGATCACACACCGAGGAGACACAGGCGATGTCAAGTTCTACAAAGAAGTTTGTGAGCGTCATTTGGTGCGCCTGCTAACTTTTTTTAATAATAATAATGGGAGGGCCCAATATCATTGTTTTGAATCAGATTGCACATCTATCAAAGTGATGCGCTCAAGCAATCTAATTCTCTGTTTACAATGGTTACGTATCGAGTTATTCTGAAACACTTGCCAAATATTTCGATGAACAATGCTATGATGACGCTAAGATAGCGCTCACCTTAAGATTTCTATAATGAAACATTTGACAAGTCAAAGAATTCAAATTATTATCAATGGCAATTATCTACCGAAATTGTCCAAAAATTTCTGTTGTGACATTCAGTCTAATTGATATAGCGTCATTTCATGAGGGAATACGCTATGAAGACGCTAACGTAGCGCTGTATCGGAAAATTCCTTTCCCTGCTGAAGGGCAGTGATGATAAAATGAATAGATTGAAGCGCCATCTGTGAATAATTTTCTAAATGGTTGATTAGAGCATCAAAGCATGACAGCGTGCTGAAGTGGTGTCCGCCGCGCTGTAAAGCAATAATGTAGTTACCGCACGCTAGGCTTCGTATCGACCTACGGTCTCGACGAATCCTAGTGTGCGATAATTATCACATATTTGCCTTTCATCATCCGTTTTATTGATGTTAAAAATATATTTTGCGCCACAATCTTGATTGATTTCGAAGACCTCACAATTCGAAAAGTCAGCGACAGTGGCGAGCTGTATTCACTATGGACTTGAAAGGATTCCTGTGAGTTTTTATGGAAGGAAGATAAGCGAGTCAGAGCACAGACTAAGGAATGCTAAAATTAGAGAGGATCAGTAATCTATGAAGCACTGTTATTTCCATGTAATACCAGGCGATCAGTACCTGTGACTCCCTCCGACATAGCTACCGTTGTGGATAGGGTTCATATGCTCGCTACGAAACAAGCTCGACTTTTAAGTTCGTGTCTAAATCCTTTGGACATAAGATATCTAAATAAGAACGGGTACTAGGTCAGAATAGTATCATAAAAACAGTTTTTCAGCCGTAAACATGAGCTGAGTGGCTTCCCATGCATACAATGATGACTACGGTTTAGCATGCCCGTGAGAAGGACCGTAACGGCCGAAGCGTAGGGTTGTTTCACTGGAAATCTTTTATTTTGAAGACCTGTAAAAATACCTTAGTTGAAATAGAAGAGGATACTTTCCTATCCTATATGGTACAAAATAAACTCCTGTTCGCCGATATAAACCATTCTCTCAAGTGTCAAATTGATATGTGATAGTTATCGGACCTAAGGCTTCGTCCAGACCGAAGGTTGAGCTTTATCACCTTATTATATACCTTATTCCTTGACAGCGTGGCGGAGACGAATTGCACGTTTCAGCACGCTGTCATGCATTGGAGGGTGAATAAATAGCATTGATAAAAGATCGATTTCTGTGGCTTAAAATGTGGCTATCATAAAGGCATAAAATAATGGCTTACCAATCGTTCCATTATAGAAAGCTCAAAGCTCTACCTTAGCCACAGAATTAGACAGGTCGTCTCTTCTTCTGTTTGACTAGAAGGGAAACATTGGAACATGTAACGTTAATGAAATGGCACAATCTGCTGACTAAATGCCATAGCAATCGAACAATGAGCAGCCAGTTCAACATTAAACACGCCAAATTGTTCGAAGTTTCAGTGACTGTTATCAAGCGGATCACACACCGAGGAGACACAGACGATGTCAAGTTCTACAGAGAAGTTTGTGAACGTTTTTTCATGCGCCTGCTAACTTTTTTTGAAATGATCGGAGAACCCAACATTATCGAGAAAACTTTTGCGGAATGATCTGAATTCTTCGAATCTGAAGGAGTTGTGGCGATCGGAGCATTTTTGAAGGAATTCAGAGCAATCCGCAAGCGACGCACGACTATTCTTCCTATCTCTGTAAGGTATTAAAAATTTATTTTTGCCCACTTATTAAGTTCCTGCATGTGCCATCTGTTTGAATCAGTTTTCACTTCTAGCAAAGTGATACGATTAAACAATCTAATTCTGTGACCTTAGCGCTATCAAGGCGTTGCTTATCAAAAGATTTGGGAAGTGTTCCAGGATAGCTCCATACTTGACTGCTATTGTTCTATTTCTATGTTCTGAAATAAACGTCTGCATACAACCACAGTGCGATGTAAAATTTTGACAACCATGTAGCGATAAATTCTTAGATGACATTTTTTGCACGATGAGGGTCATTTATCGTCCGTCGAGCAATAAGTAATGGTTAATGCACGACAATGTCGAGACGCGTAAGGCGTGCATTAACTAACTTAATGTGTGCATTATGACGCCACGCTACACTCTTCGTACTTCAGTCGAATCTATAGCGATGGACATTGGAAACAATTAATGAGTACTTGTCCACGGTATTGAAGATGCGAAGGAATCATGTGCTTTTGCATAACCTCTGATCAACCAACTGTAAAACGTTTCTGAACAACAGCAGTAGATAAATGCCATTGATAGTAGTTCGATTTCTATGCCTAGAAATAACAAGGTGAGGGCTAGCCGATTACAGAAATCTCAAAGTGAATTCTATCTAATAGCTGTTTATCAAAATGTCTTTGTTCTATTTCTATGTCCTGAAATAAACGTTTGCATACAACGAATACATGATATACAACCAAAGTGGGATAAGAGATTTTAACATCCATGTGGCGATAGAACATTTGATAGATGTAGACATAATAATGCGTCACATGAACGTCGTGCAATAAAATTTATCAAATATACACTGCTTCTCTCATTTTATTAATGCACGGCGTACGAAATTTTGGCCATATAATGATCATGTTGCATCAAGCAAAGTTATTGCTTACGATACGTCAAGAAAGCTACATGGTTTACACTCTGATTCCAAAAAATAACGTTGTACTCTATCTCCTGCATTGTGTTCATTAGACATTTGAGGCGGAACCTATTGTCACAGCCTCTTCAAGCACGTACAAGTACAATGAGCGATTGGGGCGTAAAAGGTTATCGAGGTAGATTTTTACATGCTGGGCGGAATGCATCCCGTTGTCTGGGACGTTCATTTCCCCGTCTTTCGAATGTCAACTGCAAATTTGCGTGAACTATGAACAGCATAATTATTGATAATTCATGTTTTGTGAAGGAATCCGTTTGGAACAGTTGTAAAGCGTTTTGTCTGATAGTTTCGAGGTGATAGACGGACATTTGTATTGATTTTCCAAGCAATCGAATCATTAAAACGCCTGACCAACGTGCGGAAGACATTTTCACTGTCGACTGGCTTCATCGCAGGATGTAATTGATCGAGAAACGGAGAAAGACGACTTACAAAATCTATCAATAAAGCTGATTTTTATAACTGGAAAATTTTTCCTTCGTTTACTTTGTTGTAGGTGTTCTATGAAATAGCACAATAGCACATCGTTTTCTAATTTCGCTTTTAAAAAAATGATGGTTAAACGTCATACTCCCCCCCGTACTGGGAGTTTGGACGATGTTGACACAGTCAGACTTTAATCTGGAGTCTCCTTTAGTCCGGATACCTTTCCTGACGACTTCCAATGATACCTGCGGGGCTCGACCTCTGGACCGAGATATCGCTTGGCCAAGCACTTAACCACTGTGCCACGGAGACCACCGTGGTTGCAAATGAATTCTAACCTACGTGGGTTTTATGAGATTATGAACATTCAACTTCTGGCTCACCAAAATGTTCTCTTGATGTTTCTGGTGTTTAATTCTCAAATAACCAAAGGTGAAATGAGATCCACATTCTTTGGCACTACTGAGATCAATTCCTGGGATGACAATTGATTCACTTCTCCTGTCCACATATTGCAAATGATCGGATTTGTGAAGAGGGAGGATTATTTTGATTGTTCAGCCCATTATGCTGTTACAAAAGCACTATCAGATTAATTCACCCCACTGCATAATTTCAGTTATTTTAATTAGGCTAACTCAGAGGGAACGTCATATCATATGGCTCAGGTATAACCAATTGTAAGTTTACGTGAGAAAAGTGCAAGTAGCAAGTAGTGACGTTCCTTCAGTCAGATATGCAATGTGTTTCAAAATTAGGTTCTGCAATATCTCATTCTCAGTTTGATAAAATATTAATTTGTCACTGCACGCTTTTTTAAACCGATTTGAGAAGGAGATCTTCAAAATGACCTTTGGCTTTTAGAATGGTGGAAACTGGTAAGGTAATGTAAGGGTTACACGACCTAATCAGTGAATGTTGGCTTTCATGCGACTAAAAAGAATCATGCAATAAGTTAGTTGCAACACAGAAAGGCCAAACAATCATAGTTGAAAATCATTTGATGAAAGAAAGTTTCGCTAACGCAGGAATTCCCTGTCTTACAGATTTCCCTTTAAATTGTATTTTTGATTCTTGAAATAATTAATATTGATTACAATAATGTGCAATCTTCAAACAGCATCGAGCACATAATAAGACAGAACAGTTGAGTTCAAAAATATAAAAATATAATTGAGATTCTAAATATCAGCTAGCTGCTCACGGAGTCCACAGTTATCAACAAATAATCACGAACTTCTTTGGCATCCGAAGACAATGCGTTATACTGCAAAGACTCGTCAGTGTGGCTACGTCACTGTGTCGGTACAGCAGAATGAACTGGTAGTTAAATTTAATATTCAGCAGTGCTTCAGTGTTTTAACATGGACCGATCTGTTTAGATCTGTTTTCCAACACGCCATTTCATTCCTGTCAAGATAGACAACGTTGAGAGTTTGATGAATATGAACTCTATACGTTGTCCAGGAAATCAATTTCCTGATCTTGCTTTCAAAGTTTATTATTTCACGGACATTATATGGTATTTCACATCTGATCCTCAGATAAAGGCAGCCGGTCAACACAAGCTAAGTGATACAACCGGAGTGATCTTTGCGTAGATAGTTAATGCAGTTAGCTAATGCATGGGTTTTATGGCTTACTGTGGACATGAATGGGTAATGGCTATCTGCATTATCTTCTAAGAGGGATAGTGTGGTACAATATACCGTAGTTCTATAGTTAAATAAATGTACGTGAGAGACAGAGGCCCTGCTTTGCCACAAAAGCAGCTTAAATGAAGTTTTTGATGTATATTCTTCGTCAACTTGCACACAAGAAGAGAAGAAGAGAGATGAGAGGAGGAAGCTTAATCTTCTGTGCTCCACGCACTGTGGCTCCGATCAAGAACAAATAATTCGAGGAGACTCCGGAGTTTCGAAAGACTTCCTCGGACCTCCAGAATTTTATTTGAGAGAGAGAAGAGAGAGGCAGAGAGAAAGAGAGAATATCAGTAATTAGTTGAGAGAGGCGTCATGCCACAACTTCTCAATGTACAGAGTCATCATCTTAAACACAACACAAGTTTGGTACGAGGCCAACACATATTAAGGTAGGCTACAAGTATAAAGAACAGGCATTCTAAAACACGAACTTAAATAAAAGTTTAAGCTGCACTCCTCTCTGAATGAAGACGTTGAAATTGAAGGACATTTAATGAACGAATATCTGCTATAATTTAATATTTCATCGTTCATGTAGTTGAACATGCAAACAGGGAATATGTCATCAGTGATTATCACTTCGGATTACTTCTGTCAATAAATTTGTAGACATTGAGAGAACGAGATAAAATATCCAGTTTGTTGAAGATTAGATAAGGTCCTCCACGTTCCACCCTTTGGATAAGTAGTATTACTGAGCGTCAGTCCAGCTGATCTAACAACCATGGAAATGGTCAGTTGTGTAAAGTGCAGTCGTAATGGGTTTCGTTGTTGTAATTTCCATTCAGGAGAGATGCCAACAACTGTTAGTGGAAGCGTTTCTCCTCGTAAATCCGAAGACGTGCAGTTTACAGGTAGTGAACATTTGTCGAGGCAGTGTAATGAAGAGGTCAAGTTGACAAGAAAATAGATAATCAGTCTTTCAAAACAGTTTCCCACAAATGGGGCATGTGAGCAGAGATTTCAGTGTGCATTCCATCGGCGAAGTTGTCACTGATGAAGATTCTTCAACTCTATTTTCTCAGGGTAAAATCTAGAGCGATTTAAATAAGTGTCATTGCAAGAAACTAAAAAATAATTTGTATATAAAAATGACAGTAAGTTATAGAAGTGAAATTTATCGGTGTGATCACAAATTCTCATACGATGATGAAGGTCATCCTAGCAGCCATTTATAATAGAATATAATGCTTACTAATTTAAATTATTAGTTAAAGTAGTCCTAATGAGGACTGATGGCGTTCTCCAATCCGCAAGTGTACAAAGGCAATGCTACTGCAACCATTGGATTAATCAGTTCTTAAAAGAACTCAATGTAGCTTTCTCGTGGCAACGAATTAAAATTGATCAGCTTTGGCCAAATATATCTGGTAAAAATGGAAATCTTAAGACTTGTAATACTACTCATTCTTGCAGTTAATATACTAATACCATAGATTCAAAACAGACGTCTAATATACTGTACCGACTACAGATGCTGATAGTGGAAATAGAATAGGACAATGGTCACCATAGGTTGAGGAAATTAAAAATGGATATTATAAAACAACAGGAAACCGATGAATAAAAATTGGAAAAGTGGAGTTAAAATATGGGAATACAACGATGCTACTACACCGATTACAAGTGAACTGTATCTGACACTACACAAGCAATGGTAAGAGTGGATAAGTGGAAAGTGGATAATGGAGGTAAACAATAGAACTACAATGACACTCTACTACACCGAAAGCAATGAAACTATACACACTATACCTAAGACTACACATGGAAAATACTATTTCTTCACTTGAATTTGTTATCGCCACTTTCTTCATCCGTCTATCGACCACTACTTCAGCTACCGATTAAGGGATATAAAACATAATACTGCAGTCCGTCAGTCATCAGCAGTTACTCGTCTAGTTGTGTTTCAACCCCTAACCTGAATACTCCTGCAAACTAAAACTAAATGCCTGCAACATACGTACTAAATATTGTTACTTTGGGTGTGCTTGACAGCAAAATGTGTTACTCGTGCTCATCTCGGAGGCGACAAACTGATAGACTTCTGGGAATCCTGTGAATGCTGCAAAGTGTTTTCATTCCCGTGAAAGAAGACGATGAGCTCTGGGTGACATTTATAAAGAAGAGGTCCATGTAATGATTCCCGTCAGCAGTTTTTTCATAAGAAAACCAATATGGCCAGGTTGCTTATCATCCACTTAGTAGCTTCTGTGTGTAACGCCTCAATATGGAATGCGGCATTAACATCACGCGGTGCGTTAAAGCAGTGCCTTTGTGTCTAATTCACGCTCTCGACAAATGGTCCGGTAGCCTTGTGGTTATGGGATATGCTTGCATGTCCTCTAGCTCCAACGTCGCTGGTTCGGACCCAGTAATCAGACAGAATCACTGATAGTCCGGCAGCCAGAACGAGTTCTGCAGGGATCGAAACCGAAAATGAGACTTTCATTGAATGATGTACACCTCATGCCTACTACAAATCTGCCCGTCTGCCGAGTCCTACTTCGTTCCTCTTCTTGTCAGACAATATCAAAGAAAAAGACATGCAAGTCCAATAGGGCGCAGATTGCAGTTTTTGCTTAAAAAGAAATTTTCTATGTTTTCTCAGATTAAGCGAAACGTTCTATGCCAAGCGTCGTGATCTTTCGCATGGAATGTCTTCCAATCAGAGCTGATCATGTGCAAGTACTATTATCATGCTTCTGATCGTAATGTATGCGAGAATGTGCTTAAATTTACAGTAGACTACATTGCTTAGAATGCCTGCACGTAAGGAGGCTTACCAAATGGAATGTGTTTAGCTTCATAGACAAGGGTGATAGAGCAGGGAACCAGGTAGAACTCGGTAGATACGCAAATTCATAGTAGGCATGTGGTGTACCTTATTCTGTGAAATTCTCATTTTCGGCCTCGTTCTCTGCAGAAACTCGTTCTGGTTGCGGGATTACACCCACTGGTGAGGCCCAACACGATGAAACATGTCTCGTGTTGGTTAAATCTGTTGAGATTTGATATAAAACAATAATGACAATTATAGATAATAAATTTAGATAAATCGAAAGTCTATTAGCATCTCTCCATATTATTACAACAGCGGTATCATGACATCACGATACAACATTTGATCAACAGAAATTTTTGTGTGATTAATCAATTGCGCCAAAAGATTAGCTTAGAATAGCTTAGAATAGTATATGAATAGAATAGTATTTTGTCTTTTGTCCCACTTATTTCACTCCTCAGTTTTTAAATTCTGTATTATCCTTGTTATTATATGTAGGGAAATTAAGATGCATCTCAAAAGATCGAGAGAACATGGTTGACTGTTGAATGTGCATTGTTAACAATACGAAGTGAGATAATAAGGCCCAGCTTGCAATTTTTCGATTTTTGACTGCATATATCGCTGTAATCTTCAGTCGCTAATTCTCAAAATCCAGTTGTATTCTATACTAGTAAGGCCCCCGGACTTCGTCTAGGATTTATATGCATAAGTATGTTAAATTAAGACAGTGCACATTGTATGTATGCACATTGTTGCATACCAAGTTTACCAACTCATTCGCCTACACTGATTGGCTGTCTTACCATTTAGATCGCGTTCTCATTGGCTGTTGCTGAATCCGTTGTGAAACATTAGAATCAATGAGACGCATGTCTAGCGAGGCAATTTTTTAAAGCAAATGAGGAGTTCATTTGTAAATTTAATGTAGTTACTTGTGTAATTAATATTTTTTCGGTAAAAATTTACACAAAAGTCTACTTTTCTCTGTAATTATGATACTTAGGGAAATGAGACCGGGCGGTTTTAACTACAAATTTTTTGTTCTATTAAATGGTAGTATCATATTGGCGTAAAGTTTCATGGTTTAGGAGGAGTTTGTCGGCGTTTTCCATTTTATATATAAGATAATTCTTCAGTTACTCGTTCAGGCACCTATCTAGGTTGATGTTGCTAGATCTTAAGAACAATCAAATTAATGAAGCATGCAAAAGTTGTAGATTCTTGTCAAATTTCGGTATATTGTAAGTTAATTTATTAAATGATTATGAATTTTGAGAGAAATTATGAGAATCGTGAATCTTTACAAAGTGCAATGACAATGTACCGATGCCTATTGTCAGTCTGCCACTCATGAGGTACTGGTGTTATGACAGTGCATATCCACAGCGTAGTATTGTTTTCAAAGTGCTCCAGTCCTTCATTTTATGGTCTCAGATTTCTTCAGTTTTCATTTGCCCTCTGTTGCTGTTTATGTCAACCCCTTAACGTCCGTAACCAAAAAATTGAGGGCACACACGTAGCCGCAAAAATTAATAATTAAAAACTTAAAATCATTATATTTTGTATTTATTCATCCATAAATGAAAATATCAAAAATCATCAAAAAACGCTTGAACTGACTCAGTTAGACTTTGTTAAACTTGAATAAACATTCCCAAAGATAATTTGGAAGAAAGACATGAGATAATCTGAATTGTTTTCCGGTGAATCACCGATGGACCACCCACATGCTCTTCAGAGTCGTGATGTTCATGTAGAAATACAGAATCGACACTTCAGCAGATTCGACTGAAGTATTGTCTTCTGATTCATCCCCATCAGTAGATTCATGTTCATCCAATGAATCATTGAACATTTCTTCAGATACACGCACGTCGTTGCACATAAACGATCCTTTTAGTCATCATAAGGTCATTTCAATAAATGTGATAGTAACCAAATCGAAGTGAGTTGCTTGACATTGACCACAGAACACAGACAATTTGAAGTTGCTTTCAAGTAGCCGTAGGGCATTGTATTACATTAAAACGACATAGTGCATCTGACTCACACGTGAATCATGGACGTTAAGCGGTTACGCGCCAGTTTTGTTGCTTCAACATTCAGCTATGAAGTGTAAAAATAGGTATTATTCCTTGCATATTTGCATCTCATGAATACTAGCAGTTGATTGTCAATACTTATCCATGTACTATATTTAGCATCTCACGATCAGTCTCAACCTCGAGGAAGCCCCAAAGGCCAATAATAAAACTCATCTTCAAATCCCTTACAAAACTTCCTCTTTCGAGTCTCAGGAATCGAACTCAGTCAGTTTTTCATCGACAGAGTTTTGAGATTTGAGATACGATTCTTCGGCGAGATTGATGGGCAGGAGCTTCATTGCAGTATGACATGATTATTTAATCGAATACAAAAACTGTGTTCCTTCGTCTGTGGTATTGTCTCGTGTCGATAATTACACCAAACATTCCAGAACAACACTATCCCATCTAACACGCCATACAATCTTTGATTCACACAGGGAATACAACTGGGAGAGTTC
Source organism: Prostheceraeus crozeri (assembly GCA_907163375.1). Taxonomy (NCBI): domain Eukaryota; kingdom Metazoa; phylum Platyhelminthes; order Polycladida; family Euryleptidae; genus Prostheceraeus; species Prostheceraeus crozeri. Next base: position 159,963 of record CAJQUW010011435.1, read on the forward strand.
AATGAATGGCAGCCGATTATCGGGAAAGGAAAGATGGTAATGTAAGCGGCGAGAAAATGGGAAACTCCTTTCATACAAATTGTAGGAAGTCTGCTTGAGAAGTTAGACAGCGGCGTAGATAATTAACTCTATTTACAAGAAAATAGAAGCAATCCAAGCTTCTTTAAACATTTGAATGAAAATTCATTTATTACCGATTTCTTTGATGTTTTTTTCTTTGATAGAAAATTCAGTTATTATTTTCGTTTAGGAGATATATTCCAATTTGTATCAGTCGGCTTTCTAATAGAAGGATTGCAGTTCGTTAGTCTACGAGGCGATCACAGCGACTGAAACTTCACCTCCAACATGAACGATAAATATCATGGAAATATCTCGATGTCGATCCTTTTCAGTGAAGTACATAAAACATTGCCCTTCAGTTGAATCAAATCTGTGCTAATGATATCTATTGACATCTTCCTTTTGATTATCATGGCGACTAGCTGCAACAGCAATAGATATCCTATGTAGCGACTACTGCCTTATAGCCGATGCGTTGGAATTATTTGTCTATGTGCCATGCGTGTGCGGCATGTCATACGTGTGCCAGTTTATCACTGATATCAGGCTTAAATGCTGTAGAAAGTCACAGATTTGATGCACGAGTCTCCTATATTATGTCTATAAACGAGGACTTCTAAGTGCAGACTGACTGATATCGGTGATACTGGTATCACATAATTAAAATGCCGTAAGAGCATTTATAAGTAAGTACATTGTCTTTTCATGTTGTTTTTAGGACTTTTAGTTGAAGCACGGCTATTCTTAGTTCATGGCATGCTTGAAGATCGTCTTTCTCATGAGCTTGCATAGACATTTGAGGATGCTCTAATTTTTATACTATTGCTTCGCCAAGTATCTAAACTTGACTCGTCAAAAAAGGCCTACGATTACTTACAATGATAAATCATAATTTATGGTATACATTCACACAAGCAATCTGTAAATTAACCCTATTTTGTCCAGGCGATTTTGACTTCTGAAACCGGAGGGCTTCTGGCAACCCTCATCCGGTTACGATGCTCTTAAATCGTTCTAACGATAGTATCTAAAGCAGTGGTTCCCAACCATTTAATGTCTCACTACCACTTGATATCTTGAACGTGCGCCGCGTACCACTTAGTCTCAAAGAAATTCTTTATATGTTAGGAAAGATGTAATTCTTTTATATTTCAAAGAAATCTATTTTTGCGAACAAAACAAACTTAAAACAAAGAGCAGTCACTCCATAAGTTGAGGATGCTTCTTCCGAAAAAAATGAAAGTAATTGACTGCGCACCGAAAACTAATTCAAATATATTTAAAATGGAACTATTAACTAATGGGAACACTGCATCTTCTTGTTTTCCACCAGCTGATCAATGCGGGGGATGATATTGCTAACAGCACACCGAAACTCATGACCGCAGGAGCCACAAGCCAGTTCCGTCTTTTCGATTTAGTCTTTCCTTTTTTGCTAACATCGAATATGTGGACTCCATGCTCATCCAGAAGTTGTTCAAGATATACCAGTAGTGTGTCAAATACCAACGATCAAATGACGGTAGTGCATCGTTTTTTAAGAAACATAGCCTATATTACCTTTTCAAAATACGTGAGCTTTCAAAAAGCACAATCTAAAATGCATGGTTTTGTTCTGTTGATTTCGACCTGTCGGTCGCTCAATAGATGTTATGTCATCGCCTGTCGCATTGATATCTTAACAACTCAATACAAAGTTTGATGTGACGAGATGAAATTTATGCACAAGACATATCATCGTCTATTGAGACAAAGAAAAGTGAGAAATTGCATCGAATTTTGCTGTCGATCTAATTTTCCCAAGCTGACTAGCACTTTTCCTAATAGATTTTGTCTATGACATGAATAGATTAAATTATCATCATGATAAATATAACTCACTCCGGTCAGTCCCGCGCGAACTATCTGATGAGCTCTCGCGAACCAATAGTGTGCGAGCGCCACCCACAGGTTGGGAACCTCTGATCTAAAGGAATTAGAAACAAGAGCGACACTTGCAGTGAAGCCGTTCGAAAGGAGGCATTTTTAGTTTTTAACAACTCGGTCATCTACAGTTAGTCAAAAAGCAATTCCATTTTTTTCAAAAGATGATCTGTTGGGAATTGATTGAAAAAGAATGAGCAATTTCACCATGTTATCCATCACGAATGCGTGTTGATATATCGCATCGTATTTCTACATTCTGAAAATACTATAGCAGCTTATAGATATTTGCATTCGCAGCTGAAAAAAAGGAGCAGACCTGAACAGATGCCGTTTCATTTAATATCAACAATGATCGGCAGTCCTAGCTCACATCCTGAATTTAAACAATTCCTCCATCCATTTGCAGTTATGATGGAGCAAATTCGAGATGCCTGCGGCCTACATGTACGCAATGAACATGTTAAATAATTGAATATTGAAGTCAGCTCTCATTTTCATCTGAGGGTGAAACTCAATATCTAATTATTCAGTTTTGGATTATTCTATATATGAATATTCCTACAGTTTACTTTCAAAAAGCAGTTTTACTGATCATCATCGAGGACCCCCCACCGGTCGAAATAGGGTTGATGAATCGGCTATGTCGTCATTCAAAATAGGCATTCTATAGCCTCTGGAAGGCAAGAAAATGTAGAAATCTGAAATTTCTACGATTTTCGTTCTTGACAGAGACCTTAGAATTTCTTATCTTCTAATCTCTATGTCACTATGCCCCTTAATTACAAATCCTATATATCTATTGAAATTTTATTCTGCTATCATAGAAAATGTAGAAATAATAGTTTAAATTTGGTTCTTTCATTTCTTCAGTCCAAGAAGAAAAAATCCAAAACGAGACTGATGTATGTCTTTCTTCTTTTTAATTAATCTTGAAGCAATGATGAAGCTGTGACGAGGTCAAATTTATCAAAACATGTGGTGAGAATTCCTATGAAAAACTGTGCTGTTATTTTTATTGCTGCTTAACGGCTTGCCGGTCACCTTAGAATATTCAAACTATAAGTCGATCGATCATGAAGATGGACCCATATCTACACATGATTTTTTCTTAGTATGAGAGGAATGTGCCGAAACCTTGTTCACTGTTCTTGAGAGTGAATAATTTTTGCTAGTTTTTCATTGTGCACAATTTATGTTTCATTATGTTTTCTATTATTTATCATCAATATGCAACTTTTAAGACACAACTGACTATATCCTGCAACATCTGCCAGACAGCCTACTACATCCTGCATCATTTGTGTGTATTCGGTTACATCAGTGATATAACCAACTACACCCTAGAATATCTGGGATACAGCCGAATAATCCTGTGACACAACCGACAACAGCCTCTGATATCTGTGACACAGCCGTTTACATCCAATGATATCTGTGACACAGCAGACTACATCCAATGATATCTGTGACACAACCGACAACAGCCAATGATATCTGTGACACAGCAGACTACATCCAATGATATCTGTGACACAACCGACAACTGCCAATGATATCTGTGACACAACCGACTACATCCTGTGATGTTTGTGACACAACCGACTGCATCCAATGATATCTGTGACAGAACCGACTGCATCCAATGATATCTGTGATACAACCGATTCCATCCAATGATATCTGTGACTCAACCGACTACATACAATGATATCTGTGACTCAACCGATTGCATCCAATGATATCTGTGACTCAACCGACTACATACAATGATATCTGTGACTCAACCGATTGCATCCAATGATATCTGTGACTCAACCGACTACATACAATGATATCTGTGACTCAACCGATTGCATCCAATGATATCTGTGACTCAACCGACTACATACAATGATATCCGTGACTCAACCGATTGCATCCAATGATATCTGTGACACAATCGACAACAGCCTCTGATATCTGTGACCCATCCGACTACATCCAATGATATCTGTGGCACAAACGGACTACATCCAATGATATCTGTGACTCAACTGACAACAGGCTCTGATATCTGTGACTCAACCGACTGCATGCAATGATATCTGTGACTCAACCGACTGCATCCAATGATATCTGTGACACAACCGACTGCATCCAATGATATCTGTGACACAACCGACTACATCCAATGATAACTGTGACACAACCGACTGCATCCAATGATATCTGTGACACAGACGACAACAGCCTGTGATATCTGTGACACAACCGACTGCATCCAATGATATCTGTGACACAATCGACAACAGCCTCTGATATCTGTGACCCATCCGACTACATCCAATGATATCTGTGGCACAAACGGACTACATCCAATGATATCTGTGACACAACGGACTACATCCAATGATATCTGTGACACAACCGACTACATCCAATGATATCTGTGACACAACCGACTGCATCCAATGATAACTGTGACACAACCGACTGCATCCAATGATATCTGTGACACAACCGACTACATCCAATGATATCTGTGACACAACCGACTGCATCCAATGATATCTGTGACACAACCGACTACATCCAATGATAACTGTGCCACAACCGACTGCATCCAATGATATCTGTGACACAACCGACTACATCCAATGATATCTGTGACACAACCGACTACATCCAATGATATCTGTGACACAACCGACTACATCCAATGATAACTGTGACACAACCGACTGCATCCAATGATATCCGTGACACAACCGACTACATCCAATGATATCTGTGACTCAACTGACAACAGGCTCTGATATCTGTGACTCAACCGACTGCATGCAATGATATCTGTGACACAACCGACTACATCCAATGATATCCGTGACACAACCGACTACATCCAATGGTATCTGTGACACAACCGACTGCATCCAATGATATCTGTGACACAACCGACTACATCCAATGATATCCGTGACTCAACCGACTACATCCAATGATATCTGTGACTCAACTGACAACAGGCTCTGATATCTGTGACTCAACCGACTGCATCCAATGATATCTGTGACTCAACCGACTGCATCCAATGATATCTGTGACACAACCGACTACATCCAATGATATCCGTGACACAACCGACTACATCCAATGATATCTGTGACACAACCGACTGCATCCAATGATATCTGTGACTCAACCGACTGCATCCAATGATATCTGTGACTCAACCGACTGCATCCAATGATATCTGTGACACAACCGACTGCATCCAATGATATCCGTGACACAACCGACTGCATCCAATGATATCTGTGACTCAACCGACTACATACAATGATATCTGTGACTCAACCGACTGCATCCAATGATATCTGTGACACAACCGACTACATCCAATGATATCTGTGACACAACCGACTACATCCAATGATATCTGTGACACAACCGACTGCATCCAATGATATCTGTGACACAACCGACTGCATCCAATGATATCTGTGACAGAAACGACTACATCCTGTGATATCTGTGACACAACCGACTGCATCCAATGATATCTGTGACAGAAACGACTACATCCTGTGATATATGTGACACAACCGACTGCATCCAATGATATCTGCGACACTGCCGACAACAGCATCTGATTAAATATATATTTCCGACTAAATTTTGAGATATTTGTGATATAACCTACTGCACATGAAAATGATATTCAGCTTGGAAAGCAAGTCAGTCTATAGTTAGATGCGATCAGTGAAATTAACTTATTTCATGTAGCAACATGCATGTATAAATTTCTAAATATATAAATTTCATAATTGTAATTAATTTATGCAGATATAAGCTCATGCATTGAAGTCTTCCAAATTCTGAACGTAAATTTTCTCGATACATGTATGTAATAGCCATACGGTTCTCTGAAGTCATCATTCTGACATGTTCTTATATTCACAAAAGAGGATGGCATTTTGCAGTGCAGATCAATCAATTAAATGAAGATATTTTGTTTTTGCAATCTATCAATTACAATTATTCTACTTCAGCAATCAATTAGTTGCGACTTGCTGCAAAGAATTTGTCTTTTGACGCCAATCAGAGAATTCTATCGAATTTACAGGTGCTCTGAAATCCTTCCTTTATTAATTATGAAATAATATCTGGATACTGGATTGAATCAAACCAAATCACGTATACTATACTTCTCCATCACATTCAATTAACATATCTATTCATCTGCAATACTATTGTTAAACTGAGATTTTGTATTCAGTCATTAAATCATAACGCTTATTAAAGTTTGCGCTTATTTTTATTGGATATTAGCAGAGCTGCGTCTGATATTCCTGCATTATTTAGTTTTCTATGGCTTCATCGACGGAATCTTGCTCAGTCAGTGCAATTTTCCGCTATTGGCTGCTAACAGATACGCAGTCTGTAAAATACATATTGATGCTAAGCGAATTCATAGGAGTCTTAAAAATGCAATAATATTCATGCATACATACCTCCAGGAAACTTTTTAAGATGACTATCCTTCAATAGAAATGGGCATCATATGTAGGATGGACAGTTAATACGCACCGTTGTATTCTTGTTTGGGCTCCAAAAGTCTTTTTCAACCAAAACTCAAAATATCGGTGGTTTCATCAGTTGTTGCTCGTCAATACGGGAGGTTCATTTCAAATAAATTGAAAATAGACAAGTCACTCCCATATATTTACGATTTTTATTCGAAAAAAATAACACGAAGTCAGAATAAGTAAGCGACGCGTTTCGTCCGAAGACATTCTCAAGGGGATTTCCCAAGGCCTTGAGACTGTCCTTGGACGAAAGGTGTGGGGTACTTGTTTAAAATAAAAGTCGTAAATAGATGGGAGTGACTTGTCCATTTTCAATATACTCTAATAGAACTGCATTTCTCATCAGTTCACCGATTTGAAACCCTTGACATTGACTTCCATTCTTCCAAAGGATTGACTGTTGTAGATATTTGCTACCCAAAATAAAAGTTGGAAATGATGATAATTTGCAGCGAATCTATTGAGAAGGGAGTTGTTTTGATCTTGTACTAAATTGATGCGGAAAAGTTTGCAAATAAGGGAAATTGGATAAGATTTCAGTTACATAATCCAATTTGCTTACGAGATCATTCATCAGACAATTCGAATATCTCTACTTGATGAAATAATTTTTTCATTGATTTTCTTCGCAAACTTTTGAAACTATTTAATTGAGCGAGGACGGAATTTGACATGTTGATGATCTGAAATTCTTGTTCAAATCGTACATTTCCCTTCGTCCACATTATGGAATTATTCTTTGACTCAGGGCTGATACACATGAGCATGATTGTAGCCGGCGAAGAATTGTAAACTCTCAGTATTCAGGAATTGCAACCGATATGTTTGTGGGTCTCAACTGTTTTGAATCTTAAAAACGATGCCTTATTTATGACTTAAGGAGAAAACAGCCTCAAAGGAAACACATTTCTATCCATATTATCATTTATTATTTTGCATGTTATTATTTTTACATTTTTTAGTCCTCGTGTTTTTCTAAGGCTCATTGAAACAACAGAGCAGTGATCTGATAAAGCTTAAATACAGATGCTTTAAAGTGTACGCATCTATCTGGACTGATGACCTGCAATGATTAATTTATGAGCTCTGTTTCTTTCTTGACAAGAGTGAATATTTCCTTTATATCTAATAGGAAGCTTGACTTATGAATATATAATAATATAATAATTATCATTGCATACTGTGTATAATCATCATGAATAGAAACTTGCTTTATAATTTAATCTTGTCGCCATTAATTGTGCTTGAACATGAAGAATTTAGTACTCTGTTCATGACTTGGATAATTTCAAATATCTTCCGAACTCAGTGAATTTCGTTTCGTTTCTGTACAGTTAAATGCGACTCCTCACATTGAAATTGCTTAAAAAGGTTTAAATGTTGTAAAAAGTGTTGAGAGCAGCAAATTAGTGTTTCTACAGTCGTCAGTTTATCAGGAATAGGTTGTTTTTATCCCTTTTTAACATGCATGTGTATCTATACACCTGAAAGCATGAATTTCACAAGCATGTGCTTGATCGCCGTGAGGCCACAGACCAAAGTGGGGGAGCGATGGCGTTTTCAACTAAATTCCAAATAGTGATGCACTAAAGAGCGATCTCTACAAGACGCCTTATTATTGCAAGATTTATTGTATCGATTGGAGCTGCTTTGGTGCATTATCTGCAAATCATTTTAGAGAAACAGTTTAAATGGCTTGTGAATTACATGTGCTATCAAATACCTTCAGCACTCTGAATTTAAGTTTCTGTACATGGGATAAATTTACAATCATGCTACATCTTCCATGTCATCTGCAGGCCAGTTTTGCTATGTGTATCATATTCGCGTGGGTCTCTCATTCAAATGTGGTTCTATTCAAAGAAATACGATAAATTTGAATTTTTTGAATGATCTAATGCCACTAAAACTCCAAATAGAAATTTTGGCCTTAAGAAATCTAAGCGATGAATAGAAAGGAATTTAGAGAAGATTGTAACTGTTGACTAAACGGCCCAATAGTTTTACAAGAAACTGCAATCAGTATGCTCAAAACCTATTCATCGTAGAACGAGATTTCAGCTGGGTCGTACACATAAATAGATAAAAAGAAGGAGACACGCTGCTATTTTCACCTCCACAATATTAGTCCATGTAGAATATAGATCAATCTCTCACTGCATAGATCTCGATGCCACTCCACATCAAATGCATAGAAAACTCAGAGTTAATCTTCGATTCTCATTGGCATTCAGTGTACTCCGCACAAGAGTTAATCTTCGATTCTCATTGGCATTCAGTGTACTCCGCACAATGTACTGCATATTAATCGAATGGCTTTTCAATTTGAACTTGTATGCACCTATCAGACCATTGCATTGACCTCCATGGCTGATTTCCAACCGCCCTAGCGTGACTTGTCATTCGACATTGGTCATAGCGATAAGCTGCTTATCTGAAGTGGGCTATAACGGATATTGATTCAAATTTGCAGCAGCTGTGAGTGAGCGAGTTCGAGGTACCAATGGCCAAATATAACTCACAACAGCGCTTTAATATTGACTTTCATATTCCAGTCAAGCAGACTTTGATAAGTGTTTCTAAATTGAGTCATGTAAGACTTCTCCACCACTTTTGTACATCAAAGGAACTTAAAATCATTTGTATCAAATATATCAAATCCATGTGTCAAATGGAAAACGGAAAGTTTTAGTGATTAGAAGTGGGTTTTACACGGGCTCATCAAAGTTCGTCGCAATTAATTTGGGCGAGACCAGCTTTTCTCAACCAGCGTTTCTCAGTCCATTAGATATCTAATTTGCTTCATACAATGTAAGTATTTAAACACTTTGGATTCATACTACACATAGAGGGCTTCATGTCGTTAGTATATAAATTTGCAAAAATTTAGCTCTTTAAAAACTGCTCCAATAATTTTTTGGGTCAAAGGAACGTAATCTCCGTAAAAACTTTTCATACAAAACTTTTTACTGCACTCAAACACTTTTATGAGTCAACACTCTACCTATATACACTTACTCTATGATTTACAGAGCGACTTTTATTAATTTATCGCCATCGGTCGAATGTGAACGCTCCTCCAGACAGTTAATCAACTTTAGTGTCACAACAAATTAATCTATCAACTAATTGCAATTAATTTTTCAATCCCCCCAGAATCTGCGCTTTCTGTTTGATTTACATGTACTTGAATTGGTTGGTTGAAGTAGCATTTATTCACTATGAATCATTGAGAGCATTTACTTTGCGCAGACTTTTTTCATCCTCAATACTTTGATTCTGAATGACTCTCAACTTTATTTGTCACATCATTGGCCTATTGTTTTCTCTCTGCTTTTGGGACACATTTCTTGAACTCATCTCCGTTTATCAAAGTTTATGTGTTGAGCTTAACAGAAAACGAATATCTTTCTGGTGAGTAGCCTCAATGTCATCGAATCTTCCATAAATGAGATCTCATTTCAGTGGCAGATAAATAAATTATGAGAGGGAGAGAGACGGAAAGTACTCCGATTTTTGACACGAACGGCCGGGGTTATTCGACCGCCAGTCATCTTTCTCAACTTCCATGTGTAACGTGATCAGAGATGAGCAATTCAATTTGCTTGTTCTCCACCACAATTTTTCCTCCTTTGCCAGCAAGAGACTAAGAATCTGACTGAGAAGTTAGCCTGTAAACAACTAACGAAGTTGTTTAAATTACGATTCCATGTCTGCATATTGAACATAGGCGCTATGAATAAATGGTGGCGAACAGTTCACCTGTGTAATCGACCTAAAATAGATGGTGTGTGGTTGCCTGTTTGAATGTAGTACGCTGGTTGCTGCACCGCCATGAGTCGAGGACAATGACTGCCGTGCCACACCGGCCGGAACATAGGACGCTGACTACTGGAGTTGATCGGTCTGCAGAGGAAGGACAATGACTACTAGAGTTGATCGGTCTGCGGATGAAGGGCAATGACTACTAGGATTGATCGGTCTGCGGAAGAAGGACAATGACTACTGGAGTTGATCGGTCTGCGGAGGAAGGACGCTGACTACTGGAGTTTGTGCGTCTGCGGATGAAGGACGCTGACTACTGGAGTTGATCGGTCTGCGGAGGAAGGACGCTGACTACTGGAGTTGATCGGTCTGCGGAGGAAGGACGCTGACTACTAGGGTTGATCGGTATGCGGATGAAGCACGCTGTCTGATGGAGTGGATATCAGCATGAACAACTTATTTTGGAAAAAATAGAGTAACATTAAAGTTAATAATCATCGTAATCGATGAATTCATGAAATCAGAAATGAGTCAAATCTGATTTTCGGTTCTTCTATACCTTTAATGATTAATGTACATTTTGCTAAATACTATTAGCTTATGAAAGTTTCAAATCACATCACCTGTTACCTCCGCTAGCCACATCTGATGCAAACATCAATGAAAAGTCGTGGCATAACATGTTCTTCACATCCAGTCACAAAATCCTTATTAGCATTGGCTTCGGACTTAAATTCCAGGAAGGCACTTTTCTTCCATCTTTCGACGTAATGTGGACTACTAATTGATTTTACTGCAATCTATGGTTGCCATCCTAGCAGATCATGTCATTTTTCGATGCAACTTCGCATTTCGGAAGGTTTCCAAACAACCACCGCTATACTGACGCTGACAATGCAAACTGAAGCGAACTTCGTGTTGTCTTATCCACGAGAAAAATAATACAAATTCCTGATGTTGATGTTTTCTATGGATACAGAAATGAGGATACAAATGTGGCTCATGACGTCAAAACTACTCAACAAATGTACATTCGATATATACCAAATATGCGTTCGGGCCATGCGAACTTGTACATTAATATACTTGTACTTACGATTAATATACTTGTAGATAGCAGTTATCTATTTTGTGAACTTCTATTAGACATCATTATTCCCTTACTCTTGATTTTCTGCCCACTGCGTGTGATAAATGCACATACATGCATGTCATGTAAAAATGGACAATGATTTTCTACAATCAGATGGAAGAGACTACACGCTTCGATTCAACATGAAAACTGTTTATGTTGACCACTCAAGCATTGATATTATAGCTTCGTCATCTCAAGTAGTACAAGAAGCATAGTCATCGCCTGTATAACATCGCCTGCATGCATAACTAATGCCCTCAGGCTCATTTTCTTTTGTCAATAGACGGAATTCAATATCATTAATTCTGTTTCTTTATTCAAAAAAATTTTCACGTTTACTTCGCTTGCATTGTCATAGCTTCTTTTAAAAAAACTCTTCTATTTAACAATTTTCTCAAGATAAAATCAATCTACCAAATAAATGCGATCTATTCGCGACATGTCGAAGCACTACTTCGTCGTCAGGCGCTATTTGTAATTGTAATACAACTAGGGCCTATTATAATTATATTGTGACCCATTTGCAAGTAGTATATAGCAGTGCTTCGACACGTCGCAAATAAATCCCATTTAGTGTGTTTTGGTACATTGGTCTCTCTCCTGGGAAAATTATCAGTAATGCGTCTACCTGTACACGCCTTCTCCTCTATTTCCCTTCTATTAAAAGTGATTACTCGGAATTCACATATCATGCAATACGAATTCGTATTGAAAATGTGAAAATCAAATTGGGATCTAGTCTCTTCATCTTATCAGTTGTTCTTTACGATATGATTTGGTGAATCATCTCATAAGAATAACTGATCAGATGAAGATTCAAATTTCATTGACTGACTCTCATGATTCTCGCTGTTCATGAAATATAAGACAATCATTCTGGTATAAACGACAGCGTACATTTTGTAAAGTCATTAGTACACTTCGCAACATAAGTCTGTGAAATAGCGCGCAGTGAAAGATTCATCATCATTTGGCGACGAGGACAGCCCCTCCACAGAGCTATGTCGTCCTCAACATCTGGCTCCGTCTCCCGCCCCCGATGATCGTTGCATGCCATTCTTCCTTGTTGGAATACGTCAGAAATTCTCCTTCACTTGAGAAATGACCATTTGAGATGGCGGGAATTTAAATGAAACGCTTCGATAACACGATGACTTCTTGACCGATAATCCCCTGCACCAGTGACTTCAATCTTTGCGTGCAAGAATCACTGGAGTGAACATTTCGTAATTCCGATCAGTGCTACGTTTCCAAACTCTCGTCAGTTAATGAGATAGATCTCAAAAACCATTTATCAAAGATTGAGATCGCCCATGAGCATCATTGGTTTCCATGACGATGCAGTGAAAAGATGAAGTCCTGTCTTAGGATCTCAGAATCACACAGGTGGAGACCGTCATTGGTTTCCATGACGGTGCAGTGGATTGTTTCCGATCCTGAGGTTATGAGGTTGCTGTACACTCAAAGATACAAGTCTTGACAGTAGCATTATGAAATAGAAAGTCATGCGGTCAACCATAGATATCCGACACTCGATGACATCAGTCACGGAACTGTTAGTCCGGCAGGCAAAATGAGTTTCTGCAGGGAACAAGGCCGAAAATGAGACTTTCAAAGAATGAAGTACACCTCATGCTTACTATGAATCAGCACGTCTGAAGAGTTCTTCTTGGTTCCTCTTCTTGTCAGACATTTGGAAAACACAATGGAACGTAGATCGCAGTTTTTATTTCAATTGACGTTTGCTATGCTTTCTCTTATCAACTGAAAAGTACTACTTAGTCTAGAGCCATAGTTTTTGACATAGAATATCTTCAGGTCATTTCTTATCATCTCATAGGCATTTATCTATTAAGGTAAGCACATTCAGATTTGTCAAGCTTCATGATGTCGCCACAAACACGGAAATTTTGGTAAATTTTATCCACATTGAATCATATTCTCGCATATATTACCGATGAGAAACATGATAATGTCACATGCATGTGATAAGAAGTGACTTGAAGACATGCCAAAAATTATGGCTCTAGACAGTGCTTTTCAGCAAATTAGAGAAAGTGCAAAAAGCGTCATTTTTGCCAAAAACCTCAATCTACGTTCCATTGGGTTTCATGTTTTTTATTTCATCCTCTCTGACAAAGAGAGGAACCATGCAGAATTCGGCAGAAGCGCAGATTCGCAAAAAGCATAGGGTGCACATCATTCGTTGAAAGCCTCATTTTCGGCCTCGTTCTCTGCAGAAACTTGTTCTGGTAGCCGGACAATTTAGGACGGAAGTGTACATCGAAAACAATATTGCGCTTAGGAATCAGGTTGCAATGACAAAGATGCCAGAAGGACGACTTTCAGTGACTGACAATGGTTAGGTACTTTTTGAAATCGCTTTGAAGAAGCAATTTGCAATACATTGTTGTAAGACAAGAATCGGCAACTACTGCTCGCTTCAGCGAGTAGCAACGGAGTCTAACCGTGTAGCTGAAATTACCATCTAGATTTAGCGGGTTTCCATTCAAGTCATATTGTATTGATTTAAAGCGATAATCTGATTTCTGTGCGGTCAACGATCATTTATGCTAAATAATGCACTAAACACTAAGGCTAGTTATGATAATACAAAATAGCTTCCATCGTACGTAGCTACATGCTTGGTGTTGAAATGAAATGTCTCCCATTTCTCTCTTTGATTTTTTTGGGTAAGGAAAAAATGGTAGTAGTCAATTTACATCTATATTGCACTAGCGTTTGCGACAGCTGCAACTGAAAACATAAAGCGATTATTCAGAGTTAAATTTCGCTCTTCAAAATGAATTACATGATAAAATGTATGAAGCCTAAAAGATCGTAGACAAAAGAATTCATCCTCTTTCTAAGATCGGAGCGAGAGTATACTTCTAAAAACCAACTAAAAGTAGAAGACGAGAAAGTAATTACCAGTCAAAGGAAGAAAAGAAAAAGGAAATTCAGTCAATTTTGCTTCCAGACACTTCTGATACTGTGCTTCACATTGTTGCTACCACTTATCTGCTGAGTCCATGCGCTTCCTTGATGATGCGTCTTCTCCAATCCGTCCACCATTCGTGCCGTAGACCAGCCGATCGCGTGATTCTGCGAATGTGCGTGGGAATTCCCTTCTGAATTCTCCTGAAAGGTGGCCACAGCTCTCTTGTGATCCTTCATCCTTTCGCCCAAACGTCGACCCGACTCATCCACATATCTCCATTCACAACCACCGCATTCCAGCCTGCGAGGCTTGTATTTTTAGTCGCCTGACGATGGTCACAAGCTCTAGCGCAATAGAGATGTACATTGGCTACTACCATTCTGTTTCCTATACCCAAAAATCAAATATGTTGTGGTGTAGTTACTGTGCTGAATTACGTCTCTCATTTAGGTTTGTATTGCTCAATTTCTTTAGTAAGCACGGATGTTTAAATTATCATAATTGCAATGAACAAGTTTTTCATCGCCACTGCTACCTTAGATGGATTGCTTTCTGCCAAATCTGACATGCTGACCACTCATCGAGGAACGTTGAAGGAAAAGTGATTTATAATGTCCAGTTCATGACATGTGTACAGCGCGTAAAGTGATTCCTCATATTTGAATTCACTTGCTATTCGTGCTTCTCCCATTGATTTATTCAAACTTAAAGACTTCTGTATGTTTGACTCCATAAATACCCAAACTGGAGAGAAATTGGCAAATTCGACCGAGATATGGCCTCTAAAATACACAAATAATCGCCACAGACAGCTTTGCCTATATATGACAACAATAAGACAAAACCTATTAAGTCTAGAAACTAAAATTCGTTGTAGCGATCTTTAAAATTCCCACAAGAGATGTGAAAGTGTCCTTAACAAGTTCAGATCGTGAACTTGGGGTACAAGTATCGATTTCACACCCAGCTGATAGGCAAACTGTAAATACGAAATTGTTTTATTGCATTAGAGGATTCATTAGTCATTATGGCATCCTGGAGGGGGCAAACGCCGATCAGACGAAGTTCAAGATAGACACTTTAACATTCAATTCGATCAGATCATTTTCAACAAGGATCACCAACATGTTACTAATGACCTTGTAAAAGTATCAAGTATGACATTTTACACCTTCCTCCTGCGATGCTTGTCAGTTTACAGTACTAATGCACTAATTCATATTAGTGTAAAGCGCCTATCACCTCTCTCTCTCTCTGCCCGCGTGCTCGCTCTTTCATCGTTATCAACATCGTCGAATATGCTAATGATAGTAATCCTACCTAATTCACAACTCCCTGCTTATGTGCGCCATCTCTCCACCAACAATGTATAAAAAATGAAATTGAGAGCATTGATATGATTGATATCCTGGTTTTCATTTTCTAAACGACTGTTTGTTTGTAAAACAAATGCACAGCTCCTTTCAACATTTCACATAACGCGAGAAATGTTGCTGAATCAGGAAGACAGAACAAAAGTGAATTAGTACTCCAGTCCGCTATTGTATCCAAGATGCACGTTTACATTGATATACTTATGTCAGTAAAACAAGAGAGATTCTTTCTCTCTCAAAATTCAAAAAATTCAAAGGGTTTTCTTTTCATATGAAAATACCCAAGTAAATGTATAATAATGATGTATGTAATTCAGCACCAATGAAACGTTCGAGATGACAATGAGATGGCTAAAATTCAATGAAAGCCTATTTGTGAAAGTCAGTACGTAACTTGAATGGAAACATGTACAGATGAAGTTGCAGTGTCCAATGAAATGAGTTCAAAGTTTATGAAAATACCATACCGAGTGAAATGAAGAGACAAATGTTGTTAGCAAGGATGTGGATATATACATACGATTCATGTGGATGTATGACATTCTGTCGAAACTGTATACCGGGATTTGAAATATTTAAAGGAGAGGAGGAATCATTCAAACCATGCTTTCAAAAAGTTATCTTGTTTGATAGTTATTTTAATATTAATTTAATCTTTCGTCAGTCATGTCCACAATCATTCTTTATTTATTATTAAGAGTCGTCTTGCAAGGGCCGACAGAAAATGAATCTCGAATATAAGACAACAAAAAAGTCACGAAATATTACTGTAGGATTAATTGATTTACAGAAAAGACACGTCTATGTGTAGAAGTTGATATCTATATCTATTCGTTACAAAAGTGCTAACAACGCGAGCTTTAATTCAACTGGTGGATATATGTTGTTAAGAAAATGCTACTGTACTTTAAAATCAATATTTCAACTCACCTGTAGTGACAAAGGATTAGAGGATTTGGTGAAATGTATAGGTATGAAGCTGATCCGGCCGGTAATTATTCAGTTGATTTACGAAACAGTGTGAATTTCCTAATCTCTTCACATTGACATTATCGGCTGATCGATATTTATAATTTCATTGGACGCGTTCTTTATGAAACTAACAATGGCGTCTCATTTTGTGGCATCTACGTATTACACTAAATTAGGAAATTGAAGCAATATCATTGTTTTCCTCTGCACGATCAAGTCGTGTTTTACTTTGTGCGACATAGCTGACGCACATATCACCCTTTATCTAAAAATTGATATCAATTCAATCTATTGTCTTATAAGAACTCCTGTTATTCTCTCTCTCTCTCTCTCTTCTCAATCTCTGCCTTTCAACCTTTCAATAACCTTTGATAATTTGTTTCTCTTAGTCGAGTCGATTCAGATCGATGTATCGTCCTATTCGTTACTGCCATTACTTATTCTTGTAATTTGATTAGCCCACGATAACATAACCAATTAATGTGACCAAAATAGTAAGAAAGTGAATTCTTAGACATCATTAAATACCAGTGCCTCTATAATGCTCATACATGTATAATGCTGATAGTATTTTCATGTAAAATACAAGCACAGATAGAATTCTAAGTTTATCGATTTTAGTAGAATAGAATGATGGAATTAGAAGCAACAGATCCAGATAATGAACTCATATTCAAATTGTTTAACCCAGCTCACACATGCACGTATGTTGCTGTAACCTGCAGACATGAAAACAAAACAATTATACATCTGGTTTTCAGACTTTTCGCTAATTATTTTCGAGAAAAAATTTCGAGACATGAGAGTAAGAGAAAGTATAAGTCAATATATACAACAAATGTGAAAAAAGTAAAATTCAAAACACTGCCAAGAAAGAGCGACTGTCAACACTGCTTCCCTCCATGCAATTATGGCTGGACAGAGCGAGAAATATCTTCATTGCTTCGAGAGATGGTAGAAGTAGACAAACTAGATGTTTGATGCAGGTCTTCTGTTTTGAGCATTCGGAGCCCTTCACACAAGAGGTTCCACAGTCAACGTTCTTTAGACATTCTTCCTACAGACGAAATTCTTTTTTACTGAGCAGTCTGCATATACTATTCCTGATAAGCACAATACGGCACATTTCGCATTTGGAATGTGATGAGTTTTGGACCGAAATTTCAAGAATGAATTTGCCTTCGGTCCTAGAATGCCATGCTTGCCATTGACCCATTTCACTCCAATCCAAGGACATGTCCACGACAGAACATTGTATTCCATCACGTCTTCATATTCTTCCGCGTTCCGGAAAGTCATCAAAGATCCTTTGAATAGCTTGCAATTTGATGATGCCTGCTCCCAAGTGTTCTCTGCATGAGAATAAATAATACAAAGCCCTGACGCCGTTCTTCTCCATGGGCTAACGCAGGAGTCATTTTTCGGCTTCAAAGCAGCTAAGCCACTTTTGAGTATTATCTTCATGCCAATTATTTCTTTCTTCAAATTTCTCTGGAGCTGTTTCTTCAAACTAAACATTTCCTTCTTCAAGGTGACTTCTTTTGCGCTCTGGTGAGCAGCAATTATCTTGAGTTGCTTCTTTATGCCAAGCATTTCCTTCTTCAAAGAGGCTTCCTTCACGGCCTGGTCAGTAATAGTTCGCTGGAGACTTCTCTTCAGGTTAAGAATTTCCTCCTTCAAAGAAACTTCTTTTGCGTCTCGTTGAGAAGCCGTTCTCTTCAGTTGCTTCCTCATGCCAATGATTTCCTTCTTCAAAGAAGCTTCCTTTATTTTCTGATGAGCAACAGTTCTCTTGAGTTGCTTCCTCATATCAACAATTTCTTTCTTCAAAGAAGCTTCTTTTACTGTCTGATGAGCAACAGTTCTTTTGAGTTGCTTCCCTATATCAACAATTTCTTTCTTCAAAGAAGCTTCTTTTACTGTCTGATGAGCAACAGTTCTCTTGAGTTGCTTCCTCACATCAACAATTTCATCCACCAACTTCATCATTTCTTCCTGCAACAATTCTATCGTTTCAGTGCTTACCTGTCTATTAGCAGCAAATTTGGTCAAAGTTCTCCTTTCTTCTGATACCTTCCTCGGATCAAGAATCTTCTGAGAAGCTTTCAGCATTTGGCGAATGGAGCTCTGTAGCTCTTGCAGAGCTTGTTTTCCATTTTCCAAGCCGTTGACGTTCAATAACGTTGTGAGAATTATTAAACTAACAAACTGGGCTGCAGTCATTGTCGAATCGTTTGAAATGTCTGTTAACAATCATTCAGTAAGTTAGTGAGTTGATATGTAACTTATCTCTACAAGGGGTTCAATCGTGATGCCATTTGCAAGGGTTCAAATGGTCAATGTTTCAAGGGGTTTAATGCTTATTTACACAATATATTCAAGTGTACGTGTTCATTGTTATCATATCTATTCTGATGCATTCAACTGACTACATTGTTCTTGTGTCACAGGAAATGCACATGTTGAACTTAATTCCCTTTGCAAGCATGCATCGATGGTCACAACCGCAATCATCAAACTAAAAACCTTGTAAGTTTGGTGAATGAGAAATGCAGCTTCACCATTTATTCTATTAGCTAGCAATAAAGCTTTATAGTTCCGTAGATTGTTTCTGCTTCTTTTACATTTGTATTGCGTTTTAACGAATAGAAATGTCAACAGAAACAGTTAAATTGAGATTTTGTTTTATCATGCTCTCTTTATAGATTTCTTTCAACGGACGATCTTCTCTGCCTCCGACTTACAATCCACAGTTTATGAATGTATTAAAATGTTAGTTAGCCAAGTAAATGACAATGTATTAGTATAGATTAGCAGATTTGAAGAATCTATTTTCTCTATTTCCCTCTAATGCTGAGAAGCAGACCATCTAGAAATTTGAATTCATGCTAGTAAAAGTAATTGATTGACCACTCAATACAGTCGAGGGCTGTTAGTTGATTTATCGGGTGACACAATCCATCAGGCAATCATCTGAATTATCTATTATTGCGTACACTTTCACAAAGTGACTTTAATACGAATAAATACATGCACTTAATTCTGACGAAAGACAATCAGCATAATCTAGAATAATAATCGTGGCCCCACTTGTTCATGTCTAATTAGTATTTTTCTGAAAATAAAGTAATACTGTAAATGTTTGATTCATTGAGTTATTGTAATTTGCAGAGATGTGCGAATTACATTCATTGCATCCATGCGATCAAGTAAAACAATTTAAGGAAAAGTATCAAGTAAAATTTTAACAATGTATCCTTCAATATCATTGCTCAGTCATTATTCACTACAATGTAGCATTATATCATGGATTTTTAGGGCAGTAATATCAGACATAGACGAGGCTGCGTTAGCAGTCAAGACTGTCTGATATTTCTGCCCGCAAAATCCATGATATAATGCTATTGTATGTAACTCTTGAAAAATCTATGAATATTGCAATTATTGATCACTGTTACTTACAGATAATGGAGAGATAAAGAAATCTTTGATTGACTTTTATTGAAGTCTATGAATGTTTTCTCTCTGAATGGACGATAATTCATGAAAGTTTGAAAGTCTATGAATGTTTGCAAATGTAAATAGATTCGAAATTCAGATTTCTATCAAAAAATGATTTGAATTATCAGTTTACCAATTCATTCATTACTGGATTCTCAAGCTGCAGTGAAGGACGACGGTTAATGCCTATCTGGTGCGGTGAGAATTCTATTTGACATTGGCGGACATGTAGTGGTGCATTATATACTCTCCAATGCCGAGCAATAATGCATTTCAATCATTTCCATGACCTCCAAAGCCATCGAGAGTGAAATGCAATGAAATATTTGTAAGTTTCCGGTCTGCTTAACACAATTCAATCTAATTATTATTTGTTCAGATGCACTGTACAGTTTACAGGGTGGCGCACGTAAACCGCCGGATTTTAAACTTTTATTACTCCTTAAATATTCATCCGATCGTCATGAAATTTCGACTCATACTGGTTTGGAGTATAGGATTTATGATGAGTATACCTGTTGTACTGAGAATTGTCAGAAAATTCTGATTCTATTGACCGAATGACATGTACTCATTTTGTTGACATCGAAAATCTAGATCAAGTTAATTAACTTAACATGAATCGTATTCTGCACAACGAATTGTGCGCATGCTTGAAGTGAATATTGTTCAGTTACTTCCATGTCATATAAAATACCATTCGACGATTAAATCACTATCTGAAAAGAATCGAATGTAGAAGAATAGAAGATTATTCGGTTGCAGAACGAGCAAAATGCGCGGCTTGGTACGAATGGCTCAAGAGTCCAGTAGAGGTACAAAGGCTTTATCATCCAAAATATGGCAAGAACGCGAGAGCACCGGATGCCCGTATCATAAAGCGGTGGCACACAAGCCTGTTGACCAGTGGTAGTGTGGTGACTGTCAAGCGGGACCGGTCATCTTCTGAACGAACGGAGCAGAATGTGGAACGAGTTGTGCAGCACTTCGAGGAGGACCCAAACACATCTACCCGTCGTGTATCTAATGCTTTTCAAGTGAGACGCCGCACTATCCAGCGCATCCTCCATGACTATGGATGGCATCCGTACAAGGTCCAGGTGGTGCAGCGATTACACGAAGAAGATCTGGAAATCCAAATGGAGTTCGCAGAACAGGAGCTACAGCGCATCCAAGCCAACCCGAGCCATTTAGTGAAACTAACCTGGTCCGATGAAGCTACTTCCATCTGGATGGTGGTGTGAATCGCCACAATTGTCGTTATTGGGCCAACCAGAACCCTCACTGGATCAAGCAAGAGTCTATGCACTCGCCACGCACTACCGTCTGGGCGGCAATCAGCCAATCAGGTATCTACGGACCGTTCTTCTTCGACACCTCCGTCAACAAGGATCGGTATCTCAAGATGCTACAGGAGGAATTTTGGCCAGCGGTGCAGTCGGACAGAAGAGACATCATATTCATACAGGATGGTGCACCTCCAAACTGGGGACTTCCTGTGCGTGAGTGGTTGAACAAGAAAATGCCTAACAGATGAATGGGACGTGGATCTCCTAACATGGCCTGGCCACCGCGTTCACCTGACCTGACTCCTTGCGATTTCTTCTGTGGGGGTTTTGTCAAGTCCAAGGTTTACCATACACGGCCAACATCCCTGCAAGACCTGAAGGACCGCATCATACAAGCATTTCAAGAAGTGACAACTGAGATGTGTCGAGAAACTGCTCTGGCCTACCAAAAGCGACTCGAATCCGTCCTCGAGAATGGAGGAGGACACGTTGAAGTTCGATGACTACTAACACTTTTTTCTTATGTTTTTCATTTAATAAATGTTTTCTATGACATTTACCTTAAATCGTTTTGGTCATTATTGATAAAGCAGGGGGAAATAAGGGGAAGTTTATCTTTAAATTTTACATGTTAAGATGCATTGTTGGTATGTCAATTTTACTGCATGTCATTCGGTCAATAGAATCAGAATTTTCTGACAATTCTCAGTACAACAGGTATACTCATCATAAATCCTATACTCCAAACTAGTATGAGTCGAAATTTCATGACGATCGGATGAATATTTGAGGAGTAATAAAAGTTTAAAATCCGGCGGTTTACGTGCGCCACCCTGTACATTCCGCTGCTGAAGATTGGGCTATACTTGAAGCTTTTGTAGACTGTTATGACAACGGCATACACCCTAGTACTCATGGAAAGCAAAAAAATGAGAAAATGAAGAAATCTGCCCCGGAAGAAAAACATTAGCGATGAAAGCCTTTTGAGCACAAAGATCTGGTCACCATTGTGGAACACCTAAACAATGACGGCTTCTAATGGCTCACAACGGGAAGGTCTAACAACTTAACAGTGTACTTTGCAAATATTCATGTTTGTAATTACTGCTCTTTATAAAAACATTTCGATTAAATAACTCGCATTATATCGACCTACGGCAAGAATGCACAGTATTTTCTTCCTCTTAATAGGATCTAGCAACATTGACCGAGATCACTGCCCAGAAGATCGGCTGAAATAACTATCAGAAAACACTTGTTGTTTATTGTAGTCTCACCAACTTAAATGTTTATGATTTTCCTATAGCAGACGTATGATGATCCTACGCCTGCTCTCTTAAGAAATAATGATCGGAAGGATCGGCCAATACACAGCTTTCTTTTTGTCACTTTGTAGGTTCCTACCTGTGCAATCGTTTTATATTTGATTGTACTTTTAGTAAAGTGTCGCGGTTAAACAGTGTAATTCCTTGGTGAGTGAATCATGGCCATTATTTTGTTTATAAGCATTTTACAGATCTTTCTAAAAGTTGTTGAAGTCCAGAAATAAACGTGCTTATTTTACAAAGAAAACTTTCTCGTGTTGAACAATGCGATGAAATGACTACAAAACCTACTACCCGCTTTATTCTTAACAGTAATATCATTTAATGAAACATTTATCTAGAATGAAATTGAATTTATCCTCTCAATGTGAACATGCATTGCTGGTCAGCTTATCAGACTCACCTTGAAAAGACAGTTAAATCCATCACTTAAATCATTTTTGATCTTCTAAGACAATAACCTTTTTCACTTGTTTCCATTGGAATTGAAAGTTGCATGAAACATGACATGCTTTTCACCAAACCTCAGTAATAGATATGGATTCTCAGCATCGATTACTTTGAGTTACAGACGCACGGGTACACCTGCTACTATATGTACAGATAATTCTGGGATAACGAAACCAAGACTTTAGAAGGATCGTGATCAAGTTCATTCTACTTGTAAGAGGAGCAACAACCAACACACACTTCACATTCCTCAGATGTACCAATGGGTATCAGGATCGAGACGAGCATATTCTCGGGCCAGTTGACGATGTTGATCTCCTGATCCTGTAGACTTACTCATAGAGTGAATATATTAGGTAGAGTAGTAACTCAGCATTTATTAAGCATTTATTAAATACCCAATGTTTACACCTTCGATTTTATTAAATGAACATGAGTCGAGACCCAGGACCACCTGTGAGATATGCAAATTTTTACACTTTTGTAGAAATGTACACGAATTTGACTGATGATGACAGCAATACAGAATAAAGAATAGTATTTCACAAATCCTTCATGTCATGACAACGTGAAGAGGGAATATATAGTTTTCAAACTAGCAATTCGAAGAGTTACCATTGCTAAAAGCTCAGCTATATTAATAATAAGATTATTTTCACAAGCTGCCATTGAAAGAGCAAAACATCATAATCAAGGAACCTGACCATAATTAACTGTAAAAGATGTAAATGAGTCCACATTACTATTCAGATTCAAGAAATGATGCCTTGTGAATCATAAAATCATGCCGCTGAGAATTGAATGAAAAACATGAAATCTCAGCCAAGTGCCTCAAGATCTCCTCCTTTTCCTTGAAGACTTGCAAGGACTTCCATTCTAATGCTGTTCATGAAATTTCCCAGATCATGAGCATAATTTCTGCTTAATTAAGATGCTTGTTAGCAAATGTTCATTCCTTTTGATATCCAACTTGTTTCAGACTACTTATAAAGGGGCTTCATGTCGGTAGTAGATAAATTTGCAAATATTTAGCTTTTAAAGACTGCTCCAATAATATTTTGGACCACAGGAATGCAATCTCCGCAAAAACTGAATCTTTTGATACAAAACATTTCACTGTATACAGGCACTTTTTTGAGTCGACACTCTACCTATATAACTCTATGGACCTACTTACAAATTTTGTCATCAATCATTATATAAAGAAGTTTCTTATCTGTTTACCGTTATCCTTTGAAGAGATTTTCGCACTTCTATTCAAATTCCAGTCGCTTTTTCACTAAGTTGTGGGCCTGTCTTGTTTTCCTTCGGGTGGTACTGTAATGGTGACTAATGTCATTCGATTGTCTATATCTCCGCACCGTTCTTGTCGATAAACCATAATCGTTAAAAATGCGGATTTCGTGCAAGTTGTGAAGATGAAGAATTATCTATCCCTCAAGTCAATCATAGTGATATTCCATGATATTCTTCGTGGAAATTTTATTCTTCTACGTCTACCCTTCCCATATCAACAATAGCCGCATAAAGTCAGAGAGTCAGATGCCAGCCCACTTGCTTCATTTAATACACATTGTATCAACTTACAACGTGCATTCTCGCAACACAATCTGACCGCTAGAATATGTTGCATTCAAGATTTTGCCAAAAAAGAAAAGCGGCATTCAGTAGAAATGTTACACAGTCATCACATAACAAAAAATTAGGGGAAAAACTCAAAATTACTATTTTACTCAGAAAAAAAGCTAATTTCTTATTTCATTCAAATCGTTCATAAACAGATATTTCAGTTCAAGACAGTAAATGCGTGAAAATTTTGTGTGAGCCTTGCAGAACATTTTTTATCGTCATGGAGACTTACTTTCATTCGTCATAGGGAACCCCAAGTGTATTAATACTATTGAAGCCATGATACTCAACTATTTAAAGAAGAATAAAATTTAATTCTGATTTTATTCCTACTTCGCCCCGAAATCAGATTGTCCCAATTTCTTTAACATCAGCAGGTGCGTCTGACCAGCACATGAGCAAGTGATATTTATCGTAGAAATAGCAGCACACCCGATGAGTCTGAATGCGACTAAACGCGAACAGACAAGTTCACCGATGCATGTATCGATGCTCGGAGGAGTCATTAGTTTCAAAACATGTCGGCGTCACAGAGAATGGCTGGCGTGCCGCGGGTGTGGTCAATCCGTGGCCCCGATGAAAGACATCATAATCCTTATTAACCTTTTTGAATTCCAATAATTCATGGCATGAGAAAGATATCTCGCACACAAGTAAGATTATATGCTTGGGAAAGCTTATGGAAAGCTTAGGGGGGGGATGCTTCCACACATAAAAGCACCACGCATCCAAATGCATGCACCTATCCAGGGGTGTAGTCGTAAATTCTTAGGAGCTAAAAATTCAGCTGAATTTTGGGAAGTATAACGCTAAATTTGACATGTATATACACTAAAAGCCAAAAGACTTGTCTCACATGCAATGTTAACTAATGCGCAAGTCTTTTGACTTTTAGTGTATCAGCTGAAAAACGCATATTCGTGCCGCTATTGTCCATAACGGACTGTTCGAGAGCTACATAATCACCCTTTCAGAATTTTCAACCGCTCTCACCCCCTTTCGGCGATTACTTTATCATTGAAGGACTTCCACATGAATCCAAGAAATAATGAAAGCATTTTATTCTTCATTTCATTCTTCTTTTTTATGTATGCGTTAATTTGATGACCTTAGGAAGTATAACGCTGATTCGGCCCAAAATCTTAGGAGGTATAACGGCGTTATACCGCGTTACCCCTCCACTGCACCCCTGCACCTATCGAGGAAACAAAGAACAAACTGCCGAAAATGTCAGACACTCGATGGGGAATCACAATGTGCAACGATCTTGTTACCAAGCATTTAGTGATTGCTTTTAGCGAAGCGCCTTGCCATTCAGTCTGAGTGCACTGTCTTATAAATGTAGGTCTATGAATCAGGTCATGATCATCTACATGTGTGTACCACAGATATCAAAAAGAGCATCGGAAATTCAAATGTCTTCTAAACTACTTAAGCATTTCAAAATTCCTCAAGGATATTTGAGAAAATGACGATATATCTAGATATTTGTTAAGAGTAACAAAATGCGAGACATGGCTAACAATGAAGTCTAAACGTACATGTATATCCGAGGAGGTGAAAATAAAGTTCTCAGAGATTTTCTCAGTTGATTCTGATGTAGAATTTTGAATAAAGAATTTTTGAAGTACTAATTGATGACATTCGGCGAAAATTTGCTTGATGCTAATGAGTCTATTGTGCGTGTCCACGATTAAGCAGCCTGTGAAACTGCACAACCCAACCGTTAGCATATTTGTCGAGTGGAGTGCCAACAGCAAACTTCGCAATATTGCCACTTTCGAAATTGACGCAAACTGCTCAAATGCTCAAAAATGAAATGCGAAATATAAAAGCCCAGTACAGAACACTGAGGAACTTCTGATGCAGCATTGACCGGAGGACAGTGCTATCAAAACATTCAGTGTGGCATCCGATTTCTGGCAGGGACTTCATCTGTCTCAAGGCCTTCTCGGTCGAAGATAGATACATTTTGAATAGAAAAGTGGGCAAAAACACACGCAAGTGGGACAAATCTATATTGAAATTATCCAGACAAGAAGATGGACTCATGTTGTTTCCGCAGTTATAGAAATGTCGCACGTATAACACTTTTCCGAACTGCAACCGCACTCACACTTCATGAGTACAAAAATTAGCGGGCCTTCATATCCAGGAAAATTGAGTTCAAGCATCGAGGAGGATCACAAATACTACAGAAACTCTGAAAACGCTGAATAAATACTTAATTTGCTAGATATTCTTCCTACAGACGAAATTCTTCTTCAGTGAACAGTCTGCATAAATCATTCCTGATAAACATAATACGGCACATTTCGCATTTGGAATGTAATGGATTTTTGATTGAAATTTCAAAAATGAATTTGCCTTCGGTCCTAGAATGTCATGCTTGCCATTGACCCATTTCACTCCAATCCAAGGACATGTCCACGCCAGAACATTGTATTCCATCACGTCTTCATATTCTTCCGCGTTCCGGAAAGTCATCAAAGATCCTTTGAATAGTTTGCAATTGGATGATGCCTGCTCCCAAGTGTTCTCTCCATGAGAATAAATAATACAAAGCCCTGACGCCGTTCTTCTCCATGGGCTAACGCAGGAGTCATTTTTCGGCTTCAAGGCAGCTAACTCAGCAGCAGTTCTCTGGAGCTGTTTCTTCACGTCAAGAATTTCCTTCTTCGAAGATACTTCTTTTGCGCTCTGGTGAGCAGCAATTGTCTTGAGTTGCTTCTTTATGCCAAGCATTTCCTTCATAAAAGAGGCTTCCTTCACGGCCTGGTCAGTAATAGTTCGCTGGAGACTCCTCTTCAGGTTAAGAATTTCCTTCTTCAAAAAGGCTTCCTTCACGGCCTGGTCAGTAGTAGTTCGCTGGAGACTCCTCTTCAGGTTAAGAATTTCCTTCTTCAAAGAGGCTTCCTTCACGGTCTGGTCAGTAACAGTTCGTTGGAGACTCCCCTTCATGTTAAGAATTTCCTCCTTCAAAGAAACTTCTTTTGCGTCTCGTTGAGAAGCCGCTCTGTTGAGTTGCTTCCTCATGCCAATAATTTCCTTATTCAAAGAAGCTTCCTTTATTTTCTGATGAGCAACAGTTCTCTTGAGTTGCTTCCTTATATCAGCATTTTCCTCCACCAACTTCATCATTTCTTCCTGCAACAATTCTATCGTTTCAGTGCTTGCTTGTCTATTAGCAGCGAATTTGGTCAAAGTTCTCCTTTCTTCTGATATCTTCCTCGGATCAAGAATCTTCTGAGATGCTTTCAGCATTTGACGAATGGAGCTCTGTACCTCTTGCAAAGATTGTTTTCCATTTGCTAAGCCGTGGACGTCTACGAATGTTATGAGAATTATCACATGAAAAATCAGCTGAATGGCAACCATATCGTTGAGCTGTTTGAAATGTTTGTTGATCAATAAGCTATAAGCATTACTATCACAAGTGTTTCAAGTGTGATGATATGATAAAGTGCTCAATTGCAGTGTTTCAATGTTCAATGTTCAATGTTTATTGAAATCGAGTGCGAGAAGTGAAATAGCGTATATTATACATGTACATGTATATTAATTATCATTAAACTATTCGCTGGTTCAGAGTAAAAGTATAATATCTGGTCGATCTCATAACCTGGTTCATTTTTTCACATGTGAGTAAATCCATATTCATCGATAGAACAATTTGGAGCAAAGCAACAACAAGTAATAAAACAAAGATTGAATGAAGGATAATCATTATGTTTTATTTGAAATACGTGTACATACGCGTACATTACAATGACTTCGAATTTTTCTCTTGTTTTTGCTCTTAGAAAAATCGTGAAATGAATATGAACCTGCTACTATTTTCAATCTGAGAGTAGTAATAGAATGGATGAGTTTTACTAGGAAAGAATTATATTTTTACTTTTACATAAACTCCTTTTATAATTTGAATGTACATGTAAGTTATTTCAAAAGTCTAGAATTCGCTGTCCCCTATCCTCATTCCACTACACCAGGTTCCCCTGATGCATCCTCTAAACACTCTACATGAGAACTTCAACTGCCAGTTACATTCAACGTCCTTTTAAAGATAATGGAGTCCGCTCCTTCTTTCCACGACACATGAATTTCGATCACTGTGTGATGTTCGTTCGCTGATATGAAAAACTTTATTTTACCTCACAATGGAATTGCCAAGATCTATTCATTGGGTTGCTTAGTTTTATAGCACTCATCAAATCTGAGATCATTAACTCTTAGCGTTTCAAAACCTTCTAAGTCCTGAGAGAGTTCTAACGGAGCCCTTTAATCATTTCCTAGTTTTCCAGTTTAATAGACTATACTGCACATAAGAATGTAGCAGGATGTTTAGGAAATCGCAATGATGTTGATTTATATGAACGTCGCTCAGCCGTCTTAGAATACATACTATGTGATGATATGCTGTCTTTATAAATCACAGACATTAAATACGATGTAGTTTCATAATGTTTTTTGCTACAATTGAGCCTCAGATAGTTCGCTTTATTGACATTGATTCACTCCATGTTGCGGGGCCCTTATTTCTTATTCAATATTTCAATTTGCAGAATCACTATCACAAATGATGATTTTGCATACACATAAGCGGTTGATCACCAGTCAAACAGTGAAGTAGAAAAGAGTGGCCTGAGGGGTTCACTTAGGTCTCTGAGGGCCAAAAAATCCGAAAATGCTTAGTCAACGAAGAATTTTAATGTACAAACAACTATCTATTGTCCTACGCAGTGTTTGACGTGTATTGCTTGATGTATACCTTGAACGGTCACCTCTGCCTTTTGTATCTTCATGTACCACTATTAGTCGTAGGCCTCCTAATATTTACCAATTTATTTATTTTGAATGTTTGCTATAGTTTTATTTATTAATCATCAATTACAATAATTACTTTAGATAGCTAACTTTCTTTATTCTTCTTTTCACAAAGATTCTTACTTAATTCATTCATTCATTTTCCCTACCAAACTTGCTTGTGTTAATCTTTATATTTTTCTCCTAGTTTGGTTCATTTTCATTTATTTTAATAGAATTCACTTATTTCCACTGTGTTCCAGTGTGCATGGCCATTGCACAGTTACGCATCTACTCCCTCTATGTGTGTGTGTGTGTGTGTAATTATCCCTTTTTTCCTGTGAAGTGTTATTCTCGCATGTACAGCAGGTGTCACTTTGGATTCGTAAAGATATGTGTCCTTGTTATTGTGACTCATCGGGTACTTAAACCAAGAAGCCATGTGAATTTTGTTGCAATGCGATTGACAGATACATTTTGTTTCCTGACATTTTGCGTGAACATGGAGGAGACGTTCCCGAAAAGGATCGCTCTGAATTTTGCCAATGGTCAGTGCTGGCCTTCATCCCTAAGAAGACGGTATTGTTTGTTTCTAATTACTCACAAATATTCAACAGTAGACAGACATATCAAATATGATATGAAGAAGTATAGCAATCTACAGCTCCATTCATCCAGTGATAGCGTTTTGATATGTATGACAGAAAATATAATCTAATCTTACTTAGGAAGAGATCACACAATCACTTCGTATTCTCCGCTGTCGGTTAGAAGTTTGACCACCGAAATAAGGCTTTAATGCCACATGTTGTTGAAAAGTGGCTTCATAGTTGCGGCCTACTTGTATTATGATTTGAGAGTCGAGGCAAAGAGGTCAGTTTCTTGAAACCTTGAGACTTGCGAACTGAGTGACAGAGCAGTCCATCTTCCCCAACGCCTGTTCGGTTGATAGTCGGTGTTGAACCTCCTACCCGCCAGTCGGTATTTGAGCGGGAGGTGGATTGTGGATCGCATATCATGGTGTGGGTCGAATGAATGATGATCATATGAAATCGCATAGATGACACTTGAAGTCTTGCCATCTTGCACAAAACAAACATGATGACATGTTCGATGGCCTCCTATACTGGAAGGCTGTAGAAACACGGTTTGAATCATTTATTATCAAAGAATCCATCAGCTGGACAAAATTTTGATTAAATGCTCGTATATCTTGTAGTGTCAAGTCAATGCCTACTTAAATAGAAAGTTGCTTATACAAAAGCCTTTTGTAGAAAGATGTTCACGTTATTGAGCCTCTTTAGAACGCTATCCACACTGCTGAGATTCCATAGATAGCTGTCGACCCTACTGAGATTCCCTAGAAGCTGCTGACGCCACTGAGATTCCATGCAAAGATGCCGACACCATTGAGATTCCACACAAGATGCACCTCACATACAGCGTTACCACATCAAGTTTATCAACAGCTTTGATTGAAATCTTTCCATATAACAGATTTCAAAAAAACTGTCTACGCCAAAGAAAAATAGTTGCTTACAACCATGTCATCATCAGTTGATAGAAAACAACATCATTGATCAGCCACATTTTAATGCTGATAGACTAACTAGGCAATAAAGGTGTCCAACTCGTGTGACTTTTCAAGATAGTGCCGTTACTCGGCATGCCAATGATATCACCTTCACCAGATGGCTAAGTCATTAATAGAAGTTATTCACATGAATCAGACATCAATGGATGGCTATCATTTACTCAGAGATCAACAATAGCCTATCGTTTGACAAAGAAATCAATGGAAGACCAATGGGATGACTCAGAACAACAGAGGGCCACCCGTTTGACTCGGACATCAGTCAAATGACCGTAGCTTGATTTAGACATCGATAAAGCGTCCTACATAACTCAGTAGAAGACACAGTCACAGTGTTAGACTCCCACACGAGTCAGTCATCAAGATAGGCCACCCACACAGCGACAGACTCATCTATTATGGCGCCAATTCGTTTGTTCTGAAGTGAAACTACTTGATTGATTTTTCTCTCTTCCTTGAGATGTCCCCTGATGAAGATTCACCCCGAGAATGATCATTTCCTATACTCCGTCGCACCTGAAACCTTCACTATCATTTTTAGGGCCACAAACTGTCCACTGTACGTTCCATCAGACTCACAGATTCCCCAATCTCGTCTTGTGCACCCCCACACACTCCTCTTCCTGCTCTTCCTGCCATCTCTGTCTCCATCTACAAGGCGGCTTTCGTTCGATGAAGTCGAGTCGTTTCTCCCAGCCTGTCTCTATGCCTGTCGAGTTTCGAATGTGCAGCGGGGAGATGAGTCTTCCCTTCTTCGTATGATTATCTTCTGCTTTCCCTGTGATCCTAACTGATCCCATCTTCATTTAGCAATTTTATCCATTACAGAGTGTATTGCGATGCTTTTCAATCTATTCAACTCTCTCATTAACAACTTCATTCATTGACTTCTTATTGATGTCTGTCTGTCTGACGGAGTTCGTCGTGTCAATCCTCTTCTTGTTTACTCAGTTGATGTTCATTCATTTATTACGTCTTTCAGTCATTGAATTTAAAAGATGCTCTCATTTATTCATTGATTCGCATATGCTTGCTTATTCACTTCATTCGTTTTCATAACTTTTTCAAGCAAAATAAAGAGGTAGGATAGGTTGCTCAGTTGAATGAGAGCCGGGCGTCTGTCTGGAGGAGCTATGGGTTCGAGGCTCGAGTCTGTCTGTCTGTCTTTGGAGGTCCCAACGCTTTCGTTGGAAGTTTTTTAGCAGAACACGAGTGAAGGCTGAGCCCGCGTAGAAAGATGCATTATCTTCTCGTCAGTCGTTTTTAGTCATATTAGATTTTGTCTTTTTGTTTCTGTTCATATCATCTCTATTACTTTTATTCATTCTTTGATTCACTTTTTCATTCACCAACATTCAAGCATTTGCATCTGTTTATTTAATTTATTTTGTTCATTAAATCATCTATTCACAAGAGCATATAACAAGATTAATATCCCTATACTCATGTAATTAGCGCATTAACCCTTAACAGATCATCGCTTGGCAAGTTTTCAATTTCAAATTACTCTTCACGCATTTGATATTTTCTTGACGATGGCTAACTTTGGACAAATAATAGCATATCTTACCTCAGATCAGACTACTTGGTGGGTAGATTCGCACTTCAAGTGGACATCGGTTGACAATTTGTCAACATCTGCTTGAGAGCGCAAATTTCATAAATTTAAGGTTCACATCGCCATACTAAAATACTGCAATGATAATCTTGTGGGTAAATTACATTTACAATGACCAACATTTTCGCGTTTTAGCTTTTAATATCTCATAATTCTGTCGACCTGGCCCAACACAAATGATAGTTAGTATGTCGTTAACGGAAGCCTACCAACTATGTGAATTCTATCTTCAAGTCTCGTGGAAATAGCATCTGTCCATAAACACTTCGATCAAGGATGTTTCAATGACGCAATAGGTGTGTGTACAAACAAGGGCAATCAGCCTTTACACTGTTATCTGCGCGCTGGCCAATCACATCAGCCATGCGGTGACGACCTCAATGTTATCACAGTCTAGTCGTTCTTTCCATCATTGCTATTTGTATTTTGTTTTCCATGCTCCAAATTTTTGTCACAGAATCTGAAAGCATCTGACAAAATAAGGAGGATCACAGAGTTGTTTTGTGTGGATGTCTTATGTCTGAAAAGAATGATACAAGTCACGCTGATTTTCAGCACATATTCATTGGTTGTACGAGTGACTGCCTGCTCCATGCCTTCTAAAGAGAAAATGCAGAACTTATTTTACAAGCAATTACAGTTACCTTGTCCTTCAAATGAAAATTAATCTCTACGCTTTCTTTTCTTGAGTTTTCATTTGTCTTATTTTGAAGGTAATTTTAGAATCAATTTACACGCATCCGTTTTGATTATCTCACTAACCTTAGTTCATTAATTAGTTTGACTGATTTAGCGTCCTCAACAAACTCGTCCTCAGACAATTAGCAAAGTTGTTAGCATCTCTGAACGCATTCATTTAGCATGCTTCTTGTATGTTTATCACATACTACTCACAGTGATACCAATTAGTAGAATAACTTGTTTTTAATGCATTCTTCCAGCAGCTTGTTGTTACTAGCTTGAAAGATAGTGGAAAATATCAAATATAGTCGATGCAGCTCATCGCCTAATTGATAAAACTTAAACACAGTTGTTCAGGAATTTCATCATTTTGAACTACACTCAACAACACCAATTATGGAATTGTATGAAAACACGACATGTCAAAAATGAGAAGATACGAATAAAGGGTGAAAATTCATAAAAACGGTGCATTAAATGTCAATGATGATTTTAATACTATGATTAACAGTAAAAACTTGATAAATGAAAATTAGCACGAGTAACCGCAGCTTTTCGTTCATCCTTATAAAAGCATGGCATGAGCAATAGATTGCAACCACAGAAATCCGACACTTAATAATAATAAAGATCTGAAACAGACATGGAAATTGAAACCAATACTACTTCGTGGACATGGGACGTCATGACAACCAAGAGCAGGAATGCTTATGAGTATTATTCATTTTATCTGCCTGCAGTCTGCTATCAAATATTGTAATTCATTACTGATGCGTTGACAAGAATGAACAAAGGGCCTCGGTGACTCGTGCTATTTTTCATTCGTCAAGTTGTTTAAGGACCTGGTTTCTTCAAATAATGCTGAAAACTTGGGATCTGAACCCTGTATTAGAGTGCGATCAACATTGCTTTTGATCAAGCAAGCACTACAGACATTGCAGGTTAAGAATCTAAAATGCACGAGTATACAGTCATAGGCAGTGATGGATATAAAGCTGATGCATAAGCAATTCTAGAAACTTTGCTTTCCAATACGGCATGAATACTGCACTGTTTCTTGCAGGAAAGCTGAATATGACAACGAGATGCAGATAAGTAGAGAGTAGATGCAGATAAAGGCAATTGCCGCGCTTCATTAATCCTGGTAAAAAAACAAATTCTCCGACACTTTTGGATAAACCTTTGACGCAGCAAACTGCATGTACTGCAGTTGAAATGTACTAAGTACTGACATAATAATTAATGTCTTCCAATTAAGATTGACTTATAAAAACTATTTCATAATGCTTCAAATTGCAATCTTTACAAACATATGATCGAAGATATGCTGCGATTTTTGAGATGACCTAATTACTTTAGAAATATGATTATGCAAATCAAGTCACAATCATCTATGATACCACACATCAGATATAGAACATTGATGGGCACGTCGTTAATTTAATGTAAAAATTCTGGTAAATCGACGGATAATTTATTAAAGGGACACGATATTTCACGCACACTCTGTGGGCATCATCAGGTGAATGAAATGTTGAACGTTCAACCTGTTTCAAGAGATAAATAAACTCAATGTGTGACGTCAGCGTGAACATAGAAATGTAAAGGTGAATGAACTGAAGGACAAACATGGTATTATAATAACAATACTACACTAAAATAACCCTAGAAGCAAAATAGTTAGAAGCAAAGTATATACATTTGATGTAGATAAGTTAAATCGGATTAATAAAAATCAGAAAAATGTTAGGGATGGACTTTTTCAATAGTGATAAGAAATCCCTTGAAATCTTCAAGTGGACTGTATTCTTTGCGATTCCTTTGAATGACACTTTGAGTGATAGAACAACTGGTGCGGTTGCATCTGATAGAAAATCTTCCACGTGCATTGTATTCCTTTGCATTGTATTCAAAAAGTGTACTCAAGCGTGATTTTCCATCGGTAAGAGCATACACCCTTCAAAAATGCACTTTTTCAAAATATCTTTGAAATTTGATCTTGTATCATTCCTTAGAGATCTTATAAAGGGATCCAGTGGACCCAATGACATAATCATAACCTACTTGCTTATTCGCGATTAAACTGGCATAATGTCAGAAAGGTACTTTTCAGTAAAGGAATAAATGAATCATACTTTTGATCATTAGCCGTCTTCATAACGGCGTCGTTCTATTATTCGTAACTAATGTCGTTCAGCCGTCTTAATAAACACATAGGCTGCCACAAAATTGTGTGTTACAGGTCAAAGTCATTTGGCATTAGGAAGCAGTTTCACGATAATTACATGAACATAATTAAACCTTAGATAGCTCATTATATAATTGAAATTGTATAATTCTTTATGACAGAGCCCCTACTGTTATCTTTTAATTTGCTCCCCGCAACAGGAAATAGTTCTAATGGCTGAAGCAACTATCATCGAGTTTCAGCGGAAAGTTTCAAATACTTCAAAAGGTAAAAAATGTCAGTCTCGTCATCATACTTACTCAGAAATTAGGTAAAATACGATGGGAAAACAAATTGCCCCAGTTTTTAAAATGGTTAATGTAGATAAGTCGCATGTATTCTCCAATTCTAGATATCTGCTATATTTTCAATATTTCATAATTCATTGAATATCAACTTTGTTCAGAGGAGTGCTTCGGCTTATATTTCGTAGAGGGAAGACGATGATTTAGCCAGCGATCGACGACTTTTTCTCTTTGTCTTAACTCCTCTATCCTTAATCAAATCATTCGATTTGTTGGCAAGAAAATTGATGAAACTTCATGCACTGATGTCGTGGAGCACGGAGTGTGGTACATGTTTGTCCTTGCTTTAATGGCAGATTATCTTCGTCAACTACAAAGTTTTGCGATTCGTTTTTCCTTGTGTACTTGCCGGGAAGAAGATACTAAATTACGGGGCATAATGAAGTCGCGTATGAACCCTTCGTAGTCTGAAAGAAGCTCTAAATTCGTCATTTCATTTCGGAATTGTCATTGCCTAACAAGATTGCCGATTTGGAAATATTGTCTCGAAACATTAGAAAGCATTCAATCAAAGATATCAACTGAGAATTGCTTTAGGTGTTCCTTTTGTTCAGTTTGTTATCTGCACGCCTAGAGAGATTGATCAGTTGTATTCTTATTTGAAAACACATAGTTTGTCGAGTACATGTTCAGCTGATCAATGATGTATGCGAATGTAATGCAATCATAAGGTAGTACAAGCATCACAGCTTCATAAAATTCTGGATACCCACGCTCCTCGGGTGATTTTATGGAGAATCTTCTTTGATGACTGTGTTTTATTATTGTCAACACAGAGAATTAGATTGTTTAACTCTTTCACTTCACTAATTCAAAAAAATGGCACACGCTGGAACTTAGTAAGTGGAAAAAATGGAATTCCTAATGTTTTTCAAAAATGGGAAAAAGTCGTCCGTCGCTTGCGGATTACTGTAAATTCCATCAAAGTTCTTCGATTGCTACGATTCCTTCAGATTTGAAGAATTCAGATAATTGATTACAAGTTTTCTCCATCATGTTGGTCCCTCTGATCATTATTAAAGAAAATAGCAGGCGCACGAAAATTGGTTCACCAGATGATTTCATCATCCTCTTCCCAGCATTCCTTGGCGCAATTAGTTTGTGCTAAACATGTTATCAAAATTGCTTGTAGAAATTGATAGGGAAGATTGATTTGCAAAATGTCAACTGTTCATATTTTACATTTTTATTCATTTAATTCATAGTATGGTAGTGGCACTGATGATGAAGTACATGTACGAGAACGATGAAGTAAGGCAGAAAACTTTCGAACAATGGAAGTGCAAATTTCGACAATCAACGGTGTACATCGTTGGGAAAAGCTGCGTTTTCATCGCAAATGATGCCATGGAGATCTCAATAAATATGCCCAATATGCCCGTTTTGCACTCTTTCCGTCCACCTGCCTGTTCTCCAAGGGAATCGCCAAAATTTCGATGTGTCCGATAGCTGATGTGAATCATATGTCATCAAACTGCATCGATGAGGTTATCTATAATCTTGAATCTATTCGGTCAGGTTTCAATCGAACTCATGAAAACTGAATCGCTTCGCTGTCTAGCTAGACATGAACCTTATCTTGTTTGCTTATAACTGATTTGAAAGATTTCAGTAAACAATTTAACTCTTTGGCACAATGTGTGGTGTTGTTTAAAAGGATGTAAAGAGTTGTCGATGAAGAACAGTCATTTAAATTTTGTGGACATAAGAAGAGAATAAACTCGATGAACCAAACTCATTGTTGATTTAGTTGGAAAGTTAAACTTTGAATTGTTTGGGCGCAAAATTCAAAGTTGATGCGTGAATTGAAATGTGAAATGAAAAGGTTGGCCATGACTGTAATGAAACGAGGATTTTAGGATAAAAGGAGGGATGTACCTTTCTCCTCGACAGCCAGACGTTGTAGAGATTAGTGGGACATAATTTCAATAAATCGATTAATGTATCCTGCAATTGTTAATTGTAGCTCACTGCTAGAGACAAAAGTGAGGACCAGAGAACATAACCATGCAAAAGATCCGCGTCTGCAACTTGTGCGTACCACCACCATAATAATCGAGACCAGTCGCTTTCATACATGCGAAACTCCGATCTTCTGCAAACAATTTTATCAAATTACCTGAAGAGAAATTATAATAGCCGTGAATAATAGCAAAGTATTCTGATAAGCTGCCGGCACCTTAAGTATTACTATTTTTAGACAGGCGATAGAACAGAATTCAATAAATCAGCTTTGAAATCAGCTCTCAATCGGCATCATTCATGAAAATCTTAAACAACATTCAAAAAGCAGGGTGAAGATGCCTCGTTTTCACATTGTAAGTATGTTGTGGTAAGAACCAAGTAAGCTGATGTTCTGTTCAGAATTATTATTTTTCTTTAGTGATATCTTTCGATCTATACGCACAGATCATCATCGTCAGACATGTGAAACATAGATTAAGTAAACATGTAAACGAAGTAACATAGCATTGATACTAGTGGCAAGCAAAGACAAAGTCTATAGCTAGGAAAGCGATAACATGTAACAATTGAAACAGATTGTGCTGGATTACAATTTACCGGTAGATTACTGTCAGATTAGAGTTTGTGCTCTACTACCGATAAATTGTAATCTATCACAATCTGTTTCACTTGTTCTATGTTATATCTTTCCTAGCTATAGACTTTGCCGTTGCATGC
The DNA here is from genome assembly GCA_907163375.1 of Prostheceraeus crozeri. Taxonomy (NCBI): domain Eukaryota; kingdom Metazoa; phylum Platyhelminthes; order Polycladida; family Euryleptidae; genus Prostheceraeus; species Prostheceraeus crozeri. Next base: position 198,813 of record CAJQUW010011435.1, read on the forward strand.
CACTAATATCGATTCTAAGTTAGGCCCTACTTCGTTTAAGCATGTTGAATTTTTGTTTACTTAAGCTATGATTCACTTGTCTGACGTTGATGATCTATGCGTATAGATCGAAATATATCACCTAAAGAAAAGCAGTAATTATTAACTCAACATCAGACTACTTGGTTCTTCCCACAACATGCATTCAAAAACAGTCTTATGTAAATACCGTTCATTATTAGGTAGCAGCATATTGTGCACCAACGGCCTTCTCGAGATATACACTTTTAGTACTTGCAATTTAAGATCTTCGATCTGCATGTAACTTAAAAATGACAACAACAGGCGGACATCCTTATGACACCAAAAGCCATAAATTTACTTTTTGTGGAAAGCATCCTCATCAAACAACAACATCCAAATTTCTCACAGTTGGAGATTTGACAGTCATGTTTTACAATATATATGTTGCCCTATGATGCTGGTTATCCATCTACTATATCTAACATCTTAGGATCTATATCTATGCAACTTGCGTACATTTTAAATTTTTGTGAGATAGATGCAGAATCGTAGATTCTAAATTTTTGAAACTGTATCTCATGAGAAGGGAATATAGAGGAATAAGTTAGCAGTTATTATTATTATTATTATTCAGTTATTTTTCAGCAGCTTTGGCTTATTTTTCCTTACTTCCTTACACCAAAAACGGTTTTTCTATTCACAGCATTTACCCGAGACATTATTATACGTCGTACTATCCACAGTGCATGCCCATAGTGCTCTTCGTCAGATTCAGCTTTTAATTGTTAAAGGAAACGGCGCATCAAGCAGTGTATCATAGCAATCGATCTGTCGGGTAGATAATAAACACGAACGTGTCATCTTAGTAAACGTCCAGATAAAATTTCACGTTGCTCCAACGACTCGAAGCAAATTTTAATTTTGAGTTCACTTCAGGTTTTGTGATATTTCAATTTATTATGATATTACTTATAATTTGCGAACAAATTGACCACAATTCGACTGAGCATGCGCCATTTCTGTTGTGAAACAATTGACTCACATGCGTCTGTGAGTCGAGTGTGGATAGAGTTATAATTCACAATTTGCTCAGCTAAAACTTTTCCGTATGATGAATTTCGTGAGGAAAGTTTATATTCATTTGTTTATTTTTCGACGCAAAATTTTTGTGTCAAACTCCTTTAAGAATCTCGCTATTGTGAGATGTGAATTTTGCAAATTCCTCAAGACATTTCTGTCTATTTTCTAATAAGAATGTCATGTTGTGAGAAATGACTGTCATATAAAAAGACATATCAAATGTAGGGATCACATTTACATCTGATGACAACAAGACAGTTGAAACTGTTACCTGTCAAAAGACGTGTCATTCTGTCAACTTTTCATTCATTCACAGTAAACAAACTTATGTACAAGTTAGACAAACATTTTTCTCATTTAAACTCACAGACTGAGATGATAGAAATGGATGAATTACTAATCTGATTTTCTTCCACGTCAACTGATTTGTTTGAGTGTCCGATCTTCCTGGTTCTCTGCGTCGAAGTCGAAGCAGCAATTGTGCACATTCAATTGCAGTCACTACAAAATTTCAATATTTAATTGCTTCAATCTCTTGTCGTTCATGCATTCTCACATGGACTACAGTCATTTGAGCATTCATACATTTTTAACGCTGTGAAAGCCGCTGCAGTAAAAGTCTCACAGCTAAGAATCAGTGACAGGTAGAAAATAGCTTCACGTTTGATATCAAGGAGTCGTGGTCTCGAATGCGCTTGGTTGTAAAGTGTTTAAATTCAACACCTAAATTTGTCCAGTTTCTCATTGTCAACACTTTTATAAGTAAAAATGAAGCACATCACAGCACTTTTACCACTTGTCAGTTGCGGTGAATTCCTTCAAAAAATCTTTGATCACCTCAACTCCTTTAGATTCAGGTAGCTCTCATCATTGCTCACAAGTTTTATAGATAGAAGCAACTCAATCTGTTTAATAGCAAAAAACAACAGTCAATGTTCACCTTCTTCTTGAACGAAGAAGTCCGGAGCAGCAGATGTCCGATTTTTATTACCGAACATTCGTGAGTAATCTGTAAACCTGCAAGTCCCTATTCCATAATGCAATGCAGGTATCAGTAGCAGTTCGAAGAAACAGAAGCCGTTGAAACCTGTAAATTGGATTCTGTCATCAGATAAATACAGAGTAGACCCCTGCGTCGATATATTTTTCATCGGCGGCGGCGTTTTCGGCGCGCAGATAAATTATAATTTATCGGCGTACATCTGTTGAGTTCATGAAATTGAAGTTGGATCTCTCCTTAGTATGTAAGTATAGGCCGATGTTTCGTTATCCTTCGCTTAGTAAAAAAACGGATATTCTAAATCTTTTTACTGATTAAAATTAGTAAAGAAGAATTTGGAATTAAATGAAATTAAATATTCACCATCTGAAAATGTTGTGATGAATATAGACTACCCAGTCGGCACAATTCACGGACTTACATATGCATGTAGTCAGCCTATGCATCAAACATGTAGGCTAAGACATCACGGCTTCATTACTGTACAGTACACGTAATATACATGTACATCCTACACTTGAATTCTACCAAAGTGAAAATGTTATAGCATGACCGATCGATACCCATACAAGCTTATTCACCGACAACTTTGTTCCTGTCAGAATGTAGGGCTACTCTCTTAGTCATACGCAACTAGAAAGTATATTTGGACTTTTCCTCAGTAACAAACGATATATTCCTAAGTTCCAGCTAGAAATGCCATGGATACAGTTAATCCATAAAAAACGAAAAAATGTCTCCGTCGGCGCGACGCCGAAGAAGTGACCGGCGCCGCAGGGGTCTAATACGTAGGAGAAGTCAATCGGCGAACTTACGATGTCTGTACATTACATTATTGTACACATTTTCGGTCATAGCCTTTATTTCAACACTTGAGTAACTTTCTATAGTATCATTCAATTCAGTTGTTGAATGATAACAACGGAAACAGTAAAACACAGATGACCTTGCAACACATACAAACAATAAAATATTCACATATTGTCTAAGCTGCATTTAAAATTGGAAATGCAGAATTAGAATCAGACTTTTTTGAAAGTGAATTTACAGGTAATTTGTAAAATCACTTAGCCTGAATAACCGCGAGTTCTGGAACCAAATGAAAATGCGGATTTGCGGATTAGCTTGTTAGCTTCAGAATTAGATGAATTCCCATTTTAATTGCAACAAGTACAAGGTACGCGAAGTAATGAGATATGCAGCAAAAGGAATGCAACAAATATTGCATAAATGGAAATACAATTTATAAATTTGACATTATGAGACCGTATTTTAAGAAATCACACCGTTTGCAGAACTTCGATGTTATGAAAACGGCAAGGATTGATAGAGATGGGAAAATCATAGACCATGTTCCTACGCATTGAAGAAAGTTAAGTTATAACTGAACAAATTTACAATAGACGCCATATTACTTTGGACACCTGCTTTTTACCCGTTATTTGAGTGTAATTCCACATCATGCGTACGCGCGCGTTCTTCACCCAAATAATTTTTCACGATGTTGTTCAAATGAATACGACTTACATTCAAATAATTGAAAAAACACAGGTGCCCAAGTAACATGACGCAGACTTTTCGTTTTTCATGAAAAAATGACGAAAACAATGTCATGCAAAATCAAGGTACAGAAACTCCAGATAGAATGAAATGAATGATGAGCAGTCCTCGCTTTTGTGTCTACTGAGCATCTATCGTTCTTGTATATCACGTAGATAGCTCGCATTGACGGATATCTATGCAGCAATTGATTTATGGATCAATTCTATCAATAAATCAATATATCATATTGTATTGATTCTGCAATTAGGCAATGATTGAATTTTCATTGAGATTATCATTTTTTGTAAGACATTTCGATTTCCTTCATGTCCTCTAAATAGCCTTGACAACTGTGGACAACGTCGACCTCAGCGAATTATCCTTAGTAGTTAATGTAAATTCCCTCTGAATATTAATTGCAGTGAAATTGCTGCTAAATGCTCAGGATATTTGCGCAAATTTTGCGAGTCTATGTTCATTCACGGCAATATCATGTATGATTTCAGTCTAAGAATTCATTGTATCAAAAATTAAATAGGAAAGGAAAATCAATAGTTACTAAGTCATTTAAGTGCGTATATCCTGCAATTCAGTTTTCTCCACATTGATGAAAAGCGTGCAATCCGAAATTAATTGTACCGTGCGAGGAAAAGTATGCAAGATTGAGGGAATAGCATGCTACCTTTTCAGTTATCCATAATGATGTTCTGGTCTTTTAGTTCGAAATTCAAGGTTGCTTTCAACGATGGGTTGAACACTGAATATTCATGTAGTTCGTGTCAAATGCTTTCGACAAATCTACTAAATTTACCTGCAGCATTTCAAAACCATGTGGTGTCTAGCAAAGCTCTCCCATCTTCTCAAAATTGACTACTCTGCTGACAAGATGCAATTTATTTCGTATACACTTCATTACAGTCTCGCATAAAATTGATCAAGCAGGTTGGTCGTCCTAAACTCACCTATAATTTCAACACTTAATTCAAAATTCCATAAAGGCTGAAAACGAAGAAGTATTAATCAATGGTTGTTCTGTTGTTTGATGTATCGCTTATGACTCAGTTATCTCCACATTAAAACAAAACTTGTAATCCAAAAATAGTTCATCGTTCAATCGAGAGAAGAGAATAAAGTGTATGAGGCAGGGGAAGCGTGTGTTTGGCTACCATGATATCTGAATCGACAGGAGATGGTGGTGGGGAAAATATTCCGTGAGCCGACAATCTTAGGGAAACAGAGTGAGAAGTGTATTTCAGCCTTCAATGTGATTTCGCACTTTCTTATTTTTCAACGATAATATTATAATTTCATTGCGATCGATAACTTTTCGTCAGATAATGAAATGCCTTGTAATAGTTTCAGAAAATTCAGACTTAACTTTTGTTGAAGAATTTTTCAAATAAAGCCATTTCATGTATTTTGGAATTGATGTGTTTATGTTTATCAGAGACAAGCCACTCAAAGGCATTTAATCAAGAATTTCTGGGTTAAGATTACTTTCAGAGGAATGCAAATAAAGCAATTGATGATAAGAAAACTCTCTCAAACAACAATACAGTACTGGCTTCAGATATCACATGTTCTTGTTCTAAGACAGATACAAATGTTAGTCAACAGTGATTAAATTCAATTGAACGTCCAAACTATGCGCCTTTCTGCGTCGAAGACACTGACTGTCGTGTAAACGAAAGAGTGCGTCATTTGGGGGTTTGAAATGAAAAGATTTTCTATAGCCATACAAATCGGAATGCCCGAAATATCATGCACATATCTATTCAAATCTGATAATTATGAAGTGATAAGTATCAGCAGTGAATCTCAAACCCATCCATTTCGGAGGAAAAGGCTCATCCAGAATTGTTAACGAAGTTAATGCGGTCTTTCGGAATCGTCGATGACCATCTGAGGAATTGTCAACGAGCTCCTGAGGAGCTGTCGATGAGCTTCTGAGGAATTTTCGATAAGTTTCTGAGGAATTGTCAACGGGCTCCTGGGGATTGTCGACGTGTTCCTGAGGAATTGTCGATGAGTTCTGTTGAAACCTCTGAACTGTATGAGTTGAAACTGTTGAAGAGTTCTTGAGGAGTGGTTTATGAGCTTCTGAAGAATTGTCGATGGTCTCCCGTGGCTCTTACCTTTTCATCACACCAATGAAAAGGATTGAGGAAAACCTGCGCGCGGTAATTAATTAGTCTTTTTGGGGTGTCAATTTGCAGACAATATTGTGTTGGTCTGGTATAGCGTACATGATGCATATCTCAAATGCAGTCATTATCATTGACGGATCTTGCAAATGTCTTTTATTATCACAGAGATTAGAAATTCTCAGAGCTCAGCTCGTGCGTCATCGAGTTATGACATAAAGTGAGATATTCGATACATATAGAAATCCACTGAAGCCAATCTTGACGTGATTGTGCTACTTAGAGGGTTGATGAACTATGTTGAAGTTGACGACCTTATCCGTCTGCGCAACGACTTTATCTCCTCCTAATTCCTCCATACAATTAGCTGGCAGCAATCGTTGTGATAGAAACAATGTCGAATTCTCGAATTTCATGGAAACTGAAAACTCTGAAGACGCTTCCCTTCACATCTGTTGCAGTAGACTTGCATAAGACTAATGATTCACTCCATGACTTTGATACGGCTTTTAATGATGAAAATAGAATTTATTTGACGCGTTGGGGAAGCCAGCATAAATGGAGGAGCAATCCCAGAGTGAATCAGTACATTTGGGAAGAAAGCGAGATTTTCGCTTGATTTCAGTAAGAAAAACTAGAATGAAGATATATTACCTTTCTAATGAAAGCCTAAATCGTCGAAGCGTAAGCTCTATGGACTAAAATTTCTAAGATTTCAATTCCTGAAAGGTTCACATCTGTGAAACCTCTCTATACAAAGCATGTTCAGAACTTTTATATTTAAATTACAATTTGAGACAACTGGGAGCACAAATTGTTGACCATGGGGATCATATCATCTTTACCATGGAAGTCGGATATCAAAGCTATCTAAGGTGGCAAAGGTGGCTAGAATCCGACCTCTACGATCATTACTTTCACTTGTAATAGGAAGTGAACGGAAAAATACTCCTACCACAGTGGCATGACGCAGTTAAAAAATATTTGAACAGACCTGAATAGCATCAGGAATCATCAGGAGGCCCAATTCGCTTCTCTCAGCATCGATACAACTCCCTATTTAAAGTTACAGCCAGAGCCGGCAAATTTGAAAAGATCTATTTGCATTGTGTTTTTTACAAAGAGCAACATTCGATTAATGTACGGTCGAAATTTCACTGAATGTACTAATTGCGCATCTTAAATCTCATTCGAATGCACTCATATGTTGAATTTGTTTTACAGGTTAACGGTCACTTTTGAACGAAAACCTTTCACACTAAGCGCTTATTTCAGTTGTGTTCCATGCACAGTCTTTTTTTTGTACGCGCATGTAATTTGGCAGTGCATTCAACGTTTCTTCGCTGAGACTCACGAAGGGTATTCGTAGTCACAAGAGGTTTATTACACACGAGTATGCACAAGAGATGCAAATGTTCGTGCTGGTGTTTTTACAATTTGAGTCGGCTTTTTTTTCTGGTTGACAAGGATTCAATGCAAATATTCGGATCGAGATAACCTGTTCTAGCTAAAGACAATGTTGAGGATATCTATAATCCATTCAATTCCACGACTATGAAGTGTAGATGGAGGCATTCTTTTAATCGACATGCACAGATAGATCGGCAAAGGAGGCAATACAGTTGAACAATACAAGGTCAAGTCGCGAGAATTAATCGCCACTTGTGCGCGCGGATCCTTTGTGGTGATAGATCGAGAGCATTGCCGGCAGCCAGAACGAGTTTCTGCAGGGAATGAGGCCGAAAGTGAGACTTTCACAGATTGATGTACACCCTATGCCTACTACGAATCGGCACATCTGCCGAGTTCTAGTGAGTTCTTCTTCCTGTCAGGCACCATCAAAGAAAAACACATGTTAATCCATTCGGAGACAGATTGCAGCTTTCGCTAAAATGAAATGTTTTTTGTTTTCTCTGATTAAGCGAAAGCTACTAAGCCCAGAGTCCTACTTTTTGACATGGAATATCTTCGAGGCATTTTCTTTCATGTTCATGCAGCCCTGTCTATAAATCTAAACACATAAAGATTTGGCGAGCCTCTTAATGTCAGCAAAAAACAACATGTTGGCCCACCTCATCCACATTCAACCCCATTCTTACATACAATGCCGATCAGAAGCATGATAATAGCACATGCACATCATAGGAAATGACCTGAAGACATTCCATGTCAAAAATTATGACTATAAACTTAATACTTTTCAGTTGATAAGAGAAAATATAGAATATTTCATTTTAAGCAGAAACTGCAATCTGCGTCCCATTGGATTTACATGTGTTTTTCTTTGATCGTGTCTGACAAGAAGAGGAACGCTTTAGAACTTGGCAGACGTGCCGATTCGCAGTAGACAAAGAGTGTACATGTACATCATTCTGTGAAAGTCTCACTTGCGGCCTCGTTCCCTGCAGAAACTCGTTCCACCTACCGGACTACAATCGGCAAAAGCAGAAAAGTTTGTGCGAACCATCACCATTCTTACCACCCCAGCCACCTCCACTAGAAGCAAACGTGCATTTTTGGCAGCGGGGTTGTTACAAACTATGTCTCTCATCGTCCAGAGCAGTTCGATAAGCAGCTTTATATTAGAACGGCTGCATGTCTGCAGCTTTTGACAGTAATTACTAAACTTTAATCAAGTTCAAATTCTTTTTAATTTCTTTAATCTGGTGAGCTCCTCCAGCGCATTGCTATGCATGTTTTAAATGACTTGTTCGGAAAATATATTTCGTGATAGAAGAATCGGACTGACTTCCTGTCGTGTGTTAAAGGAGTTCAGTCGTGTTCCACTTTGTTCGCATTTCGAGTGAAAAACTTCCTATCGTGTTGAAGGCATATTTCCGACGACTGCAGATTTCTAGTGTAAACCAGTCTAACAGATAGTTTGCCTGATCATTGGCGATAGGTATCTGCAGATCATAGCAATTTTTAGTAAGAATTTGTTAGCGTCTGTTGAACTTTTCAAACGCGAAGGGAGTGTGATCCGCCTAGAAATCCAATAATCCGAACATTCAAAATTTCATTTCCGAATCTGATAAACAAATCGGAAAAGCAGTCGCTTAACAATTCGGTATCGCAGAAGCTTTTGTTAATAAATAATTATATCATGCCCTTGGTCTCAATGGTCTCTTCTTAAAAGTGTTTGAATAGCTGCTTTTGATAGTTGTTATTTTATTTAAGATACTATAAATCTCATGTTTAGCAAAAAGGATTGGTTTTTTTGGCAATCGGAGCGCGACTGTTATAAAAATTGTCGGTAGCAGTTTTGATTTGAGATCCGTCCCTTCAACGTGAGAATAATGCAGACTGTATAGACACTGTATGTCTTGAAATTGTCTAGAAACGACATTTCAAAATGTTGGTATCAAATCAAATTCCCTAGAAAACCTCCCAAATATTTGACAGATTTCATCTCTTCCTCGAAAGCAAAGTGAGTGAGTTAATTTGAAGAACAATGCATTTTCTCAGAAAGATAACATTTTGGAAACTGAAATCATTGTTGACTTTCTGATTTTCGATGTAGCGATCTCATCATTGCATTCTATTTGTTCATCAATTAATAATTGACAAACTACTAATATTCCAAAATGACAAGAAATTCTTTATTTGAGGTATAAGCAAAGAAAATCAGATCGTAAGAATGAAAACTATTTCCGAATGGGTTTGAAGAGAGAGAGAGAGAGAGACATCACCGGCGAAAGTTTTATCAGGCTTTAGAACGCTATCGATTCTCAAAAGATCTATTGTGTATTCGCTATTGGGAAAATTTTCATAGAAACTGCGTGAAATCCCAAGTTTGAATAAAAGCGTCGCCATAGCAACGCCACAGCTAAGCCAAGGGATGGGCGCACGGGAAAACAATCAAATGAGAGTGATATCAGCACTTGGTCGAACTCGGTGAGAGGTATGGAGGATAAATAAGGAATTTTGCATATCTCAGTGCATCTGTAAGAAGCAATGCGCTGTGCAACATGAGTACAAAATATTTACATTTCCCAAACAGTGGTTCTTTGAATCTCGCAGAGGAAGTAATGACAATTCAGTTTTGTAAATTTCTTTTAAGCATTTTGTTCAGTTGCAAATATTTACCTTAAATGAAAAATTTAAACCAGGGAGGTTGCCTTGATGACACAAGGGTCTTCAGTTATCTTAATCATCAACTTCATTTTTCAAATAATAAGCTACTCAAATTCTTAAGTGATACAGAAGTACAGAAGACTCATGTTGTCAGTTGCAGTAAATGTGTTTGATCAAGGAATCGAAAGTCTGCGGAGATTTGTCGGTGAGGTAACCGAAACAGACGATATTAAGGACTCACTTTAGGACAGTATTTGATAACTACAATTTCCATTGGTGAAACGTTCCCATGAATGCACGAGGCAACATGCAGTGACATGCAGCTAGCAGTAGAACACAGAACAAAGCATTCAATAAACATGAAATCACAATGAACAGCTAATTGGACAAACTTATGTTGTCCTTCGCACTAAAGATAAAGCTATTCCTCGATTAAGTTGGTTGTTATGAAGTACAAGAGGCTGTCAACCACCAACTCAGACGGACATTCACTTCCTTTCTCAGAACCCTACATACATCCCAGCTTCTGTTGTGATATTTTCACATTCTTCCCTTCAGCGAGTGGTAAAACCTTTCATGATACTTTTGAAATTTTAGAAATTACAAACTTCTGTAATTAAGATATAATTTGACGCTATTTGCATCCTATTTCTTGTCTATGAAGTACTGGAGGAGTAGGCCTAAATCGACGCATTAAGATCTTCGAAGCAGGCACTTCAAATTTCATGAAACCGCGAGGTGTACTAAATTTATATACACAGGAGAATAGCTGTGTAATTAATGCACCATTCTTGTTCATATAGAACACTGTGTGTGCCAAATAACACGATTATGTGTGTAACTACCATGCTCTCCCTTCTAACGCGCTAAGCAAGGTATCGGCAATCTGTGAGCGTTCAACTAAACACATGACTCCAAGAGCAAAAATTCTATCACGATTAAGATAAAAATAATTAAAACATTGAGGAATTATCAGAGACATTATGTACACAGTTGCACACGACATCCAGATGAGCGGTTAATATTCCAAGTTTAGGAAACGCAGACTTCGCGACGGTTCAGCTTTAGACAGCGAAAAACGCGAACATTACGTGTGTTCGCCAGAATAAGTGCACATATGAAAGTACTTTGTGCATTACTTTCATTGAAATTATAAGTAGTCACTTTGGCTTGATTTTATGACCATCGCAAAGTATTGAATCTGCTCCTGATATATGGTACATTCGATTTGTTTCTACATTGTTGCACCTTTAATGTGGGATACGCATGACGAATCGTGAAATCATAGTTCAATTTGCATGTAATAAAAATGTTCTTACAGAACTCAGCTCAATTTTCATATATCAACAGAATAATGTTTCGCTTAAAAGGGGTTTTGGTCACTCGATTCATTTTCACTTTGATTTCAAATGACCTGGCATGCAACCAAGGGATTGTCAATTTGCTCCTACAGTGCTTTTAAATTTTGTGAAACGTGATTCGAGTCGAAGTGTTAAGTGCAGGAGTGTCGCTCATTAGTATCAAAGGACTATCTGTCGAGTTTGCGGCTAAATATTTTATGTTCAATTTCATCACCAGATGGGGGAATATTCTTTATCTATTTAAAAAAACGCCTAAAATTCAAAAATGACTGGTTGGTGAATTAGTTGCCAAAGTAAACAGATAGATGTTTATTAACTTACCTGACTGATTTTCCACCAACCGATGAAAGAGTAAATATTGTAGTAATTGTAGAATATAATCAGCAGGAATGAGTTTTTGAATATTCATAAAAATAATGCCTTTACCGGTATGTTAGCTGACAAGACACTGAGCTCAATCTGGTCAGTTAAGAGGGTAACGTTCTTTTAAATTCACAAGAACGTGAAGTAAAACGAACAAACATGTACCATGAAAAGATTCAAAAATTTGTATTTGTTGTGAGCATCTTGAATGTCTGGCGACTACTTTGCAAATCCGCGAAAAAAATTATCTGCTAACGCTCATCATTATCTATGCGTCTCTAGTTTTGTGAAATAGCTGGTTGTGCCAAGAGGATAGAGTAGATGTATGAGAAAAAAGACCCTCGACATCGGAGGCAGGCCATAATGATTTTTAGAGATAGTAATAGACAAAAAATGGTGGCTTAATATCGCCGCGAACTTCGCCAGGAAACACATTGATAGATGTATCTTAGCTTCAGCATGACTTCATATTGTCGATAACCTGCCAACATTTCACACTGGTGGTCCGCTCTTATTCAGGATCTGTCTATATATCCAAATCTGTCGATGCCAGAAAGCTAAATATCTGCTAAATAATTCTGATTGTCGTATGTTCAAGATGAAGTTAAAATTCATTATATAAATTGGCATTTGAAATAAGTGCGATTTGTGGAACTTGTAGAGTAGCGCTTTCAGCTGGCTGTCTGGCATTTTTCAATTTGCATAATATTTAGAAATTATCTCATTCACAATGCTGAGGGGCTGCAGCAAGAGAGTGATTTCAAAAGGTGGTTCAACAACCTTCTGGAGGGTTCGACTAAAGGGTGGTTCGATGGTTCGCTGGTTACACCGAGCATCGTTCCTGTGAAAGAGCAAGAGGCCGATGGCCCTGCCAATCATATTTTTCATCAAGGTGTCTGTCTTTGACCACGTCTGAACTCGAAACATTTGATGATTTAGTGCATTAGATACAATTTATTATTTTCCGTGGCAACACATATATTTCTGGAGAGATCTAGATTTGTTACATTAGTGATGAATCATGATCCTCCCGCCCATATATTACATCATCACTTGCTTGCCTAATTCTAAATGTTGAATTTTCGACTTATTCAAGTGAGTTAAAATCAGCGTAGATGTTAGCAGAAAAAAGGAGCATTAACAGTTGTCATAAAAGCATTGTGTTTCATACGATGGAGTTGGTAAGTACCAATGGGCCGATTACTATAGTGCTTGAGAACTCTGGAGGCTATCAGTTTGTGATGCGATATTGAAAGATTTTTCAAAAAAGTCAAGGTGCGATGTTTTCCTTAATATGATGAGTGGTGACGTCATTGCAAGTTATATGACGTTTCGCTATCATTGCAAAATCATTGTCTTGAAAATAAACGTAGTCGCCAAGAACCTTCTATAAGTAAGAAAAATAACGCGAGCGCTTTCGAGGCCTCTAATCATGCGCACAACGGCCGAGATGATGAAATGACTATGATTGTGTGTACAAAATGAGACGTATTCACTAGACAAAATGAAGATATCTGCAAGACATCAAGATAATAATGGACGGAACTACCAAGGTAGCAATAGACTTTAAATAAACTCTTTTCAGATGCACAAAGGAGGGGCACGCTTCAAAATAAACAATGCTTCAAGAATAAGCAGAGACAAAGATATGTTGGATGAACACAAAATGGAAAAGAAGGTCACGAAAGGATTACCTTTAAAGTCATCAACCACATGTTTACAGACTGAGGATGTACACGATCCACGCGTTTGGCTACGAATCCTAGATATCATTGTTACTGAGCAAGAAAGTTTCGTCCGTCAATTTTAAGCTGCCATTTTTCTATGAAGCATTTTTTGTTTAGATAACTTCATTTCCAAATTAGCCGCTCACAATCATAGAGCAAGGACCATCTACATGTGGTTTGTCGATGTGGTACCGTTTAGTAGGCTTATCTCTGAAGAATTGTGGCAGAGAACATGAGCATTCCTGTGACTCATAATTTGGACTCTTGCAGAATAGATGTCTTAAATAGTGGTTTAAGTCTTTCACAGATTAAAATCTTGAATACTTGTCATAATTGTATTGGATGTCATAAATGTTACGATCAGTAGCATTAATCTGGCGCTACACGCAGGTGATATAAGCTGTCATTTGAGAAGTAATTTAACATCTTCAATAAATCAATTAATTGCCATTATTCGATTATATCAATTATTTGCCATGCATATATAACCAATTACATGCAATCATGGATTGCAGCGGTTAACAGGTTAATATACGTTGACCGTTTAACCGCGGTTAAATATATTTGTCTTTTATGAAACTTCAACCAAACATCCTAACACTAATATCCTAACACTAAGTATGTTGCATAGCCATGATCTTCACATCCAAAACGTCAGACAAACACGCGCACAAGCTCAGACAGTCAGACAGCCATCAAATTGTCTGACGTCTTGCTCTGTAATTCTAGACTATTAGGGAAGTTTTTCATCGCCATAAACGTATGTTCAGTAAATAATAAAAGAAAATAATAAGTAGCAAAAGAGAAGTACAGGCGAATTTTCGTGCTTCTACAGGTACACGTCGTTCATTTTTGGCTTGACTACTATTCAACTATGATACTAACTGGAATCCCAACTATGATAATGCAAAATATTATTTTGATGAAAAATTTTTCTAATGGAGACAAGTAGGCCTACGTACATGTAAATGGGTGCTTGATGATAATTCGCGCGATTAGTAAATAAATACCTCGCACGTTCTAACGTGAAGCATAGTTAAGCTTTTTGACTGATTTTGGTACATTTGATCGGTTAACCAGTTAAACGAAAATTTTAACCACTGCAATCCCTGCTTGCAATTGATTGCAATGAAACCAATTTTTCATGAAAATTGATCTGAGGGAAAGGCATAGTGTAAATATTGAATAGGAATAAGGAATTAGAATAAAAATGATATTATTTCCATCAGACTATTTTTCTGTCACCATGGGCCTGTGAGTAACCATTCTGCAACAAATGCTTACCTCATGGGTGCCTTAAACGGCTGCAAATAAAGCTGTTCTCATAGCGCTCATTGATGTCACCATTGAAGAATAAATCGAATCAAGGGTCTGAAGAGCTGGTGTTGATCCAGACAAGCAGTAAATAAAATCGTCTGTTGTCTTTAATTTTTGTCTCACCAGTTATCCTTTTCAAACAACAAAAATAGAAAATAGGTTATACACCAAAACATTTCTTCATTTTTCAAAGAATCTTTGTATTTGCAATATTAGATAGAAGTGTCAATTATCTTTTCTTAAATGAGAACTTTTCATCAATGATTTCATTAATGCACTCATTTACTACGCAATTAATGTCGTAATTATCATGAGCAGGTGACAATATTTGGATATTCTCTATCATTTTACCAAAGGGAAAATATCATTGACCTTCACCTAGCAATTTTCTTCACTAACAAGTCGATTTTCGTAGTTATCCACCAAACACATCCATTAGATGAACCTCGACTGCAAAAGTACTATTTCTATTGTCTTGCACAAACTTCCATTCTTCCATTTCACTCCCTTAGCTCTTCTCCCGTGTCGTCATCATCGATGTAATTCCCATTTCATCTTTCCTTCTTCTCTTGAGAAGGGACTTGTAAAATATCGTAGCGTTCACCAACACCAGCACTGTCAGCAGCAGCAGTAGTTGATGAGAAACGGCAAGTTTGCTGTTGGGTATCGCGTACGCGAGTAATGAGTGTACACATCTATTAACGTTTAATTAACGTTATTTTAACGCAATTTCAAGTATTTTTCTTCAACATGGTACCATGAGACTGACATTCCGACAGTGAAAAGTAAACACTTCCCCCATAAATCTCCCATTTTCCCCCGTATGGATCAAGCATAGCGAGTCTGACGACCGTGAGTCGTTGTCGGAGAGCGCTGAGGCTACTCTTCCCTCAATCTCTATCGCTCCTTCTTCTCTCGCTCTTCTATTTTGCACTCGTTTCATCAATAGATGAAGTAGCACACCGTTGAACCATTTGGTATCCGTAGTTTGGCCACCTTATCTGCATCTCTGGACGCAGTTGAAGTAAAGAGGTCCTTCACGTGTTTCAACGCGCCCGCGGAACTGCGTCTTTCATTGACCTCAGTGTGAGCAGTGTTTGGGGTGGTCATTGACCCCATCGGTATACTTCCTGTGCGACTGAGCGCCTCCACGTCCCTTTGCGAATCTACATCTGCGTCGCATTGTCACTTTTTGAAGCGATCATCGAGGCGAAGTTGTTTCTTCGATCTCCGTAAGCCTCCCGTCTCTCCCCTCCCCACTCCCTTTCTCTCTCCCTCATTCGCACACCCGAGAAAACCGCGCGCGTCTTAACTCAGCAACTAAATACTCACACACTCTCACACGTGCGCACACCCGCCGTTGACGAGCGCGAACTAACCACATTGCTATGCGCTCGTTGTGAGTGAGTCTTCATCAGCATTCGAAGGAAGAGAGTTGAGAACTTTGGAGTCTACCTTTCAATTCAAATTGTGTGTCTTCAAGTTCTGTCCACATTTCGCAGCATATGGTCAACTTATCGCACACACACACGCACCACGCACACTTGTGAATTGTCCATCTTTGTGTGTGTGAGGGTGCGTGTGTGAAGTGTGTGTGTGTGAGTGCGCGCGGGCAGTATGGATGTGCATTTGTGTGCATGACCTCAAATGTTCTGATCTTTATTCACAGCACCATCTCCTCGCCGATTAACTTCATCGTCAAATTGTTTTGATCACAACGAGAGGGAAATACACAGATTACATTCCTATTTATATCTCAGCGATTTGCTGTCCGACGCAATCCCAACATCCTCGAGTGGCTGTTTCTCTCTGGCATACAGCTACAGTCAGCCCTTCGAAATCTCATCAGCAAGAGCAATAATCATAAGCAGATCAAAAACAGACAGTTCAAGTACAGGAGCAGCGGCGGTTTGGTTCCCTCGATCAATTCGTTCGTACTGCTGCGGGATCTGTTTGGACAGTACGGAACCGCAGTGCCATCCAACCCAAGTATCTCTGTG
Organism: Prostheceraeus crozeri; assembly: GCA_907163375.1. Lineage (NCBI taxonomy): Eukaryota > Metazoa > Platyhelminthes > Polycladida > Euryleptidae > Prostheceraeus > Prostheceraeus crozeri. The sequence continues at coordinate 215,424 of CAJQUW010011435.1, forward strand.
TCCAACGGGTCCGCCGTGCGGCTTTTTATTTTCATACTGTTGTGCCAATAGCTCTCTCTCAAACCAATGACGAGAGGGTCGTCTGGAGGTGCGATGGACAGTGGCTTTGTCTTCAAGCTTGGGCGCCTGTTTAAAACATCTTATGGCGGCGATGGTGTGGATTTTGTGGACCAATTAAACTATCAATACACTGGCGGGCTTATGATCATCTTCATCACCATCATTGGACTTCGCCAATATGTCGGTAAGTGAAATTTCATCTTCTCCAACAATTTCCCCAAACTATGTGTTCCCTTTCAGCCGTACATTTTGTATCCATGAAAGTACTGCACGAAACTTTTGCGTCTCCGTCATGTAAAACATCGATATCTATGAAATAATTAAAATGATGGTTATAGTTTTATTGAAATTGGTACGTGAACTCTGTGAGTGCTTGATAGGAAAGATAGAGATCAGTGATACCAATGAGAACGATTAAAATGACTAATTTAGTTGTATGTTAATTTCATTGGTACGTGAACTCTATTTACGGAATGTTTGATGATCAGTTAATGATAATGTTTCCTCCCTACATTGCTTATTTAATTGATGCGCTTGAAAATAACTGATATGATTATTGCTTCCACTGCAGAATATGTCCATCGGTTGGTGAGGTAAATTATATAAGTCAATCGATAGATAGTTGAATGGAATTTACCGTACGGAATAAAGGGACAACTTAACTTCCCAGTAGCCACAACAATGGAGCAGGAGAAAATCATGCTAACTTTTGCTCGATCAGTTTTGAGTTGCAGTTTCTATTTGTTTGAACAAAAAAATTATATTTTGCAAACTTCAAATGCCATATTCGTTTCTTTCGTTTTTTAAGGTTTATTATTCTAGTGAAATTTTATGACAGGTGATTATCAAAAGTTGTGTGTAATTACATTTGAAAAATCCGGAAGCCCTCCTTGACTCAAGCATATTGATTACTCATACGACCTGTGATGATTGGGCATTGAAGGATATAAGAAGACATCCAACACCCTAATGGGTCAATCTTTTTTCTTAACCTGCATGATAATATTCTGTTGAGAATTCCTCTTCTTAACTGCACACCATTTCATCGTAAACGCCCGAGCGTTCGCGAGTCAGACTTATATTAATGATTGGCAGAAGTGAATTCTACACTAAATACTCATAGATTGCAGAATTTGCATCATCCGAGCAGCGTTTATCTTTTCTATTGTTTCCATATCAAACAATCGCATAAGGCATCACTCATTAAGTTAATCTTATGTCTTCATCTTTGATTTGATTGAATGCAGAAATTCAAATAGTCAAGGAATTTAAATTTCTGAGTGTTTGAATGTATCCGTACAAAATTGAATGCTGAAATTCTGTTCTTAAAGATAGTATATTGTCCTAGTTAATACTATTGTTTGATTGTTCTGAACATGCCACTATGGTCTGCATTGATATTTTTGCAATACGACATCAAGGATGGCTACAATGCATCTTGATATTGACAGCTGAAATTAATACTTGAATGTTATTTTGAAATTTGTTCATCAGGAATTCATTAAGTATTCATAATCGGCAGATTCAAACCCCTTTTCCATGAGTGCAAATCAATAGATTGTCACTAATATTTGAGCATGTTGATTTTACGCATTCATCAGCTACATGTTTTATGTCACCTTATAAGCAAAACAAACTTACATGCAGAATTATGAAAAACGATTCTAAAACATATCACGTCAATGACATCAAATTAGGAAAAACTATTAAATGTCGCAAAAAAAGTATATACAGATTTTTTACAACAATAGGAATGTTGCATTATGGTATTTAACACACATTTGTAGAAACACAGGGAAGCAGATTTTCCTTCATTAAGCTGCCTAAACATATTTTTAACGGAAAGTAATGCATAGCCAAGACTATAAAGTTAAAAATGGAGAGCTATAAGTTCCCAATTTATCAAATTAAGCGTCAATAGATATCTAGGAGCACTTTGAAATTTAGATATGTGGAATCACGCGTATTTGAGTTCTGCAGGCGTTCTTGGAGTTTTCAAATGCAGTGATTAATAAAATCTTGCTCATCCATCCCCCTCTTATCAGCATGGGGTTAGATCCACCCCAAAGAAGATTTTGACTTGGATTTTTCACGAGAAATGTTTTGACGATGCTGCTGATGATATTTCAAGTAATCTTTATTTTAAGTAGGCACACATAATTATTCCTTAATAATTATTTAACCTCGGCTCATCATGCATTCTCCACAACAATGATTTACTATATCGAGGGTGATAAGGTGGATTACTAGCCACCGTTATTAATGTAGTCTGTAGTTTGATCGGATGCAACTTTCCTGTTGATGACTGATGGAAACATTAATACTGCAAGGCGACACTATTTTCCCCTTAACCCTTTGGCTGTGACAGCTGATATCGACATAACACTTATCATATAGATTCGGACAGTGCCTGACCTTGCAGAAATGCACACTGACGCTATCTATGGTCGGCCATTACGCAATCCTTAGTTAACACCCGCAAAATGCGACAGTCGCACAATGACCGACCTGCAACAACTATCTCTGACATAGAAATCGGCCTCTGCTCGTTAGGCTCGACTGAATTTTAGGGGAGACATCTGTGAAATATATAGACCTATTTGCGTACCGTGGTCATGCTTTATCAGGCATGTGCTTCATGGTTTCTATAAGCCAATGCCCGCACTGTTTTTACTTTTTTATGGACACTATTATTATTATGAATGAAGATTATTTGGAGTAATTTATCACTTTCCGATCTTAATGCAAAAAAATTATTCGATGCTTGTTTCCTGAAAATCTGATGAAAGTGTTTTCATAGATAGTGGTTCATCGATTGTTCTCAAATATCCTCTACATCCAACAGTTTTTGCTTTATAGCTGAGTGCTTGATGCTTGTTATCAATGATTTCTACTATTTCATCCTATTTCAGTGTTGTAGACGGAGCAATGTATAGTTTAAATAGGCCTATGTATGAAACAGAGAAATATCTGTTGTAATAAGCATCGTGTACCAGTGTGCAAAACACATAAAGCTCTAATTATGTGGCTAAACAGTTCCATTGATGGTTGATAGAAGTCGTGTATAAGAGTCAATCAGTATATGAAACAAGGACTACATGTGTCGTTATAGCGACGGTAGCACAGTTAATGACGATACGCCTACAACAAAATGCACACATGATAGTTTTACCAATATCATTTTCATTTGTAAAGAATTACGATTGAATTTTCAATTGAAACATGTTTTGAGTGAGGGTATTATGTATTTCTTGTGTCGTATGTATAATCTACAACATGGAAACAAATAAAATGTCGCAATTATGTTTGCATTCACTCATATTTCCAATGCTTTCGTTGTTGGGGTGAAGATCACCCCCATTGCCTCAAGGTTCATCGCAGGGGTCAACACTGTTTGGCTGATTATCACATATTATTCATTAGATTATTATTTGCCGTAATTATAGCTTTTGTAATAAGTAATTATAAAATTTGTCGAACATATTTTGTGGAATGCAAAGAGAATTTAAAACAACTTTTGAACAGTACTTTCCCTTTCTTGTCAATATCTACATTACCTACTAGATACCTGCTAGGACATTAACATGCCCAAGGTATAGGAAAGTCCTTTCACTTATTTTCCATCAATTTTCCGATAAACAAGCATTCATATAGACATCATTCATCAGACAAGCGCAGCATTCATAAGATCATATGACAATTTATCCGATTATGTTAAATGTGGTGGATTACATCTAATACACATCATTTGCCTTCTTAGTGGTTGTAGCAAATCTGATGAAAGCACGTTGTTGGGAAAATCACAATTTTAAAAAAATCAAGTTTAGGGTGTCAGGTTCAAATATTTATGCACAACGTGCTTTCTGTATTATCTATTTCTTATCATTGATCCAGAAATTACATGTGTGTTTCAGCAGGGAAGTAAATTAAATATAAGTAAGCATGTGATACATAGTGTTTTGAAGGCAATTCGCATCGAAAGATATGTAGAACTATTCACCTTCCACCTGGAGATTACATGTGAACAACTTTTGAAGGGAGCTAATTCGACACCTATCTCCATTAAATCGGTAGGATAAATAAACTTCCCTTGCTGCGTTTAGAGCCGGATGTCGGAAAAGTGTGTATAATTTTTCCTTGAGAACAATGAAGATATCAAAACGGCTCAAGGCATAAGAAACCTGAAGAAATCATTGTGTGATACTAGGAGCCACTCAGATTTCCAACGAAATTCAATTAGTGCTCAACAGTGCTCAGCGGTGCAACATTGTACAGTCAAACGTCTATAAAAATGAGAGCTATGTAGTTGACTTGGGAAAAATACTGTGCTCTAGAAAGCGTCACAAATTCTTCAATATTTCAAAAGCATTCATGAGCCGACACTTCAGAACTTCTTAAGATGATATGTACAAAATGCTTACAATATGTGGCTCTATGGATCATATGAAATATAATATATTATTTATTAAGTACCCCGTGCTTGCAGTCTGTGACTAAAAGGGTTGAGCTTTTAAATGATTTTGAGCAGGGTGGTAATGGGGTTGCACGTCTTTTGGATGGCCAGCTAGTGTTCATTCGTTTTGCAATTTGGTATTGAGCCCAGTTCACTACGTATCCGGTTGATTTACCAAAAAGGGAAGAAACGCCTTCGGATGCCATCTATATCATTATAGATGTGCGATGTTTCGCTCACAGATCCTGACCATGCTCATTGTCATATATTTTGTTGATACCAATACTAGTTAATCAAAGGTAAATCAAGTAAGCACATCATTGTGGCACACATTGAAAAAATTGCTGTTAGCCTATATCATTCAGGATCATTACGAAACCCACAAACTTTTGGTCTTTGATTGCTTCTTTTCGATTGGATGCTCTTTCTACAAGTGAAGGCTAATAAAGCTTTCATCAAAAATAGCTTATTGGACCTCATAATAAAGCAAAAATTGACAATTATAGCAAAATAAAAATTAGTATCTGAGGTTACGCAGTCTCTACGTCACGAGTCAGATGAAGTACAACTTATCCAGGCAACTATAACGTGCGAAAAGATGGAAAGGAAATAAAAACCTGGCATTATTCACTCAATTAAATAAAGTGAAATAACTGCATTATTAGCCATGCTTGACCACCCTACCTACATGTACATGAGCCGCTGCTACCATTTAACAGAAAAAAGCAGTGTTGTGGTTGATAGCACCATTAAAAGGAAATTTTATGGTAAAGCGTTATGAGAGATTCTATTAACATGGATACTGCAATAACTTCTTGAATAATTATTTTGTGGCTAAAATAAATGATAATAGTATTGACTTTTTCATAAATGCATAGCAAATACATCTTGAAATCAAAGTGGCCAAAATTTTCATATGAACTGATTTATGTGAGCTTTCTGTTAAAATTTACTTTTTTTTGTGATTAAAAATTCCTAATTTGTATCATAGTATCACGTAACGTATAATTCAGTCTCTGATTAATCAGCGAGAAATTCAAGAATCTAGATCTCAGCTTTTGTATGTTATTTATCATTTTGTGATAATTCCCTTCTAGGCACTGAAAACAGCTTGGAATCCGCTCCTTCTGTTTGATATAGGTCCATATATATAGCAACTCGACGGCGATTCTATTACACGATGCGGTCTCCACATACCCGGACAGGTTGCTGATGACAATTGCTCAACAGTAATTGACTATTTGAATACGTGACCTATTAAAAGCATGAAGATCTCACAACTAGAGAATACAAAGTTAAAAAATATTTTTTATAAGTTTAATTGAAATTCGAGGACGAAAACATGTTGTTATAAACTCAATTATATTATTATAAATAAAGAAATTTGATCAGAAAATGATCTGATGAATCAAGTTTAACGAGACCGTGTTACCAAAGTGCAACCAACCATTTGCTCACATGTATCTTCAATGTACATCTATGTGGTTGATCTGGAGAAGCCTGCCAGAAATGCACATTCAAACGGATCACAGTGGTAGCTTTATTTTCATCATTCAAGATCTCACCGAAGCCGCTTTCCAACCAATGCGTGTGTAATGCCCAAGCGCAATTGGAAACGGAAATAATTTGGGTTTTATGACCACTAGTCTATTATACAAGGGTAGAAAATTTTCCTTATGGCCCATTTAGTCTGTCTTAGCGTAGCACCCGATGAAGCTTTCAAGCTACGAAAAATATTACTCATTCCATTATGATTATTTCTCACTTTGCGATGGAAAACCGTGATTTGATAAAAAAGTTCAGCAAGACTGTTAAAATACTCAGCTTTTCGACATAACTGCCTTTTTTGAGATTACATGCATGTGTTGGCTCACAGATGATGAAAATAACAAGCCTTCATGAAATCTATGAATCCCTACAAGCTAAATGTCTATGTTAACTGCGGTATAATAAAAATGATTTTGATGAGCTAACGCAATTTTTAAGAGAATCAACCATTAACCCTTTTCAGGATTGCCAACATTTCGCAATTTTTGTGACATTTGAGCAATTATGTTACTTGCCAACCGAATCGCTACATGTACCGTGTTTCGTAGGAATTTAAAAACAAATGTAGTCCATAAGTGCACGAGACAAAAGTTTAAATTGTGTTAAAATTGCGTTGGTTTTAGCGAATTACCCCCTGAGGAAGAGCGAACGCTTGAAACGCGTAGGGGTTGTACATATCTTTTAATTAACTATTTTAATCTGGTCAATATATTTCAAGGAGAGACGAAAGCTGTTCTTAACATCAACTGGAGACAAAAGTTGCATAAATCTTACATCTATAAAAATTCTGACTTCTGTCTACAAAATGTAGACATCTGAGTATGCTGAGTATGCAACTGCATAAAATCTAGCATTTGAAAATACTTTTTCATTATAATTAATAATCTGCCAACCAAAAAATTATCGTAAAAAATAGTCATTCATCATTTAGTGACTCGATTTTGCCTTCCTTATTCTGAATGCAATTTTTGGAGCAGCAGAATAGTCAAAATGAGATGAATTTGAAGAAATATTAATCCCTACAAGCAGAATTACTTAAGTTGTTTAATTAAACTCCTTGTTTATCTGCGCACGGAACAATTTGAAATTTCAACTTGATTGCTCGCGCTCCGTTTGACTTGAGTATTGAATTTAGGCAGTAGTTGCTGATTTAATCGCAAAAAGCTGAATTCGAGCAGGTACTCAAATGTAATCGATACTCCTTTAGGGAAACGCGATTATCATTAATATGCTACAACAACCAGTTTGCAGGTTTTGTCAACAGAGATCTTCCTCAATCCTTATGTCAGTTGCTTTAAACGTTGTATCGATTGGTCTGAAAATGATCGCGTTGATTATGAATAGGTCGTTGTCTATAATTATTCAGAGATGAGCGAAAGCGTGTTTGAAATTGCATGGAAATTTTATCATGTTTATCCGTCTTGCAAGCACTGAGATAATTTTGAATTATTTCGTATGTTAATCCAGATCACATGAATGATTCGATGTATTTGAACCACTTGCTAGCTTTTAGGGAATATATTTTATTTCTTCTGAAGAAAATTCAAAGCGAAACTATTATTGATAGCCGTAGGTTTGGCTTTCATTTTCACGTCTATTTCAGAGAGGTTCTGCGTAATTGTTTCAGCACAGAATATGATTTTATTGCATTTTTCTCAAAGAAGCTGTATTCAGACACAGAATCATGATTCACATCAATTAACAACAGAATGAAATTAATTAAACAACAGATCAAACTGCCATGCAAGGGATGTGCGCCTGGCAGGATTCGAACCTACTACCATGGTTAAATAGACCTGTACTCTACCAACTGAGCTGCGAGCGACTTATGCCACTGTGTCAATTGGCAGGATCAAAACCTCATCACCACCCGTCAGTTGTCATAGCAATTATAATCAATGAATATATATTTCGTCACAATCGTGACTGCCGACATTAGGGCAAATAGCGGGTATCCATTGTCCACCAAAGCATCTTAAACCAAGTCGCAAAATTGTGATGTTTTGTTATGTATCCTTATACCTCCTTATTATCTATTGTTATATTATACTATGTGGACTGCGTGAAGCGATTAAGATCACTTCAATTTCATTGCATCGCTGCATGGTTGCAGTAATTTGAAAAGCTTGTACTTGGTCTCAAACACAAAGTGTTGCGCTTTGTGTACACTCGCAAAAATGAGTGCTGAAGAAGATCTCCAAAATATCAATTTGGGAACTTCTTCACCATTAACCCTGCACTATAGTGTCAAATTATATATTGCATTATAGTCCCCAAATGGATATATTTCTTAGTTAAGGCAAGGTATTCCGAAATGCTAGTTCAATCCTTGCACTCATGAAGAGGAAAATAGAAAACACCGGAAAACATTTTCCTCCATTACATCGTGCATAAGCACGTATGCGCATAGCATCAGACAATTCCAAGAACATTGGATAAATTTCTGTTATCAATTAGATGAAGGTTGGATGATCGAAACATCTGTTCTATGCACAGAATTAGACAGGCCGTCTCATCTTCTGTTTGACTAGAAAGGAAGCATTGGAACATGCAACGTTAATGAAATGGCACATCTGCTGAGATAATACCACAGCAATCAAACCATGAGCAGCGAGTTCAACAGTAAAAAACGCCAAATTGTGCAAAGTTTCAGTGACTGTTATCAACCGGATCATGCAACAAAGAGACACAGTCGATGTCAAGTTCTACAGAGAATCGTGGCGATTGGAGCATTTTGAAGGATTCACAGCAATCCGCAAGCGACGCAAGACTATTTTTCCTATCTCTGCAAGGCCATGAAAATTTCATTTGTCCACTTAGTAAGTTCCTGCATTCCTGCATGTGCCGTTGTTTTGAGTCAGTTTGTACTTCTAGCAAAGTGACACGCTTAAACAATCTAATTCTGTGGTTCCACGAGTGCAGCCCATTATTGTTCTTTCTATACGATTTCTATGCGGTCAATTGGATCGACGACAAGTGGATTATCGAAAAAGCAGTCCCGTGAATCACAAGCATCAACCAACGATGCACTATCACGATTACATAACAGAATTAGCTCAGACTGTCCTCATGCCGATTGCCAACATCAAACAGCAGTGCAAACATCGATAAGATTTCTATGTTTACGATTCGATATCTCCACAATCCCAGATCACTGTCAGGAGTTCACCGTATGAAGACACTCAGTTCAGATATCTCATATCACATGATATCCCATCTCCCAGATCATGTGATCATTTCTTCATATCATTAATTCAAAGTCCCTAATGACGGCCTCTTATTCTGCAGTTTTAGAGAACAAATGTGGATGTGGAAAGAATGAACAACAATCTTGTGTCAGGTTAATCAATTGCCTCATTGGTAGAGTTCTATACTGAGGAATGATGAAAAGGAAATTTCTATGAGAATGAGCATTTGAAAAGATTGGCAGCCACTATCAACGGAATCGATAGAAAGGAAATTAACGTGCAAGTTGGCTTTTCATCTCCTATATCTGGCCAGAATGAGGCGTCATTACAATATCGACAAGGGAAATATCTTTCAGAGTTTATGAACTTGATCGGAGCTTCAACAATGCGAATGTGATACCGCACAATAGCGTGACAGCTTGCAATCATTTCACTGCTGGTATTTGAATGGCAGAAAAAGAGTGATTGTAATGTTTGTTTGAATCAATGATTGTAATGATTAATTGAAGTAGATTACCATGTTAGTTGAGTGGTAGATTATGAGTCATTCAGACAATACCTAACTTTCAATGAGATTAAGAATGCACGGAGATTTCGTCTGATCCTTTAAATATTTTAATAACACTTTCAACGTTCTCTTGAGATGTGAAGAACATAGAAATCAGGAATTCACTGAGAGATGTGATGTGAATCAATCAGTTGATTGATCACTTTGTGATAATTCATAGAAATCCCACTCATTACATTTTTATGACTGAAATGTAATCCAATTGTTAGTTGATGGTCCTTTCACGTAGTTATAGTCATTTTTCATAATTAATTAAGTCAGGCAAGGTTGGACCTTAGGTAAGTGATACAAAACATGGGTCCTCAATTAATGTTGCATATACATTGTATATTAATCAAGTCACATTTTAATTTTAATATAAAGAGAATTACATGATAAGAGAATAAAGTTATGATTTTTTATCAAAATTCCACACAATTCAGAAAATATTTCAAACAATAAATACTTGCGGCTATTTCATTTTGGGGTTGACGAAGCCTCGCATTGAAAAACTGCTGCCAGCTTACATTATTTGTGCATATTGAATTTTTATACATTTCACATATTCTATATCCTCACAGCTATCTTCGAACCCCTAAACTGTCTCCGATAGCCGGCAGTTATCTAAAAAAATATTCCAATTTCGTATTCTAACTATGTTTACCCATACACTCACTACGCAGCCATAATATTTATCAAGCCTGTTTATATTTCTAGATGATAAAATGAAAACAAATGCTTTGTTATGAGCAATGTGTAATTCAATCAGAATTACATCAACGATCTTCAATTAGTCAGTATATCAGTGAACATGTAAAGGAAAGCTTTATAACGTTGAAGTTATTGCCAATTACAACTATTGCAATAAAAAATCGTTTCCCACTAATACCACACTTCTCATGAGGCTAATAGGAATTTTGACCTTTCGAGGAATCTTTATGTTAGCACAAAATACAAAGAATACACTTCATGTACTCGATTCTACTCATTTATTGAAACTTGGGCTTCGGTTTTGAGTTTTGGCCCTTCCTTGATTCAGGTCAAAGTTGTAATATCATAGGAAGAATCAAATGCTTGGAATTTCAGTGATTGTAGATTCTTGTCTTGAGAGTTTGCATTTTTAAAATCACATTTCAACCAATTTAAACCCCATGAGACACACTGCGGCCTGCTGGGCCTCCTCAGTCGTAGGCAAGTTCGAACCAGCGACGTTGGAGCTAGAGGACATGCAAGCATGCCCTCTAACCATAAGGCCACCGGACTTCAGCTGGCAGCGCCAAATTGCCCGCAAGGCACTGAGAACTGATAATGATTCTGTCAATAAGAATGATGCTAGGACAATAGGCTGTCGATGTCACTTGGCTATGACTTCTACCTTCATTAGCATACCGGTACCTTTCGCACCGTCGCATTGCAAAGTGCGAGCTCATCTTCAACGCGGATTTCGGTTCGATTCCTGTGTGAGGCAATCAGAGAGTCAAGGCTATTGATGTCGTTTATTGACTTGATATTAATCACTCTCTATAGACATCCTCAAAAGTCATGTTCGATGAAAAACTTACTATGAAACAGCATGTGAGTTCAATTTGTAGTAGCTGCAATTTTGAAATTCGAAAAATTGCTTCTGTGAGACATCATCTCTCGACTCCGGCAACATCACGTTTTACTAGTTCCTTTGTGTTAGCTCGCCTTGACTATGCTAATTCTGTGCTTGTTGGTGCTCCTGGTAAATTGGTTAAGAAATTACAAAAAGTCCAAAACTCGGCCGCAAGGTTAATTTATTGTGTACCTCGTCGAGATCATATAACCCCAACAATAAGAAAACTGGAATGGCTTCCTGTGGAATGCAGAATTCAATATAAAGTATTATGCCTGTGCTATAAAGGAATTGTTCAAAAACAACCGTATTACATATCGACCTTATTTATCAAACGTTCTTTGTCTCGTGAGTTAAGATCCTCAGCCGATGACCTTCGATTGGAAGTTCCTTGTTATATGAACGTAGGATCAGGTGGCAGAACATTCTCAACACAAGGATCACTTTGGTGGAATAAATTACCATACAACAGTCGATCCTCTATAACTTTTCGTCACTTCAAGTGTTGTCTTAAATCATATTTGCTTAATGAACTTTCATAATTTGTTGATAATTTTTGTCTAACTTTTCGTGTCATGCATTCTCTTATTGCGCTCTGAGCCAGCTCGGAGAGAGCGCTTTATAAATATACGATTTATTATTATTATCCGATAGGTCTATATAATCCTAGCATAATGCTGATTATATAATCTTACTAATGTCGTCTTTCAATAACTACGATGTCTCCACTAGGTTATGTGTATTTATTTATCTTTAAAAAGCACGGTAAATATTCATTTAGGCATAGAAATAGATCGACTTAATATATAAGTCTCATCCGATAGTGAAGCGTTGTTAAGTGCGTCCGAGTTTGAAGCAGTTGACGCACGGGCTTCTCACCACATTTGTGCACAAAGTTCGAATCTGTCCACAACTAACGAGGCTCAAATATGATCTCTTGAGATTTGGTAAATTTATTAATTGAGCAGATTACTTGAGTAAAGGTCATTTCAGTTACGAAATTGTCAGAAATACAACCCCTGCCGTCATAATAGGCCAAAATTAGAAATTGCCTTGATTCAAGCATCTAAAAACTGGCTTCAATGATGACGACCTTGAAAATAATGATATTTCGTTTCTATAATTACTCAGTATTTGAGTAAAGGATAGTTACTGCAGGTACTAGTTGCACGAACTTGAGCTCCTAGACTGTACGGAGAACAGATTGATTAATTACAAAGTATTTAGGTGATATCTCATCATCAAGGTGGCATCTCATTTTCATGCCATAGCCACTCTAGATCTCTTCTAGAAATATGCAATTTCTCTACCTTCAAAACCTTGCGATGCTCTCAAAACGAATCTAAGGACACGTCGATATTGAAAGTTCACTGACGAGTGTTAGAAGCGTTTTAAGTGCTCCGTATCACTTCATGAAATAATACAGTAATGGCGACCGTCATGCACCTCCTTGTTTTGAGATTTAAGATCTACTAAGGTGGAAGGCACAGGCGAATAGCCTGCTACGTTGCATGTTAGCCGACAGTTGGTCGCACAGAATTAGACAGGTCGTCTCTTCTTTTGCTTGACTAGTAAGGAAGCATTGGAACATGCAATGCCTATGAAATGGCGCAATCTGCTGACATAATACCATACAAATCGACCAATAAGCAGCCAGTTCAACATGAAGCACGCCGAATTGTGCGAAGTTTCAGTGACTGTTATCTACCGAATCACACAGCAAGGAGACACAGACGATTCTAAGTTCTACAGAGAAGTTTGTGACCGTTCTTTCGTGCGCCTGCTATCGCTTTAAAGAATGATCGGAAGGACCCTACATTATCGAGTAAACTTTTGAGCAATTATCTGAATTCTTCGAATCTGAATTAATCGTGGCGATCAGAGCTTTCTGAAGGAATTCACAGCAATCCCTTCAAACATATTACATCATTTCCAAATTGGACGCATTTGCAGAATTAAGTCAGTGTAGAAATGCCGTTGAGATAGAAGCACCTCATCGGTCGCCATGACCTTCTCTACGAAATGGCATGGACTTGATTGCTATGCTTCATAATTCAGTTTCCAAGATATCTCGTTAAGCTGTGTGCCATAGATGTTATATAATACATTCACATGTAGCTATCACATGCGCTTCATCATTTGAGCAAATGAGCAAGCACGATGCTTGAAAACATAGGCTACTTGCTCGATTGCATACATGGGTTTAAGGTTAAGCCCCTATTGTCCCTATTTATGCTTGGTAAGCATGCATGTACATGTACATGAGCATGTAGTGAGCTGATCAAACATTGCCATATCGCACAACACTTGAAAGCGCTTTTATGTCTAGGGTGAATCTATTAAAACGTGACGTAATTAAGGTGGTCCGTTATCTGAGATTTTTCATGGATTTTTGTGACACTAGCAAAGCAATGCACATGTTGCCTTTCAAATCATCAGCCGAAATCGGTTACTTTTCTTGCAAATTCATTGTGTATGAGACGTGTATTGGAGCATGAACAAAATCTTTGAAGTCGAAACAGAACAAGCGAGTCTTTAGCAAAACGTTTGAAGAAGTATTCAGTGTCTTCTTTAGTGAAAGTACATCATCAGTACTTCACAGAAATGAAGTGTAACTGCCGCAGAAGTTAGACAGCACATCGATAAAAGCAGCAACGTTTCTAATTAACGGATACATAATATGAATAAATACATGTATTAATGAACAGGAAATGAGGTCTTCTCTACAGTGGAAAGTTACAAATGATGAAAGTGTTGATGTGCTAAATCTAACTTTATTTATTCAAGATGTGCAGGAAGGATCTTTTCTTCTCAGCTCTCAATTTGACAAAACGAACATTTCATTAGAAGTTTTTAAACATGATGTCTACTGCAAGATGCAAATTAAGTACATCGAAACAATATTTTCGTTTTGAATAAATTCACATATCAAGGTACAGATAGTCAATTCTAAGGCCAAGAACGGAGAATATGATAATTTCATTACAGTGCTTGCAGAAGTAGATGCGATTAATCAATTGATCGACTTTTTTCAAAATCGACTTTTGTGCCATTGATCACAAGGTCGCACAGCTATTTCTAACAAGTATAGAAAATCCGTGCCTTAGTGATGAGCTTGGTCTATTGGAGTTGGAGTGGACTGAAGTTCTTCCCCCTCCTCCGTTTCCTGGATCCTTCGAATTTTTCAACCGTGTCGTGTCTTAATTTGATCCAGGATAACACAGAAATAATCGCCGTCTATTTCAAAGATATTGGAAATCACAAATTACAAGCTTTCCAACAAAGCAGTGTCAATAGGAGCACAACATTCAAATGATAATAGCAAAGTTGTCAAAAAATGACTGACTCATCTAATATAATTAAAGAAAACTCTGTTTAATCTATTATCAAATTGAGTTCAAGATTTGAGTAGACCTTGGTGTGAATGATGAAGTCACACAGACTTGCAAGTCGAACTCATAATTTGTCGAGTTTATCACCGTATTTCAGGATGCCCAGTAATGAGGCAAATGCTTAAGTTTCTTGAAGTGTTGGAAAACCATCACACTTACTATCTTTACCACGGATCATTCGGTGATATTGCTTTCGGGCTATTTCTGCCGGTAGCTCTCTTGTCTGTTTTTTCATACCAATAAATAATGGGCTGTAGTATTAGAGGATTGGTCGTATCAGATCTGAATAGACTTGCACACGTGTTTTCTTATCGGAAACATTCTTCATTTGCCGCTCTAAGTATATATATGTAAGACTCATATTCGCTTTTTTGAAACCTGATTGACGTGGTTGTCTCAAGAGAAAATTTTCATTGTGAAAAGTACCCAAAATTTCATGCTATGAGCATATTTCAATTGCGCATGTAATTGCTTTATGCTGGACTTTGCTCTTCTTTGGAACGATCAAACCTTCTAATTTTTGCATCAAAGAGCAGAAGCCACTTCTCTGACGCCACGCGTCAACACACATAGTATAGTTTCCATTGTAACTACGAGTGCTTCCCTGCCAATCGATGTTACTTGGATTGCGATTCCAACGTCATTCGCATACTTGAATATACGCACTTCTGTAAAGGGAGAAATTATCCCAGATGCTCTACAAAAATTCATGGCTTCAAAAATTGTGGGATGCCATTGACGAAGCTCTGATTTGAACATTTGTTTCTTGATTAATAGCAGTTGTTTGCACCAGAAACTATACACTAAGCAATGAAATCGGATGATTGAGTCTTCTTGAGAAACGTAGTCAAACGCGCGTTTAAGATCAATGAAAATCATGATGATGTCTTCAGACTCATGCATTCTTCATGCATGAGAAGCGTGTACGCATGTTCCTTTGAGAAACAAAAAGAATGCTTCAAAATCGATGAGCGTCAAGGGGCGTCATGGATAGATTTAGGCAGGGCATTCGGTAGGCAGATGGTCACATTTTGTATTCGAGAAATAATCTAGTAGAAGATGAAGATTGAATATTCGCATTATTTCTTGATTATTATGTCATAATCAGTTGCCAGTATTTTACACTTACAAGATGTAGGCGACTACTTGTATTTCTTAAACTGTTGTATCTTGATTCTAAATGTAGCATGATTTTGACTCATTTGTTTTAGTAAATTGTCTTTCAAATTTGTTTTTATTTGCAACAGTTATTAATTTGAAGCACTCAATGCTACTTCCCAAGATGACTTGTTTCATGGACACTTTGATAGTAATTCTCAATGAAAGACGGAGTGAATTCATAATACGTCTAATTAATGTTAACAGAATCAAATTTGCTCTGAACTTTCCATTTATGGTCAATAAAGTAGAAAGCATTGTTTGAAAATCAATAGAGTACAAGATTTTGGTGAGAGACGTATGAAAGACGAAACTTTTCAACTGTCAGAATAACACAGTAGCTCCACATTAACCGCAGATCGTTGTAAACAGCGAAAATAACTTCTATGGATTCCCAAAATATTTAGGGGGTCGGATAGCTACGCTGGTAAAGGGACTCACCTCGGTAGGATGGTGCGGAAGGTTCACGGTTCGAGCCGGTCCGCCTGGAAGTCCGCCTCAAGTTACCAACCCTCACTTGGTGAGATGTTTGAAGATCTTTCCAATTCTGGCTTGCTAGTATTGCCTTGAACAGAAGGAAGGACTAATTTTTGTTTTTCGCTGTTGACTTTAATTAATCATCAAATTGTCACCTATTTATCTGATGTTTGTGGACATTTATTGTGAAGTTAACGGTTTCTTTCGCTAGTCTTGACGCTGTGGCCTAGAGCTTGCAGTGTAAATTGGACTTTTTCTCATTTTCCTCAGGAAGGACTGCGGATTTTAGGAATCTGTTTATTTGTTTCTATTTCTATTTTTCTACGTAATTGTGTTTAGAATGTTATGAGAACTGGCATCAAAGTCGGCCTTGGTGTGTGACCGAATCTGACTCTGCTTTGGGAATATTGTAGTTGCATACAGTTTCAGTAACATTGCACTGATCATGTTTTGATGGATGCATTCATATTCAAAGTTGGTTTCTTCTGTCATACGATCTAGAATGAAATTTCCATCAGAAGGAGAAGAAAGATTTTTGTTTGAAAGGCATAAAGAGAAATGTTTACATTTCAAGGTGAAAATCAATCAAAAATTGAAGGTTGCACCACGAGCGATTACACAAGCACAAATCGCGCGAGATAAATCGAGAGCGGTACAATCGAATTGTCGCCACACTTTTCTGCCAAACTGACATTGCTTCCTCGATGTATGAGCTGTATGAATCAGAGATATCTGACTGCGTGACCAATGATTTCTAAACCGTTTCTAAACTGTCGACAGGCAGAATTTCATTGTCTAATTGGTTTGTTGGTTTATCATAGACTCATAACGATCAATTTTTACCCAAGATTCTGCATTTTGACAGAAATCCATTACGTAGGTAGGAAACATTCTTTGTCAACTTAGCCGAATGTTCTCTATACCTTTGTTGTGCTTTCTATCCTTTTTGTAGCTATCTTCATGATTGACTTTCAGTTGCTATTGCTATGATAAAGAGAATGGACTTCTATGACATAAAATGATCAACTGGAGCACGCCTTCAAATGCTTTCTCCTTAGAAATCGCAATCCAAGAATTTTTCTGCTTAGATATCAGCAGTCCCTAGACGGATCTTCTTATCTTTGAAATGTTCATCTAATCCCCGTTATGCATCAGGGAACAAGGTTAAAAGACCTTTATGTTTGAAACTCATTAAATTTTGGATCTAATTGTTGAATTGTTGAGATAGAGTTTCAGCAATTACATAGAAATCGGTTCAATGTTGTGCTTTACACTTGCAAAGAAGTCGCACATGTCATACTTGTCAGTCTCACAACTGTGGGTGAATTAGAACACGCTGGGCTGTGACTTCTTGCCCGTTGCTGCGCGACAAGTGGACGGTACTGTGCGACAATGTACAACATTCCATCTTTCAAGTTCATGGAAGAATTGACCACATTTCCAACAGTCTGACCTTTTATAACTCATCCAGATAGTCAGTTTGCAACCACGTAACTGCAATATAGGAGTCGCTCAAGCCATTATCAATTTTTACAGTCATCATCATGGTCTTTTGATTCAACAATTCTGAAGACATGATCAAGACATGATCTGCATGTTCCGAACAAGCAGTTAATAGCGATGTCAATAATTTCATTCAAAACTGGCTCATTATGTATTGCATTAGAAAAAGAAGCTCTTCTTGATAGAATCACTGACGTGAGACGATCTTGCAGGGAATTTTCTGATGAAGAAAGTCAAAAGAAAATGTTTACGAAATGATCCGATAAATTTCGAAAGTCAATCCTTTCACGCTACTCTCAAGGGACGTCAATAAGAACAAAGATCAGGACCATTGAAGCGTCTTGGGAAATTAAAGTCGAGCTATCATCTTTTTACATTTGCCGTTGTCTACGAGCTCAAAATGGATTCGTAGAACTGTCGAAATGTGAGATAACTTAACTGGGGATTAAATAAAGTCAACTAAATCATTTCATCGATTTTGTCTGTTTGACTGACAATGGTGTCAAGGTCACAGACAGGATACTTCGACAAAACGGGTACTCAGATTGGCGGAGAGTATAAGGACAAATGCCCAATGCATCTTGTAACACACAAACGCACGCATAAATGCACATCAGACACACTCTGCGCCTCACGACACGCAAATAGATGCACAAAATGCTCCTACCTGACACACAAACTGTCACACACGCACAGACGTGCGTATAAATGCACATCAGACACACTCTGCTTCTTATTACACGCAAATAGATGCACAAAATGCTCCTACCTGACACAAAAAGTGTCACACACGCACAGACGTGCGCATAAATGCACATCAGACACACTCTGCTTCTTATTACACGCAAATAGATGCACAAAATGCTCCTACCTGACACAAAGTGTGTCACACACACAGCACAGACGTGGATGCAATGCACACACATCACACTCTGCGCTACACACCACCCCACACAACAAAAAACAAAAAACACACACACGCACGACACGTATGAAGGATGAGAATGTTTCGATAATGTGACTATGTAGGCCTGCACCATCATCATCTGAGTGTGATGTATTCAGGAAATAATAAAAATGTTTGTCATGAAGTAAATTGAATGACTCCTTGTATTTTAAGAACTAACAAAGTGCATGATGCTGAAAAAAAGTTTAGAACAAATTCAAAGAGATCTACTGTGAAAGGAGATGCCTTTGTAAGGCATTGTGTGAGTGATGTAGAGGCACCATGCTCAGCACTAACAAGTTGGTTTTAGTATCATATTCAATTTCGTCCCTTCACTCGTGGATCCAACAGAATCGCAGCATGTATCCATGGTTGCCCTACCATTGTCATTCGTTTCTGATCACATGTTTATAAATGTCGTCTTTCACAGAAATCCTTCCACTCATCTATCACTTGTCTCCCATAGTACATCGTCATTTTAAAATTTAAGAAAGTTGAAATAATTTTCAAACCATGCAGACTCGTGCAGATTATCTATCTATTATTATCTTATTACAAAGATGGATTAAGATATCTATATTATCGCATGATATGCGAGTATTGTCCATGATCTTTCAAATATTTGCATGATATAGTTGACCACTCACTCGATTTGTGATCATTTTGATGCAAAAATGTGAAGTTAAGCAAAACTATTCAAAAGCTTTGGTCGAAAATTATCATCAGTTCAAAAGTCACTTTACAAGACGCGCTTTCGTCCTCCACCACCTCCTGACGGTCGACAGAAACGAATAGTCATGACGATTATTGATTTTTCGGTTACAGCATTGAAAAAAACACATTAATAGTCGCTTCCTATTAAAAACATGTTTAAAAAATGTTGTTTCATTGTGTTTGAAACACTATTTTAAACAACCTGCTTAGAACATCACCCACTTTGCCTTAAGACAACAACTTGCAACCAATGAACTTTTCAAGTAGTTGATACCTCTTAAAATCTAGCAGCTTTGCAAATCGGTTGTCCAGCAAATTTATAAGCCTGACTGTAGTGACAAATTTATTTTCACTTTGAAGGAACTCCAAATTTGACATTATTCTTGTATATTGCTATCCATGTGTGAACTGAGTGAACTACTTAGAAAAATTATATGAAATTCATCATATGATTCACAATTCTGATGCGAAAAGTACAATGTGACGACTATTACATGAGATGAATATTTCAACTCTCAATTCTTAGCATCAGCGTTCTTCTCACATCAGCGTTGATGAGAAACATGAGAAGGTTTTGCTGTAAAACTCATACACAAAACACCCTTTGATCGGCCGGTTTTATGGAAAAGAATCAGCAATTTTATTGCTCAAAGAGATGTATGCATGTTATCGCAACAAGATTCAGATGCACAGCTTGACATTTGCAATGTGCAATTATCAAACGTTCTTCCTGCCAACATTTTCCCTTTTAGTGAGAGTCAACGTAGACGACCTGTAAGGCATGACTGATATATATGTAATGAATAATGACGCAATGATTGATAGATTGAAATATCGCATTTCACAGCGCAGATAATGATGCAACCTATTCAAGGCTTCGGACGCTGTTTGAAGATGTAATCCATTCTTGTCAATGAAAAAAAAACCACTGGAATTTACTTCCAAAATTTTCACGGTGACAGATATGTTTATTGCCTATTCGTCAAAATAAATAAGGGGAATTATCGGACGATCACATTCCCATTTTGCCTTTCACCCTATTTTCGTTAGGGAGGCCACTGTGACCCCCTTGGATCTTTTTTATCTCACGACGGAACGAATACTTGTTGGAATGTCTCCTTTCATAACTATTCCAAGCTTTCTGTTGGCTTTCCATGAGTGGTGTGGCTTTTTGTTTCACCGACAAAGTCTGAGACAAATATGTATATTAACGCTAAAGGGCTAAGTGCTGACATGTCCTATGGTAAGATATGCATTAAGGAGAATTGCCAAGATATCTTTTCAATGGTAATTGAGACATGTTTAAAGAATGTTCAGCGAACCTTTCAAAAATCAGATAAATGTCGCTGTCTTCGTTGTGAGGCAGCTATTGAATTGCGCACGCATACTGCGAATGGAGATGTGCAAGTTAAAGCGAAAAGAGATTGCGATGAGGATATCGTACTAAATAGCCTCATTACTAGCTGCCAAAATATATTTTCGCAAGTTATGATAGTGCGCTCGATAGGCCTAATAGTTATAACAGAAATCCTAAGTGGATGTGTTATGCAGGCCATCGAGCATTGCCAGATTATCCACCCGGCACAGTCATCGAGGGCTCCCTGATTATCCACCTGGCACAGTCATCGAGGCCTCCTTGATTATCCACCCGGCACAGTCATCGAGGGCTACCTGACTATCTATCCGGTGAAGTCATCTTGGCTCCCTATTCATGAAAATAGTTACCGAATGACAAAGAAGAATAAGTAAATTGAAATCCTCATTCGTGAATTCACAGCTGCATTCGAAGTATCATAAGTAGAAAAGCATTTAATTCAAATATTTCACTTTTTCATTTCTTCAGCCTAAGAAGGATACTGCTTTATCTTAAACCATCATGGAAGCTGACTTTCGGATCCTTTATCAACCGCCGTCGGCAGCTTTCATTCCCATGGATTTGTCTTGTTATAGTGACTCCCATTGTTCGTGCTTGAATCTGTTCTCACTTTCCTGAATGCTTCCTGTGTTATTGTCATTTTCAATTACATATGTACTTATACAACGAAAGAACGTGCGATAGCTTCCATACTTCATGACTTACTGACTGATTAAACCCACTGAAGAAACGGGATTTTGGGATCGGTAGTGACTTGTTCAAGCCTAGTGGTCTCCGTGGTACAGTGGTCAAGTGCTTGGCCTGGTGATCTCTTGGTACAGTGGTCGAGCCCCGAGTGTGGTGTCATCAGCAGGTTGGGCATTCGGGCTAAAAGTACCACGACGCTCCAGAAACGTCTGATTATGATAGTAGTGACACTGAAGCCTCATTTTAATGACTTTTGTAAGCCTATGTGAGATGGATGCTTTAGTATTATTGTGCCTGGTGTTGCTGCTCTTTCTTTCCCTTTTCAATTTCATTTCATTGGACTTGAAAGCGGAATATAACTTAGAAATTCCGGGAGAAAAACACAGTTGCTAATAGGCCTATAGGAAGTTGACTTTCAGTTTCGTTGCTATTCAATTTCCCTCTCTTCATCTGGAAAATGTACAAAACTGAAGATACAATGCTGAGATTGCTTTGTGGCTTCTAGGAGACTTTTTAAAGTTGCGTTTGCACTTACATCTCTGCTAAGATTTATCGATTTTAACTGTGGCCTCTTTAGGAATATCTGCCTTTATTTTTCTAAGGGGTAAATAAAGTAAAAGCTGCACTTATCTGATGTACTTTTGACAGCCAGCAATTTAGACTGGGAGGGGGGAGTGGGGGAAGAACATCGGTGAAGACAAGGGATATTTATGGATTGGGATCGGGATTGACTTCTCTATCTGTAATATCACGTTAGCCGATGTGGATTTGCTAGATTCCGGGGAGATAAGGAATCTCGGGATTTCTGGGAATGATTTGCTTTTGATTATTGTCATAATTGTGATGCATAATCCTATACCCCTGAAATGAAAATCATCAACATTCAATTTCAATAAGAGATAACAACATGCGTTTTATGCAATAGGTACAGGCTACTCCAGAGACTGCGTTGTATTCAAAGACTGAAAACTTTCCCATCTCTGCATGTATAACTTTTTGGAACAACTTATTTTTCCTCAATGAATATATCGGACAAATTCTTCACATTAGAAAATAGAAGCTATCATAGATGTCTTTGCACTTATGACAGACATCTAGTTTCTGAATTTCACAATAGGGCTACTCAAAATCCAGTTCCCTATAGCTGCGTGTACATGTAGACGTAGGTGCAGGATGTAGACGTAAATAGAGCTATATGCAATTGATTGCTTAACTCAATTTAATTTCAATCCATTTTTACGAACCCCTTACTTTGAGATTGCTTGTCTATGTCATTAGTCAATGAGACACGTGTTTAGTGATTGCCTGCATACCATTTAACTACAATAGCTAAATGGTATTAGCTTCAATAGTGTCACCATCTGATAGCGAACAATTGAAAATCACATTTTTCGTAATTTGCTCAGCATGTAGAAAAAAGTCTATACATTTCTGCCGCTAAGTTCAAGCAGGTTTACAAGTCAGACTTCATCTTAACCATAGCAGCAATCGTATAATAATCACAGAAATGATTTCCCATCTGAATTCTCTTTCATCGCCTTTTGTTCATCATCATATTCATCATGCTTATTGAGATAATTTGTCTGTTAAATTTGGAGATAGTTCCAACAGGAATCGAATAGTCAGCTACTTTGACATTTATTTGACTGTAACAGCTGATAGGCGGTCGTAATTGCTTTTATCGCCTACTTTCCCTCAAGTCGTAAATTCCTCCTTTGATAATGCTTATTTTTAACATTCCTTAGCATAAAATTCTTTCGTAACCTCAACAATCTGTTGACAGAAGTGTAGGCTAGTCCAATTGGAATTTCAATCACATGACCAATATTCTTGATTAATACAAGAAAAGAGTTGTCGATCCGTACATCGAGTGATATGTGTTTGTGACTCATTCGTTTTAATCATTTCATTCAATTCGGTTGTGCTAATGGTACTTTATGGAGAACGAAACTCTTCATGTCTTTAAATTTGTCAATTGATATAACTTAGAATAATATATTCACTCTTCTTTGACGATTTATTCACTGACCATGGTCACGTCGTATCTTATATGTACGCCCACATGTCGTAAGTTAGCGAGCCGAGTTGATAAAACAATATAATCAGATTCAGTGATGTTTGTGTGAATGAAGATCAATATCATGCATTATTACTGCTCTAACTATTGTTTAAGAAATGCATAGCACTCTAAGCTATTAGTCAGTGGGCTAAGAATTACTCCACTTTCAGGAGATAAATGTTCAGAAATTTCGAGGATCAGAGGATATGTACATATGATCTCCGAGCCGAAGGCGAGGTCGGCCAAGTAGCCAATAAAATCTACTGGCACTCAGAATCTACTTTGGATCAATCCGGAATAATGAAAAATGCTATATGCAATAACCCTGCATTGACATTGACTGCATAGATAGCCAGAAATGACGTAAATGAAATAATACCGGTACTTCATTTTGTGGAGAGTGAGTGATTCAAACCTTTAATGCGCACACTTTGTAGAATAACTAAATCATAATTGTATGGGCATTTTAGAATTCAGGCACTTAATAAAGCAAGACAGGATTTCATATAAAAAATGGTAGATGACTTGGACATTACAGTAGAATAGTATGAAAGAAAATGTCGGGCGAGAAAGAAAAATCCACTATTTGAGGCTGCAGACAAAAAATATGAGCCAGAAAGGCGAATATTCAATTCTTGTCTCAGATATAGTTTTGAAGACTTACATAATTTATCTTAGATAATTTCAACCACAATTCTTTCCGTGAAAGTCATCCATCTTGCGTAATGGACTCATTATTTCCTCAATTAGCCTTCTCATTTACAAGAAAATAGAAAAAATCTGTGTGAATATCCTTTTCTAATTCCATGAAATTCCTAAGGAAAAAAGAATGTTCCTAGAAACAATGCTGATGCTACGACACCGTGCAACTGCATCCAAGAAACCTAGAAAAGATGTTCTGCATGTTTTTATGAGCTTTACTAATGACATTAGGCAAGTTGTGAATAATGTGATGTCAAGCACTTTATTCCAAGGTAGCTTTTCGTTCATTCGAGCACTTTTCGTTTCAAAGCATCACTGAAGTTAACGTGGCCTGTAGACCAATCCAACTGCCTACTGATGACATTGTCGAACTACAAAAAGGTTTAATTTCCAAAAATAGGAAAGGAATCTAAGAAAAAACATGTCAAGAAAGTTTTGTTATGTATTCGGGGGCAACTGCGTCGACAGTTCCGCAAACTACGGAGTAATATCAAGTTATCTTTGAAACCAAACAATTCAGTTTTATTTGCTTTCAATGACTCAAGTGAATATCGCCAAAAAGTGCATCTAGGAGGATTCGAGCCCATCATACTCAAGACAGCTGCGCACGTCGGAATCACTGCACTATAGATGGAGTTGCGTGGGAGCGCCGATTTCATCATGTTATTGAATGAGTTGACGATCGACCGAGCTTGCCACTACAATGACGGTACAGCCTGAAGAGTCAGGAGATTGGCTTGGTATGCGCGTATGCAATTACACAGAGTGAGCAAATGAAAAAATAGAGAAAAATAGCAGACAAGCTCATTTCAATTTCACACATACAAATTACGTTTCATATC